>CASGHW010000132.1:83796-127672 GCA_949320155.1 Melangyna quadrimaculata
AATACTCGGTATGTGTGTCACAGACCACCTTGTGTGGAACGATAACATATTTGATGTCGACAAAAATGCTGCTAAGTGTTTAGGTTTTCTTCGGCGATGTAAGAAATTTTTCACCCCTTCTGATCTGGCTGTTATATACAGGGTGATTGGTATAAGGTGCGACAAAAGGCTAGGACTTATAGGTTGGACTTAGACAAGAAAAAAATCGTATGGGAGGGGGGGTCTATTTCCCTCAGTTTAGGCGGGAGGGGCAATTTTTAAAAAAATGACTTAAAACAGAAAAAAAATTATTTAAAAACAACGATAAGACTTGCAATGACTTGCCATACCTTTTTAAAAGTCAGAAATCTCTTCTTTAATTTTCTACTACTCAAGTCATCAGCCACTTAAGGCTTGCGTGGTGAAAGGTAGACCTTCAATATAAGCTCGGAACTCCTTAACGGACAGAACACGGCCGCATAGCATTCAAGTTCCGTTACGCTGTTATTTCGTTGCACAGGATTAAGCTTATGGGACATGAATGCTATGGGTCGTTCGTTGGAAAAGAACACTCGGTGCTGTCACTAGGGTCATTTTCAAGTCATCAAATACCGTCAAGGCTTCGTTCGTCATGGCAAAGTCTTTCCCTTTCTTTAAACAGTCTGTCATTGGGGCTGATAAAGACGCAAAATTTGGAATAAAGCGTCTCTTGTGATGGAAGGGCGAATTTAATGAAACACTAGTCGTATTATGTTATTATAATTCAGTTCTTCTTTATTATATCTATAATACAGATACAACTTCTCACCTTAATGGCTAAATTATAAAAGAGGATGTGGATATGGTTTCTACAAGCTAAGTTAGATTTTCTTATTAGGTCAGCATTTAAAGATGTAGATAAACTTAAGTGCTTCCAAATAACTTAAACATTACAATTATCCCTTCCTAAAAGAATTTTTGTTTTAATTTAAATTATTAATTATATTAATTTTTTTACATTATTGCATGATCTTTTAATAATTTGTAAAAAATAAGTAGATATATTTTTAATTTAATTTCAAAAACAGCTTTTATTCCTAAATGTTTTTTTTTTAATTTTATTTAACATATGTATCAAAAAAATATTTAATAAATTATTCAACTTTACGGATGAAATTTATTAACTCTGCAAATATCTTTATTTTACTACTTCCAAATTTAAACATAGTAATACATATTTATGTACCTGCTTGATGTCTTTCAATAGGCTTACGTGTTCTATTACTTCTGCGTAATTCAATAGTAGCATATTTTTCTTCATTTTTATTATCTTCACCTTTAAAATCCAACTCAGTATTAATTGGATCGTTATTTGTATCAAATTCAATAACAATTGGATCATTGGATCTGCTTTTAGTGTTTTCCCTTCACGATCCAATTTCGTTTCCTCTATAGGATAATACGTATTCCGGACATCCTTACCAGCTTTCACCATCTGATCGACATGTCTATGAACCTTCCGTCCATCATCTAGTTTAACGTGATAATTTTGCTTGCCTGACCTATCAAAAACTTCACCAAATTGCCATTTATAATTTTTTAAATAATCACAAACTGCAACTCTTTCACCCACCGAAAATTTCTTTAATGGTATATCAACGTTATAAGGAACGATTTCTTTTTCAGGAACCATAAACGATATTCTTGTTCTCATCGGATATTTGAATATCATATCTGATGGTGACATTTTTGTGACTGGATAAGGAGTTATCCTATAGTGAACCAGTATTTGATTTAAATTAAATTCAAGATCTTGCGTTTTTTCAGTACCAAGGTAACGTAATTTCAATTTTAACGTCTGTACACAACGTTCCGCCTGCCCGTTTTGTTGCAGGGTGATACGGTGCAGTACGCTTATGAATGATGTTATTTGACTCGCAAAATTGTTTGAAACGAAAATTTGTAAATTGAGCACCATTGTCTGTGCATAAAACTTTCCGAATACCAAATGTAAAAATGGAACGTCATATTTAAACAGTTATTTCAGTAGTTATTTTATTCATAATGCGAATTTCAGGCCATTTCGAAAAAGCGTCAACATATATTAAAAAATAAACATTCATAAATGGACCAGCAAAGTCTAAATGTGTGCGTTCAAATGGCTCAGAATGATAATTCCAATGATGAATTTCTACTTTTTGTGGATTTTTACGAAATTTCGCAATTTACAATTTTTTACAATTTGTACAATTTTTAACCTTTTCATCTATATGTTTATCCATTCCCTGCCACCAACAAAAACTTCTAGCTAACTCCTTCATTCGAGTTACACCAAAATGAGTGGTGTGCAAATCATTCAAAACGGTAACTTGAAGGGATTTTGATACTTCCACCCGAATGCCTCTCATAATGCAACCTCCTTGAATGGAAAACTCATTTTGATCAATACCTAGAGTTCGATGGGAAAGAGATGCCTTTTTGTAAAGCATTCAGCAAAAGACTTAATTCGTTGTCATTTGCAATTTTCTGCGAGATTCGGCTTGCCGTGACTGGTAAAGTATCGATTTGGTTTATTTCAAAAACATTCTTCAAGTGTCAAATTTTCTGATGATAAAATTGGCAACCTCGAAAGAGCATCTGCATTTGCGTTCATTTCAGATTTCTTGTATTTAATTGAATAATTAAAGCCTTGAAGAAAAATAGCATAATGCTGCATTCGAACAGCTGACATGTGAGGCAGCCCTCTATCAGGTGAACAAATTTGCACTAACGGCTTATGATCGGTGAATAATATGAAATGTCTACCATAAAGAAATTGGTAAACTTCCTTCACCCCAAAAACAATCGCATAGGCTTCTTTGTCTATTTGTGACCATTTCCTCTGCGGCTCCGACAGAGTTTACGATGCAAACTGAATGTGTTTTTCTATATTATCTTCTAAAATATGCGATAACACCGCACCTACTCCAATTGGTGACGCATCAGTTGCCAGACATAATGGGGTGTTTTTTTCATAATGAACAAGAAATTTGTCTGAAACTATTTCATTTTTCAATGCAAGAAAAATATTTTCGCAATCTTTAGTCCACACAAATTTAGACTTTCCTCGTAATAAATTATGAAGTAGCTCTAATGTGTCAATGAAGTTTTTAAAAAATTGACCAAAATAATTAATTAACCCTAAAAACGAATGCAACTCCGTTAAAGAAGATGGTCTTGGTGCATGAACTATTGCTTTTATTTTAGATTCTTATATTCTGTTTTATGAATTCCATTTTTATCTATTTTGTAACCACAATATTCTACACTCTCTTTGAAAAATTCAGTTATCCTAGGATCTATTCGAAGATTATATGCATGCAATTTTATTAGTACTGCTTCTAACCTCTTTAAATGAGTTTCATCATCTGGTCCAGTGACGCAAACGTCGCGTCGTCTATAAACATAACTACACCGTCTATTCCATTTAAAATATTTTCAATTTTCTTTTGCCACATGGCAGGAGCTTAATCCTTGTAATAATCTCGTACATTTAAGTAAACCCTTATGGGTTGAAAGGGTAAGCTTCAATTGATCTTCATCTCTAACCTTCCATTGCATATATGCTCTACGGAGATCAATTTTTGAAAATTTGTCTCCTTCTTTTAGCACCGTGAACATTTCATCTACTGTAGGTTGTGGATGCTCATTACCTAACATGAATTTATTAACCCCCAATTTCACAGTTTCGTTTAAACCTTGAACTGAGTTCATTTTTAGATTAATAATGACTTTTGTTTATATAATTTCTTAATGCTATATGAGTTCATTTATACTGGTGATCTGGAGTTTAAACTAAAAGTGGAGTTTAAACTTCCACTGTGAAATTGGGGGTAAGTGTCACCTTAAAATTCTGATGCTGTCATCAGATTTCGCAATGGGCACAATGGGAGTAGCCCAATCGCTATGATCTACCTTAACAAATATTCCTTTCTCAATTAAATTTTTGATTTCTTTTTCAATTGGCTCACGTAAAGAAAATGGCGTAGGACGTGCCTTAACGAAATTTGGTTTAGAATCTGGTTTTAAATCAATTGAAGCTGACTCACCTTAGAGCTCCCCAGCATCGTCACTCAACAAAACCGAAAATTTACTCAAAATGCTTTTTAATTTACGCGGGCAATTTGGTGAAATTAATGAATTTAATTCTTTAAATGATTTTACCTGTGAGTCCGGTGATACATATCCGATCATTGGTACATTTACTGATGTAGGATATCCGAAATTTCGCATTAATATGTCAAAAAAGGAGCTTGATTGAAAGCCATAATCCAATCACGCCCAAACAAAGGCTGCTTGTCCTCATGAACGATGTATACCACCAAATTAGTTATTGTAGCAACAGAAATTGAACCCTGAAGGGCAACATCAACATGTGCATAACCTGCAATTTTGAGTATAGGAATTTAACTTTATTTTTGAACTTTTTAATAAAATATGAGGAAAGAGTCTACAAAATTGATTTTAACTAAATATTGAAAAACTTGAACCACAATCCAATTCCATCCTCACTTGAATATTATTAACTAACATCTACAAAAAAATAACTTTCCGTGCACTAATGGCCAGCTCCTGCAGTAAGTTGGTTCACGTACACAACTGGTTGTTTGCTGTCGTTGTCTTCCAAAGATTCCAAAATAGCGTTCACTGTTGAATTATTTCGGTTTTTCTTTTGACAAACATTCGCCAAATGACCACGTGTATTGCAAGCTCGACACACTGATTTAAAATGCTTGCAATTGTTTGCTAAATGTGGCCCTCCACAGCGATAACACTTCACATTATTGTTGTTCGTCGATGATGATGTAATGCTGGTTTTTTTTTCCTTCGAACTGGCGGCCTGAATATGTTAATTTATTAAACTTTTTTGGAGAAAAAGTAAGATTTGTTGGCTGTCGTAAATGACTTTTATCACGGTCAATGTTATTGATACTTCGCACCATCGTCACAGTAATTTGTGATGAATTTTCTTGTGATGCTTCTAAAGTTGTTGGGATTTCGGCGCATTTTTCGTATGGGAGATCCTTTGTCTCCAATAAGCGATCTTTAATTCTTTTGTTACGAATACCACACACCAATTGATTTCGCAAAGCAGTTTTCAAATAATCTCCAAAATTGCAATTTACTGACATCTTTCGTAGTGCCGCAATGTACTCCCTCACTGGTTCTCCCTCATGCTGCTGTCGGTGATGAAACTTGTAGTACTCAGCCACCTCTTTTAATAAATTTGTCGAATCCAAATGAGACTTTTCCTCTAGCTTCTGTGGGGCTATGCCATCGCAAATCAGATCAAAAGTGTTCGGTCCCACGTAATGAAGTAAATAATTTCGTTCGGATGCAACATCCGATATTTGAAAAATGGAAATTGCTCCTTCCAATCTCTGAAGCCATCTTTCGAATTTTCCTTTGGTTTCATCAAAAAATTCAATTGAGAAACTTAAGGAATTGAACTATTTGTAGCCATGGTGAGAGTTGCTTTATGTAAGGTGTGCAGTGCTTTATTTACATCTTTTTTATCCATATATATCTTGGGACTAAAATACCATCCTCGTCGCCAATTTGTTGTGATGGAAGGGCGAATTTAATGAAACACTTTACTCGTATTATGTAATTATAATTCAGTTTTTTATTATATCTATAATACAGATACAACTTCTCACCTTAATGGCTAAATTATAAAAGAGGGTGTGGATATGGTTTCTACAAGCTAAGTTAGATTTTCTTATTAGGTTAGCATTTAAAGATGTTAGATTAACTTAAGTGCTTCCAAATAACTTAAACATAACAGCGTCTATACCATCCCGTCATCCCTTAGACGTAGTTGCTTAGGGGTTTTTGGCACTGGAAAATCCCTTACTGCCGAGAGTGATCAGTTCTTAAACATCCATCACCGACGAAATAGCCTGAGTACTTGATCTCTTTGTAACAGAACTTACTTTTCTCCACATTTATTGTCAATCCCGCCTCACGCAGACACCTCACCACCAACAGATCATCGAGATAGCCAAAGACATTCTCCCTCAAACGAGCGGGAATGACCTTGTCCATTAGATTACTCATTCTCTGGGCGGCATTGCACAATCCAAATGGCATAACCGTGAATTGGTACAGTGGTCGCCCAGGGACTGTGAAAGCCAAAAGGCGTCCTTCAAATCGATACTCGATATGTAGTGCGTGTTGTGTAGACGACACAAGATCCCTTCAATATGTGGCAGAGGGTAGGCAAATTTGTTTGTGGCCGCGTTTACTTTCCTCGAGTCTAAGCAAAATGTTTTTGCCTGGCTTACGCACCAACACAACTGATGAACTGTAAGCGCTGTTACTCTCCTCAATCACACCTAGTTCCAGCATGCGATCTAGCTCAGCGTACATCAGCTTTCGAACCACAGGTGATATTGGATAATGTCTCTGTTTGATGAGTGGTGTCGTCTTCCATCTCTATGACATGCTCTTCAACATGCGTTTTACCAAATCCCATCGTCGCAAAAGAAGGGAACGTAAGCTTTACGCGCTCCAGTTCCTCAGCTTGTGTTGGAGAAAGCTGACGCATAGGATCAGACTCTTGCCCTCCCGTCGGCAATGGAATGTCTAATGAGCTGAAGACATTTGGAGCGACCTTGAACGTCCTCCAGGAATGGAGCCCTAAATAGAGTGGTTGTGTCAGGCTGGGAATAACATATAGCTCCATCTCTTGTGTGATGCCACCCCTTTGAGACTTTGGTCTTGAATCGTCCATGTATGTGTTGGTTCTTTCCGTCTGCTGTCTTAATGTCGACTGTCATTCGAGTCATATGTACGTTGTGTTTATAAATAAAGTCTATTGCCCATCTCCCCATACAACTCACCGAAGCTCCACTACCCAATAGGCCAATCATTTCTTCACCGTCAACGGCTACTTTGGCATTGGGGGTATTGTCGTCCGAAATCGCTAGAACAGTAGCCTCAATTTTTTTCCTAGTTCGTCTGAATATTGCACATTTTTCCCTAAGCCTAGATATTTTTCTAAAGTTCCTACTACTTTTCTCTTCTATCACAGAAGTTTCTTCATATAAGATTCTTCTTCTCGCCAGTTCATACTCCTGCATTCTTTGGTGGAAAGATTTGTATTGCACATTTTCATTTTTGGGTTTATTTTCAGACTTTATCTCTCTTTTGAGGATTCTTCTTTCTCCGGGTTCGGTTTTTCCGGGGCTTGCGTCGTCGCCAACAGATTCGACCGGAGCACTGCCGACCTTCATGTTTCCCTGACGCGAAGCGCACTTAAAAGATAAGTTTCCCTGACCTCAACTAAACAGGTCAGTGCATGGAACGTTTGAGGTGACAATTTGCTGAGTGAGAGTGTGTTGTGTCTTTACTATGTTCTGTCTTCCTGTCTCGTTCGTTGTTTTTGTATGTCGAGTTTCGTTTGTCAGTCTTTGCGTTCATTGCAAGTCTGTCCGTACGATTGTATTGTACTGCCGAAATGTGTGTTTCTTGTTCGTCTTCAGAGTCGGTCAGGTAGTGTCTTGTCCGTTCTCACTCGTTGTCTCCTATTGTCCTAATTTGTTTTTTTTTCATTTTAGAATCCCTAGTCGTCAAGTGTTTCTCTGCCCAACGGCATTTTTCTTTTAGATCTCGGATGTCCTTGATGGGACACCCGAATTTCAGCGTCGCAACTCTGTCTTTAAGTTCTGTCTGACCATTGAAACTAAATCTTTTTCACTAGGACGATTTTTCATTTGTAGGGTCAGACTCCTAATCTCCTTATAAAAATCGTCAAATGTTTCATTTGGTTGCTGTCGCCTTTCCATTATCTCCCTAAGTAGTACATAATCCGTCCTACTACTTTGGAATTGCCTCAACAGTTCTGACTTTAAGTCGTAGAAGTTCAAAAAACAAAAATTCGTCGTGTGCCTTTTCTTCCAGGAACTGCCAGTACCACTTTTCAGCATTTCTTGTTAATAAGTGGTGGAAATCAGCGAAAATCTCTTCCTTTGTGGAGCCATTGTTTTTGTGCAGGTGTGAAATTTTGGACTTCTACCCTCTTATTCCCTTTTCGAGAATTTTGATTGTTGCATGACGGTTCCTAATGGCAAGTTCGACTTGTCGAAGGTCGACCAGTAACCATCACCTCACTTACATCCGGATCATTCTGCCGATCCGAGTGCTCTTCGTGTTAAGCGTATAAGGCTATGGTAGATTTTTCCACCAAATTGAGCCTTTCGCTCATCGTTGTTACATTACTTGTTACCGTCTGTAGTCTGTACCATTATTTGCATCAATTTTAAACTGTTTGCCTGTTTGGCAAACAAAGCCATGGTCTTATTGTGCGTTTCGTATATCGAACGTGAAACCGCAAAATCGATAGCGTTCTTAAGACACTCTCCTCCCATAATTCCCCCACTAGCCGTTTCGTTTTCTTCCTTGTCTTGTTTGTCTAAGTCGGTTTGTGTTAGTAGGAAACGTTCTTGTTTCAGTAACCTCTAATGCGATCAGTCCTTGAGGGTTTCCCTGAACTGGGTCTTGGGTTGTCCCTATCGCCCCTGCTCCTAATCCCCTTCTTAAATTGTTAACCTCGTCTTCAACCAACTCGTCAAATAGGTAAGACAATGTCTGATTAAGACCGCGGTTTAAAATTTGAACCTGACGACTATGGGCAGACATGGCGCGAGTTGTAGCCGGCCGACCACTTTTATCTTGCTGTTGAGGTGGCAAGTTTTCTTTTCTTACCGCCCCAGTATTTTGCTTACGCAAATTAGGGCAAAACAAAAAAAAAATCTTTTTTTTTTTTTTTTTTTCTTTCAAAATTATTTATTATTTTTTTTTTCTTTTTTTTTACAAAAAGGTAAAAAAGTTAAATGGAATCAAAGCAAATTTAAATTCTCAAAAAAATTATTTATTTATTTATTAACGGTTTGTGAAAAAAGGCAAAATAAAAGTGATTAAAATGTTCAAAACGAATTAAAAAATTAGATGTAAAAAAAAAATAAAAAAGGTTGAATAAACCTTTAAAATCAGTCTCTAAACCGAGGTCTATTTTTATTTCTCGCTTGGAACCAGATATTCTTCCAAACGATATTGTTTCTCACCTAGTGTCTAACAATATTATTCCCTCCATCACGTCTATAAAATGTACCAAAATTAGCAAACACAATAGTTTTATCTCGTCTATAATAGTTACGCACACATCATATTTTGATTCAATTTCCGATATTAAAAATTGGCCTTCTGAAGCCCTTGTTAAAGAGTTTATTGTCTCAAATAAAAAAAGACAACCGCGTAATTCACTCAAAATCTGAGCTGCAAAAAACTAAGCAGGATTACCCTCTTCTACCAAAATGTAACAGGGCTTCGCAGTAAAACCGCTGATATCTACATAAACTCCCAAGCATTGTCACATGACATCTTTGTTTTGACAGAAACTTGGTTTAATTTAAGTTTTTTAGACACGCATGTTGACAAACTAAAAGAAGTGGGAGGCGGTGTTTTGATTGCAGTTCGCGATAAATGTATGTCTTCGTCTGTTTCATTCCCTTTTAATCTTTCTATTGAATTAGTCTGTATTAAGGTAACTATGCAGTCAAAATTTGTTTATATTTTAAATGTCTACACACCTACAAAAATTCCACACGCAGCTTACGTTGAACTTTCTAGGGCCTTAGATTTTGTTGTTGACTTGTCTTGCTCTAACAGTAACATTTTTCTTCTCGGAGATTTTAATTTACCACACATTGAATGGGTATCTTCTGAAGACGAATCTTATCAAGAAGCTTCTTTAACTTCTTCCCAAACTGAGCTGCAGTTTCTTGATAGGATTACATCAACTGACTTACAACAAGTTAGCTGTATTAAAAATTACAAAAATCGAATTCACGATTTAGTTTTTTCCTCAGACGCTGTAAGTACTCTGGTTCTAGAATCTAGTCCCGGAATTACTAATATAGATAGCTAGCAGTAACCTTACTGAAAACAGTAACACTTATGATTGTTCATATACTTTTGACTTCAGGAAAGCAAATTTTCAATTGCTTTCAGATGAATTAACTAGATCTGGTATTGATAGTACATATCAAGAATAATACTATCCCCATAAAAATGTCGAAAAATTCGAACGCCTGCTTTTCATGGTATACGAAAGAGCTGAAATTACTCAGAAACAAAAGGAACAAAGCAAGGAAGTTATATTTAAAAACCCTTTCGTCTTTCGACCACAACTCTTACATTGCATTATTTGAAGAATTGAAATCCCTTTCGAAGACTCTATATACGATCATGTTAACGAAATGGGTAGATCTTTAAAGGAAAAATTCTGACGGTTACCCGGCAAATTTCACATACGAGAACTGTTCTCTGCAAAAACCCATAATATTTGCAACGCTTTTGCGAAAAATTTTCAAAATTCATTTTTCGGCACATCTGTTGATGAAACTTATTTAAGAAATTTACATATCTATGCCCAAACAAGTTTCAGTAATATACCGGTGCAACAAAATTCTATTTTAGAGCTTCTCTCATCGTTAAATGATGATTACTCATCTGGGCCAGATGGAGTTCCTTCTAAAAAAATGTAAAAATATACTAGTTATCCCATTAAATTTTTGTTTAAGTTTTCTCAGGAAAATTTCCTTGTTTTTGGAAAAATGCATTTCTTACTCCAGTTTTTAAAAAGGGCGACAAAACTGATATCAAGAATTATAGACCTATATCGAAACTTGCATGCATTCCAAAGCTCTTTGAGCAAGTTGTATGTGAAAGTTTAGCATTTTATACTAAGAATATAATATGTGAACAAAAGCATGGCTTTGTGAGAAGGAAATCAGTGGTAACAAATCTCCTTCTTTCATACATAAATTCTTACATAAATGTTCTAATGCATTGGAAAAGGGAAGTGAGGTGGATTGCATATACACCGATTTTGCAAAAGCATTTGGTCAACTAAGTCGCAACATTATTATATTTAAACTCCAAGCTTTTGGTTTTCCGAATATTGTTATAAAACGGATAAGGTCATACCTTGAAAAAAGATCTTACCAGGTGAAATTTCGAAATTTCTTTCATATTCATTCAATGCTCACTTGGGTGTACCTCAAGGAAGTGATCTTGACCCACTTCTATTCATTCTGGCTATAAATGATTTTAAATCATGTATACACTATAGTGATATTCTAACATATGCTGATGATATGAAGATTTTTAAAACAGTAAAATCTAACAGTGATCGCATTCTCTTGCAGGCAGATATTGACAATTTTAATGTTTGGTGTGACAAAAACAGTCTTTCTCCTTACCCAGTTAAATGTCAAACTATTACTTTTTCTAGAAAACGAGTACCAAGTGCTTTTGATTATTCCATTTCACAGCACTCACTATTTCGTGTTCTCAGCTTCAAAGACCTTGGTGTTCACTTTAGTTCTAATCTAGAATTCACCGAGCATATTAATTATATTGTAAAAAAACGCAAGTTCCATGCTTGGTTTTATAAAACGGTGGGCTAAGGAATTTAACGATCCGTATGTCACCCTCTCCTTGTACAATTGCTATGTACGACCCCATCTTGAGTATGCCTCACAAGTTTGGTCTCCTTTTTACGTAAGTCATAAACACCGTATTAAAGCATACAGCATAACTTCATTCGATTTGCTTTAAAAGGGTTACCATGGACTGATCCATATAATCTGCAACCATATGAACATAGAATCCAGCTTCTGCAGGTCCAAACTTTATATCAGAGGCGGGTTAATAATGATTTAATATTTATTCATCAACTTATTACTGGTCAAATTGATGCTCCTGATTTGCTATCCTGTATTGGCTTGAACTACCGCGGGGGTACTCACCACCTGCGAGAATTTGAACTTTTTCACGTAGATTTTCATAGAACTTATTATGGCATGCATGAACCTCTTAACCGACTTAGTAAAATCTATAATTTAAATGTTTCCTCAATTGATTTTAACATGTGTAAAATAGGACTTAAAAAGTTATTTCGAACCAGTGCTCCACTGTCGTGATCGGTTTAATTTTTTGTTTTATTCTTAATGTTGCATTTTGATTATAAACTAAATATAACGTAAACTAAACATAATTTTGTTTATTTGATTTCATAATCCTTATTTTTTTCAATTTTAAAATTTTCAGCTGCTTGCATTAAGCAGACCTAATCTCTTTTCCGTTGATACCTACTCGATTCGCTGTAAGACAAGTTGTTGTGTTATTGTTAAACATAACTAAGTAACGATTTTTTTTTTATATTATTATCTAACATCAAATAATTAATATAAGTGCCGATATGACTTGCAATCGTTATTGCTGTCGTACTCGGTGAAAATGGACCCCAGGCGCGTGCGGTATCTGGGGGGGAAAGAGGCGTGGGCAATCTAAAAAATTCTCAAACTTTTTTTTTTAAGGAAAAACTTCAGTAAGGGTCTACCAAAGTGCAAAAAATGTCTACTTTCAGAGCTCTGTAAATGAAAAAATTGTATAAATATGTAAGTATTTGTATTTTTTTTTTTTTTTGTTTGTCTTCATTATGAGTCTCATACAAAAAAAACACAAAGTTTTTTTTTGTGACTGTAATTAATTTTTGCAAATTGGTCTACCAAACTGCCCAAAAATTGTACTTTCATAGCCCTGTACATCAAAAATTTGGCGGAGTATATAAAAAATTATAATTAAATTTCATTATTCACATATTTATGATAAATCTTGCGAAAAAAAAACTTATCAAAAGAACAATTCAGAGAAAACAACCTTTTATTTTATGTTTGTTTTTTTTTTTTTTTCAAAATTTCAAAAAATCTGAATTAATCTAATAAAAAAATTGATGAGATAAAATATATATTTTTTTCGGAAACATAAAATTCAAAAATGTATTATTTTTTTTTTTGTGAAAATCAATTAATTCAAAAATTACAAAAGAAAATTAAATGGATTATAAGAAAAACTAAAAAAATTGTATCTAAAAAAACTAAAAAAAAAATCCATATATATTCAAAACGAAATATAGTCTCAAAAAATTTTGTTTATACAGAAACTTGATGTTTAAAAAAAAGGTGTGTAAAAAAAACTTAAGTTTTATGAAATCAAAAAAAAAAAAGATGTTTAAAATCAAACTCAAATGACTTGTCAACAGTATTCATGTTAAGGTGTGTGAAGTACCAACTAGGTTCCCAAAACGAGACAAGAGAGAGAAATAAATGTTGCGGAACGTCCTTTCCTTCGTAAAGTTTATGTCTTGTTAGGTCTTCGTAAATTCTTGTCCTAAGTCAACCAGTCTATTTTGTTCACGACTGGCGCCTTTGGTACTCGACGAGTGTTTCGGATTGCATCTGCTTTTCCTTAAACATCGAGCTCTCTGATGTTAAACCTGAAAGGTGGTTGGCTAGGAAATAGAAACAACCCACACAAGTAGAATTTCAAAACACCCCACTCACGCCACTCGATACGTCTGGCTTTGCCTGACTGTACAGATAGCTATCAGTGATCTGCATATCCACCCTACTCCGATCTCTACCTTGCGAAAGATTTGGATCTACCTCACATAATCTACGGGTTCTAGACCTGTTAGATTGGACAGCTGAACTCTATTCACCGCCAAGCAAAGAGCATATGCGTTCTCTCAGCTTGTGCTAAAAGGATGGGAAAGGAAATTAAAAAACAATTATAAAAAAAATTTAAAAAGGAAGATCGTTGTGAGTCCAAGGCGAATGACCTTTAGCAAAAATCATTTCCTTGGAGTCACAATTAATCTGGAAGCCGTTCGTTACGTTGGGCGCCATTGTTGTGAGTCAGGGATATCACGGGGATATAAATATGGAGTTGGAAAAAGGGCTTTGGCATGCTTGCTCTAGCTCGGCTAAGCTCGACGGCGCACAGTGTGGGAATTCGCTCATCTAGCGGAATTAAATTAATAGCGCTTACAGCTTAACGTTTTTGATAATTTTTTTTTCGCAAGATTTATCATAAATATGTGAATAATGAAATTTAATTATAATTTTGTATATACTCTGCCAAATTTTTGATGTACAGGGCTATGAAAGTACAATTTTTTGGCAGTTTGGTAGACCAATTTGCAAAAATTAATTACAGTCACAAAAAAAACTTTTTGTGTTTTTTTTGTTTGTATGAGACTCATAATGAATACAAAAAAAAAAAAAAAAATACAAATACTTACATATTTATACAATTTTTTCATTTACAGAGCTCTGAAAGTAGACATTTTTTGCACTTTGGTAGACCCTTCTTAAAAAATGAACTTCACTCACAAAAAAGCTTTGTTGCTAATTTTTTTTTGCAATATTTATTATAAATAAATACAAAATGAAATCAAACTACAATGATTTATCTACCTAGGTACATTTTTGGTTGACGAAGGTCTGAAAATACGCGTTTTATGCAGTAAGGTATACCCATCTTAAGCCTAGTACGCTGCTGATGCGAAACGAAAAATCCCATACAAAAATGACATGACGAAATCATATACGAAAAATTTCGTTGTGCTTTTCATTCTGTGGTACTCTGTTCGACCAGCAAAATTGATCATTATACCAGATTGTGTTGACAAGTCTCCACTCTCTTTTCGCAATGAATTAATTTCCCGGACCATTAATTGTGTATGGAAAAATGATATTTGGGTTTGTTCGTGTTTTTATTTGTTGTTCCTTTCATTACAGCACTGTTTTTGTTTGATTTTTTTGTTAAATTTCGTTTTATTTATTTGCAAATTATTTAAATTCTCCATGAATATTTTTCTGCTGTGTTTTTGTAAGCATTTCGTTGTCTTTTTAGAGACCGCAGGAAAATTTCGTTTCGCATCAGCAGCGTACTAGGCTTTAAACAAATTAATTACACTGAAAAAAAACTTGTGGTATCTTTTTTGCTTATATTTATTAAGAATGGACATAAATACTAACCTTTAAAACTACGTTTAAGTTGAGTTGATATGTGTTTAGGGTTGCCAGATAATCAATTTTAAATGGTGTTCAATTTTTCTTGCCCGAGCAAAATTTTGACTTTGAGGTCAATTTTTTTCAAAAAATGCGTAATAATCATAAAGTTTTCTTATTTTTACCTGATGAATAAAACAATAATAAAAAAACTCGTCGATAAGTGCACCCATAAACCCGTACATTTTATGATACATGGGAAAATCTTAATCATGTAAAAAATCGAATTTTGGGGTTCTTACCTATTTTTATTGCAGCACTTGACAATTGGAGTGGTTTTCCAAGAATTGATAGTTTTTAGGTAATTTTTAAGACTGTGAACTATTGAAAAGAGTTAAAAGTGTACTTGACTTGCTGTCAAAACCCTAATTACCTTACCTCTTCTCAGGGAGCGTTAATTTTGGGGTATGAATGTTTAATGTGTAAACAAACTTAATAAGTGGTATAAATAATAAAGCTTTATGTTTATTACACATTTTTGAAAAAAATTGACCTCAAAGTCAAAATTTTGCTCGGGCAAGAAAAATTGAACACCATTTAAAGTTGAATACCTGGCAACCCTAAACACCTTTCAGCTCAACTTTAATGTCGTTTTAAAGGATAGTATTTCTACTAAAAAAAGAGTATGAAATGAGGTCCCTACCATTAGCACTGACAGAGAAATTGACCTTAACATGGGTCAGGGTACACCAAAGTTAGACTTTTTTTAAATCACCAAAAAGTGATGCCAAAGTTGAAAATCAGACTTTACTGTAGAACAATTTTTTTCTTAGAATATGACAAAAATCACATCCCAAAGTATGGCACACGAAGAACCGGACACCTTGCAAAATCGAAAATGGAAAAAAAATGTATGGGCGTCTCACCTATGCGCAGCAACTTTAAGCGGTTAATTATAGCAGACATATCAGGCTTTAAAATGCATATAGTCTCACATCCGAATAACACTGAATAATTAAATTTTCTCTCTAATGAATGTAAAATTTGAATAAAATTAGGTTTTTTTTGTACCCCATCCACCAACAAATATATTTAAACACCATATAAATTAAAATTGTACTTACTTTTCAATTCTCTGACATCCTGTTAATGAAATAAAAGCAAAACTTTCAATAAAAATTGAACCACGCACTCACAAAAAAATAAATAGCTTAACCACCTTCACTCGCCAATTGCCACCGAAAAAATGACTAATTGCAACTTTGACATCAATTATCTTTGTTCTACATCACTCCCGCATAACAGTTCTTTCTAAATCGGTTAGTAGAAGGTTTAGGCTCCAAGTAAAACTAACTTTTACATCAGTTTGTGCATATCATTTTTTTAATTAAATTTCGCTAGATTTGCGAATGCTCACACTGCGCGGCGGTTCTTGCTATTTTCCAAAACTCGCCCCACACAGCAAACAAAAATAAAACATGCCTGTGTTTGCTGAGTGGTTTGCTTAGTTTTTAGGTATTGTATCTTCAAGATATCATATCTTTAATTTTAAATATTATATCTTTTGATATAAATTTTAAATAATAGGGTTTAGTTTTAAATTAATTTTAGTATACTAATATTTTTTTTTGATTTCACCGAAGATCTAAAAAATAAATTTTCCAGAAGGGACAAACAAATATAAAAAGGATTCAAAAAAAAAACTGTCCAGAAGGGACGAAAAAGAAATTTCAAACAAAAAAGGAAACTGTCCAGAAGGGACTAAAAGGATTGATAGTCCTTATGAGCACCCTTTATGTGGCCGAATTACACGGCCTGCCACCCAATTCCCCAAGTCCAAGAATATTACTCCGCGCTCAATACCGGCTTCAAAACTTATCAACCTTGATAAGGAGCAAACCTTGAGTTCTATTAATCGGATCACCAAGATTAAGGTCTTTGCACTTAGGGAAAATGACAGAGCATCATGATGTGTTTTAAAAAAAATAATTGAACTGATAAAACCCTTGAAAAGAAATTTAGAAAATCTCTATTTTAACTTAGTTTTAATTCTTTATTAGTTTAAAAAACTCTCTTTAACAATTTAATGACTTATATATCTATAGAATTATATAACGCGGCGCAATTTGTTTTTAAATAAATTGATATTGATTTCAGTTTTAATATTTACATTAAGATTATTAAACATATTTGTTCCTTTATACAAAATATTATTTTTAGAACTCGTTCTCCTGAATAGCGGTAATCTAAAGTCACCTGCATTTCTTAGATTGTAATAGTTACCAACATATTGCAAATTTCCTTGAAGGAACATAGGATATAATCCATTTTTAAATTTAAATATAAAAATTAATAAATTAAATTTCAGTCTTTGATTTATATTCATCCACTTCAGTTCATTGAGCATATCAATTATACGCGTTCTTCTACCTTATTGTAATACACACCTCATAGATCTATTTTGCAAAATTACCTTATTGTAATACACACCTCATAGATCTATTTTGCAAAATTTGAAGGTTATCAATCTTTCCATTATTACATAAATTCAATATCGAAGAACAATAATCTATATGAGGTAAAATAATAGAGTTATATATTCTTATTGCACAATTTTTTTGAAATTCTTTTTCTTATTCTGTATAGAAAATTAATTTTAGAGATCTTTGAACTTATAAAATCAGCAGGATCATTTAAGCTTAGCTTACAATCAATTATGACACCTAGGTATTTTATTTTTTTAACACATTCAATATCACAGTTTTCTACTCTTATGCTAATATCATAATTTGTATTTCCAATATACATACTTTTTGTTTTCATAACATTTAATTTTAATTTGTTTTAACATAACCATAATGAATCAGTATCTGCATTAAGATTATCTTCACACTCTGTTAAATCTTTACCAACAATGTAAATAAGTGTATCATCCGCAAATAGAGAAACTTTTGAAAACTTCAGGCAATCTTTTATATCGTTCACATGTTTTAGAAAAAGGATGACTCCAAGTATGGTTCCCTGTGGAACACCCAATTCAACACCTTTTGAAGAGGAATATTCTTCACCCACTTTAACTTTTTGCGTTTTGAAGAGAGAAATGAGTCAAACCATTTAAGTTCAGTCTGACGATCTCCATATTTAAACAATTTCTTTAATAGAATTGTTCTATCCACCGTCTCAAATGCTCACTTCAAATCGAGGAATAATGCCAGTACAGAATTTCCTGCATCCAGCTCTCTTTTCCAATCATTTAGAATCCAAGCTAAGGCTGTTTCAGTCGAGTGCCCTTTACAAAATCCAGATTGCTCATAGCATAGTATTCCGTTTTGAGTTAGGTAATTTTCTAATTGAGTGCACACTACTTTCTCTAAAATTTTCTCATAGATGGGCATCATATTTATCGGACGAAAGTTTTTTTTTGTCTTCTTTTTGCATTTTCTTCTTTTTCGACGGGAACTACTATTGATTCTTTCCATGTGTTGGGAAATACACCTTCTACCATTGAAGAGTTTATAATTTGTATTAAAACTGGGTATATCTCGTTCTTACATTATGATTTTCGTGTTTCAGCCCACTAAAATCGTTTTTATTATTTATACTTTTAATTATATGCTCCAACTCTATTTCATTAATTTGACTAAAACGAAATATACGCGATAATTCCTGGATACTATCACTATATATAAAATTAGGTATACTCTCATTTATTTCTACCACACTATCAACGAAGTATTCATTTAATTTGTTTGCTATATCATTTTTATTATTGATTTTAATATTGTTAACTTCAATTTCACAGAGTTCAGTAAAGTCTTTATTCAACACATATTTTTTTATAGTTTTCCACATTCCTTTCTGATTTCCAGCTTTTTCTTCAATTTTCTTTTCAATAAAACTATTCTTAATTTGAGCACATCTGTTTTTGAATTCATTACGAACTCTTCTGTAGTTTTCCCAACTTTCATCAGTTCTCAACACAATATATATATTATATAAGCCTATTTTTCTCTGTTTAAGTTCTAGAAGTTCTTCATTGAACCACTCCACATAACAGTCTTTTATCTTCAACGGTTTAATCAAACATTTTAAACACTCATCCAAACAAATTTTTAATTCTTTGGAAACGTTTATTTCACTATTTAACAGTATAGATTCAAAGTTTCTTATTGACAACTGCCTTAAAAAATTTATTTTATCGTATTTGACAAACTTAATTATTTGGGGATTTACTTTTTCTTTCCTTTTTTTATAAAGATCGATTTCAATAGTTTCATGGTCAGATATTACCCAGTCTTTTTTTACTGAAACTTTGATACCCGATATTTGATCACTTAAAACATAGTCTATTAAAGTTGAAGATGAACTTGTATTTCTTGTACTTAAATTGACTAATTGGCTTAAACCAAATCTTCTTTTTTCATAACTGTCTGTCTTATAGTCAATACCCCGCCCCTGCCAAAAGCTGAGACAAAAACTTGCCAGACTTTTGATTTCGATATCACAAAATATGCACTCCCAAAATTTACTGTCGGCTCTTGTACTATAACATTGCACTGCTGAATAAATCTGATTTGATATTTCTTAATAAAACTAATATAAAAACGAATAATTACAGAGTGGGATATAACAAAATTAAAAATAATCATAAGTAAAATACCTAATACTAAAATATTCCACTAAATCCCTAAATCTGTACTTTTTTATTACAAAATGTACATACATCAGCTTGATTGCATACTACCCTGTAAACAGAAATCGGCCATCTTTGCAATTCAGCAATACATGTTGTCGATAACCTGTCATGTCTCTTTGACAGATACCTGTTATCATTATTAAAATTTTCCTAAAACGTATTATGTGTACTGCTTTCTTTAGTTTGTTTTGATTAAATTATAATAAATAATAGTGTTTACCTTTCACTAAACAATAATAACAAAAAATACACCAATAACGTGAGGTCGCTAATACCAGGCCTCAAACATAACACCAATAGGAAAATGCAAAACCCACCCGAAATAACATTGCAGGTGAGTTTATTTTTGGTTGAATATTATTACTTTTTTTGTTTAACTATTTTCTTTTTCTATTTTCAGGTTCGTCTCTCTATCCACGCAGCAACAACCTGGCTTCAGAACCCTTCCTATACCCAGATGAGTGAACTCCTTCGTCTGACACCGTCTCTGAATTAACATTTATAAAAGGATAGTTTCAGAGACAGAATCTGGCGACAGCCTTCAGCCCCTCAAGGTTTTTTTTATTAATGTATTTTGTTTTTTTTTTCTTTTCAGGTACAATCATCTCCCAACGATCAGAGTGACAGTACTGAGCAGCAAAAACAACCCCTATTATAACGTACAGTGACCTGCAGATTTAATTTTGTGTCGTGCTTTTTCTTTTAATGAATTGTGTTTGCTTATGCGTTGTAATAAAATTATATGAATGATGGACACGAGTACGATAACTTGGGCGCCGACAATTGAGAACGGATTTTTGTAGAGGGGTCAAATACAAACATTTTTTACTATTGGGGGGTCTATCTCTATATTTAATGAAAAAAGTACTAAAAATGTAAAAAAAACATTTAAAAATAACGGTGATACCTACAATTAGGTATTATAGGTATATTTTTTGAAAGCCAATACTCCGTTTTATTGGCCAGTTTTTAAATCAAGTGAAGTCTATCCATAGTTTTTGAAAAAACTACTTTCAAATTCAAAATTTGGAAAAATAAAATAAAAAAAATGTTTAAAGTGTAATTTTTCAAAACTGAGATTTTATATTGTATTTTTTTTTCTTAGAAATCGTTGCTTCTTAATCAGAAACCGAAAACAAAATGAGTTTATCAGCTAGGTTCCAGAAATCACGTGAAATCGAAATTGAAAATCGAGTGAATTTATTTTCCATGTTCTACATTTCGGTCGATTTCATAATTTCGAAAGCTTTTCGAAATCACTTTGTAGTAGATTGCATCTGGCAATGCTGCGCTTTATGCTTGGCAAAAAGATGACCATTAAAATAAAGAATTTGTATATTTATTCAGTTTCTATTTAACCATTGTGGTATCTACTACTCCGTTTCTTTTATACTACATACATTAAAAATAACTTTGTAAAAACCTTAACTATTTGAATAACCTTAAATCTTAATTAAAATTTAGTTTTGTTAAAATTAAATAGCATTTTGATTTAATTCGTATAAGATTCGACCGTGCTTCCACAAAGTGGTGACCTCGTACATTTTTGTTTACACGCGTGCAGAAGCGGTATACACATACATACGAGCTTTATTAGTTAGGTACTCATAGGTATTTTTAATAATAGCAAGCGTTGGTAAAACGTAAATCCGCCGTCTTCGAATTATGACGACAACATCGCCGGTTACAACTGTTGCAAATGTACCACCTGTTACTACAACATCATCAGCAGGTACATTTACCACATGGGCAGGAACTATGGGTATTCCTACTGCCACGGAAATCCACATGGTTTCTGTAAGGGTCCCGCCATTCTGGCGCACACGCCCTGAATTGTGGTTTTCGCAGATTGAATCCCAATTTTTCACATCAGGTATTACGGCGGACAGCACAAAGTACCACACGGTAGTAGCTGCTATAGAAAGTAGTGTTCTCGCCGAAGTTAGTGATATCATTTTGCAACCACCAGCCGAACAAATGTATGACCCCCTAAAAATAGACTCATCGAAAGATTCACGGATTCTGAGGAAAAAAGAATACAAAAAACTCCTACAAGAAATCCATTTAGGTGATAAAAGGCCATCACAGCTTTTGCATGAAATGCGAGATCTTGCTGGAAACAAGATAAATGATGACCTTCTTAAAGCATTATGGATGCAGCATTTGCCATCTGCAACGAGAGGTATATTAACCGTAAGTAGCGATAAGCTACCTCAATTAGCTGTTCTTGCCGATAAAGTTATGGAAGCAAGTCAAGGCAATAATACCGTTTCTGCAATCACCTCACATACTAAGTCATCGTCAACACCAGCAAAAACATCATACGATTCCACCTCACCCAACCTGCTCGAAAAAATTGATGCTCTAGTAAACGAAATAGCGGAGATTAAAGCGAATGTCAGGGGAAGAGACAAAAGACAACAATATCGATCTCGCTCACGCCATAGTACACCTGCACGAGAAACAGGTTTCTGCTGGTACCACAAGCGATATGGCAAAAAAGCAAGAAATTGCACACAGCCATGTAAATACAACAACATCAATTCTTCGGAAAACTAACTGAACCATCTGCACATACACAGGCGACAACAGATGGTCAAAATGTTACACGTCGCCTATTCGTTTTCGACCCACACACAAAATTCAACTTCTTAATCGATACGGGAGCTGACATCTCTATCGTTCCCCCGTTACACAAAGAAAAACGAAACAGCTTCAATTTTAATTTGTTTGCAGCAAACGGCACCAGAATCATCACATACGGTACAAAAAATCTGACAGTTACACTTGGACTTCGGCGCAGTTTCCAGTGGAAATTTATTATAGCTGAAGTATCTAAACCAATAATCGGAGCAGATTTTTTACAGCAACATGGACTTTTAGTTGACCTCAAGAGAAAAAAGCTAATAGACAAAACTACGCATCTCGAAATAAGCGCAAGTATAACAAATTTATTTTCTCCTCAAGTGTCATTTATAGAAAATACCTCACGTTTTAGTGCGCTTATCAAAGAATTTTCTGATGTGTTTTCTCCTTCTATTATTAAATCTCCTGTCAATTCCAGCGTTACTCACCATATCACCACTAAGGGACCACCTGTTCATTTACGTCCTCGTCGCCTCCCACCAGATAAATTGGCTGCCGCTAAAAAAGAATTTAAATACATGATGAAATAAGGTATGTGTCGTCCCTCCAAAAGTCCCTGGTCCAGTCCACTGCAAATGGTAAAAAAATGTGATGGTTCTTGGCGTGTTTGCGGGGATTATCGTGCGCTCAATGCCTCAACAGAGTCCGACAGGTACCCTTTACGGATTTTGCAGGACTGTACGCATTTTATGGAGGGAAAACAAGTCTTTTCGGTTATAGATTTATTCCGGGCGTACAACCAAATTCCGGTAGAAGAAGCAGATATCTCTAAGACAGCCATATCTATGTCATTTGGGCTTTTCGAATGTCTTGTTATGTTTGGTGGTTTAAAGAATGCCGCTCAGACGTTTCAGTGAATAAACGATGATGCATTGCGAAACCTTGATTTCGCTTTCCCTTACATTGACGACATCTGTATAGCTTTTTTCGTTCTCGCTTCCCTTTTGACTTACAACTGTTTTTATGATTTTTGATCTTTTTTCTTTCAGCTAGTAACTTTGCCAAAATGCTTCTGATTCTTGATTTTTTATTTTTTTTTTCACACAAGGAGAGTAAGCACTTTATACTTGCTATATAATTATTTTCTATCCGGATAACGATTTTCCCACAATTAAATATCAAACCCATTTTGTTGGCATTTTTAGGTCGTTTTTTTGACTTCGGGGTCATTTTTTTCCACAAAAACACCTTATTTAGGGGCATATATTCTATTTTATTATGAAAGCCCATTTTATTTTCTTAAAATACCTAACATTTTTTAACAAAATGCAACACTAAAATTTATTAAAAAAATAAAAACGTAAACAAATAAAAATATTAACCTACAAACATTTTTCAAAACAATACGAAAAATTGAAAATTGTCATGGTTACTCAATAACAAAAAGGAACAATTTAATAAATAAATATCCGTTTGGGAATTTTTTTTGTACACGCAAAGCCGACATCATCTATTAAGTTTTTGCTATTCGCCTCCCAAGTCGCACGTCGTTCTCAGTCATAAGGTGTCACTTCTATTTGTTTTTATTCAATGCAAATACCTAGGACACACACAATCACAAAATCAAATCGAATTTTTTCAAATTCCAATTTTTTTTTTAATTGAATTTTATTGAGTCTTCATAAGCAAGTTGTTACAAAGTATACATTTCGATTAGAGTGAATACTGCGGCCATCAAGTATTACCTGCTTTGTTCAACTACATATTTGTTGGCCTCATGGCTGTTTTAAGATGTTAGTCAGGAGCAGTATATAACTTATTTTGTGACGAGTGCCACTAATATTTAACAATATTTATATACAAAAACTTACGAACTATCTTTCTTGCTAGGTGGAGCAAGACGATAGTATACACAGTATACATATGCTTGACTCCGCTAACATTGCGAGTGCGCTGAGAATGATTGAGATTTTGTTTTTCTTTCTTGTTTCGTGTTATCAAAGAATGAAATGCCGGAAAGCATGACTATAGATACTTTTAATTTTTACAATACATATGAGTGAATATAGATATATGGGAAAGCATAGGAGTGTGTTATGTATATTATTTTTTACATTTTATACATTTTTTTTTTAACATACATATATGATCATATATATTATTTCTGTTGTCAAACTCCTTTTTACTCATTTATAAAATAGTCAAATCCACTAAAACAGGTATAACTGAATAGGAATTTACACATACTCATGACATTGCACAAAAACTTTATGTTATACCACACTATTTTCTATAAATTTCGGCAATGTCAAATAATTCAATAAATGAAAACTTTGACATAAAGAATACCTTATGTGGATTTCCTTTCAACAAAAAAATCAAATCTATGAAGGGGAAATATGATTTGCTTAGAAGAAAAGATCAAATTTTCTACATAAATCAAATCTTTTATTTTAGAAAGATTTACACCGACTTGCACACACACTAGGAAGATTTGACATTTCTCTGGCTATTGTTTACGCTTGGATTTTCAGTCAATTTGTTCAATTGAATTATATCCGTGGTGTATAAGTATAAAGTTCACGTTGTTCAGTAAATAAAATAAAATAGAATAAATAAAATTTACTATATGTACATTATGTAGATATAATTACAATAATTTTCCATTTTCAAAAAAAAAATAAAGAATTGTGCGTTCGGGCCTGTCAAATTGCACACACATACAATCACAGAAAAGAATTCATTTTTTTTCGCGTATTCCTTACAACACAAAAAAAGATTTGATCTCCAATCGAGATTACTTTTAACCCATTGAATGAGCGAAAGAGAAGAATGTGTATTACTTCTGTAATTTAAAATTCTCTTTTTTTTCGCTGCACCTTGAGTGAGTGGGGGAGAAACATTCTTTAGTTACATCATGCATGAATGAAAGAAATATATTTATTACTTTTATAATGTTGTATAATCCTCTTTTTTCGCTTGCACATTGAGTGAGTGGTGGAGAAACATATTTGTTACCTTCTTCTGTTGTTTGTAATCTTTTTTCTCATTATAAAAAGCCGAATGCATTTATTAGGTATCACTAGATTGCATGAATGAAAGAAACATATTTATTAATTATTTAATTTTAAATCTTAGAAGAAGAAATAGAGGAATGGGCATATCGAGGAAAAAGTGAGGTTTTTTTCAAAAAAGTGTGAGTAACACAAACACAAATGCATTCAGTGAGATAGATAGCTAAATGCTGGGGCCCACAAAAGAATTTTTAGCTGTGTTTTTGATAGATGTATTTTTGAGATTTATGTTTAATAGTAAAAAAGCTTATTAAACTAAATAAAAAATTTACATTCACCTTTTGGTTTCAGTTCCTAAAAGAGAAATCTATTGCGAATAAAACTGCAGGAACAGAATAATTCAGGAAAATACCATAAGGTTATTTTTTTACCACTTTTCTAATTACTTCATAAAATACACCTTTTTTTGCGCCACTTGAATAGAAACAGTGTGCGTTTTGTCTCTATAGATTACCATAAGAAGAAAAAATATTTTTATAATAATAGAAGTGTGAATTAAAAATAATAATTGTTTGATCAAAGAAAAGATGGGCCGCGGAAAACCATTAAACCCTGCAGAAAAAGACAAAATAGAAGTACGTTCAGAAAACAAGCTTCACCAACGCACAATTGCCAAAAAAATAAGTAGAAGTGTGAAAATTGTTTAGTCGAACCATAGAAATAAAGAAAACTATTGAAAAATATGTAAGGTAGGCAATCAAGAGCCACAACAGAAGCAGACAGAAGAAAGATAATTAGACTGGCTCCAAATTCAAGCGGCTCTGCTGCTAAAATCAAGGCTAAGAGTGGTATTACAGCGAGTCTTAACACTATTAGACGTGATATTCGTGGGCCACAACATTTAAAGTGCCTAAAATTGAAGAAAAAAACAATGTTAAATACAATTCGAAGACAGAATATAATAGATTTTTGCAGGAAGAATATGACGTGAAAGGAAGAGTGGAAAGTGGTATTTTCTGACATAAAAATTCAATTATGATGGCCCGGACGGATATAATTACTATTTTCATGTTAAAAGGGAGGAACCCAGGTTTCTGGAGCGCCACCATAGCCGAGAAGGCGGTGTAATGGCGTGGGGTGCAATTTTCTGGTTTTGAACAATTGTTCTGGACTTTCACACATTGAAAATGACGGCAAAACTCCTACAAAGAAATACTGCAAAAAGCTTTCCCTAAGTTTACAGATTTCTTTGGACCAATACCATTTCAACAAGAAAACTTGCCAACCCTCAACGCAAGGATCATTAACAGTTGGATATCCGTGAAAAATGTTACCTTACTACAATGGCCATCGTATACTCCGGATCTAAATATTATTGAAAACGTATGAGGATGGATGGTTCGTAAAGCTTACGATTCTGACCGACAATCAAAGAAGCATGGAGTGCAACTTCTTTAAATTATATACAATAACTGCATTATTCAGTTTCCAAATGGGTTTTTCAAGTTATTTCAAATAAAGATGGTAGCAAACATATTAAAATATGATTACGAATAGAAAACTACCCAATTTTACTGCACTTTTCAATTTGTTTCCTTATTTAAGAGAATGTTTCTATTTAAGTGGCGCAAAAAAAACTATGTTTAGAAAAGTGGTAAAAAATAACCTAATGGTACTTTCTGAATTATTTTGTCTCTGCAGTTTTATTCGCAATAGATTCCTCTTATAGGAACTAAAACCAAAAGGTGAATTTATAAATTTACCAAAGCGCTACACGCTCAGACAGGAAACAAAAAGTTTGTTTCTATTCAAGTGGAGCGGAGTGTATGTACGAGTATGTATCTATTAAAAAATGATAAACAAAAAATTTGAAAAGATTTCATTCTTAAATCAAATATTGTTTACAAAGAGGTTTTGTAAAACTAATATGTTCATATCAACAATAAAAAAAAATTAATCATTTCTTTCAAACATTCTATTTGAAAATTTAAAGCCTATTGAATGTGCGAAATTTTCGCTCGGGTCTTCTGGTTTACATATATTATATTTATACCAATATTTTTTATTTTGTGAGATATCAGTTTAGCTTCGAGTTATTTTTTTGTTTTTTGATTTAATTTTATTTGACATTTACGTTAGAAATGTAGGTATGATATGAATAGTTTGGATATCGTTTTGAAATTTGTTATTTGTAATGTTATAGCCTTTTCACACCAAACCCAAAACCCGGTTTTCGCGAAAATATCGGTTTTGGCTGAAAACCTAGTCGAAAACACAAGTTTTCCCATACATTTTTGCTAACCCACAAGTTTTGATAAAACACAAGTTTTTAATAAAACCTGTCCAAAACATGTTGGATTTGCAGGATGAACTAAGCAAACAAAACTTGTGAAACATTTAGCGCTCAATTAAATGTCATATGAATAGCTGACGGGCTGCTGCCAGGAAAAAATATTTTTTCTACTGGAACACAAGAGAGCGCGACGCAACTACTACGTGAAATTGATCGATTAAGAAATAAATTAATTATAACAAATCAGGATTGAATGTATTTCCATTATTAAATTCCAATATTAATAAACTGTCTTTTAATTGCACATAAAACATTTTCAAAGCGGAGCGGCCCTTCCTCGAAACCATTGTGTTCAAGCAAAAGAAATGAAATGTCAAATGAAAACTTTTAAATTTTCGGTGTGAACGCATTTCAAGTTTTCGTAAACCAATTGCCGAAAACCCGGTGTGAAAAGGCTATTATGTTTTGATATTAGAAGACTATATTTACATGTGCATAAGATATCTGTTTTTGGATTGTTAAAATAATATAATTTTTATTTGTTTTTGTTTAGTTCCAAAGTTATATCTTTTTATGTAGGAACATTTTTGATTTTTATTTACATATATTATATAAAATTGTTATATGTTTTTCTGTGTCTGTACTGTTTGCTTTTATTGTTTACATTGGTTTATTATCAATATTTAGCGAATTTTAATAATGTTAAGGTTAAGATTTGATAAGAATAGCTAACAGTAGTTATTAATTTATAATTTATAATGTTCTGGAATATAAAATGAACTTAATGATATAATAATAAGAAAAAGAAGTGTAAGTACTGCCCTACAGGGCCTTTTTTTTTTATTATTATTTTAGTTTTTTCCGCGTTTTAGGTGCTTTAATTTAACTGTTTATTTATATTTTTATTATAATTTTTTTTTTTGTCATTTTGAAACTTTAATTTTCAAAAATTGTGAGTCCAAGCAATCTAGCCACGGTTATGCCCCGGAGAGGCTTTAGTGCTTTATGTAGGTAAAGGGGCGTTGGGAGCTGACACAAGGTCCCTCAAGGAGACCCCAGAGGGTAGAGCATATATTTTAGAGTCCCAATCGCTTGTTGTTTCGGGTGAGACTAAGTCATTAATAAGATGGTTGTCTAAGAGATTAAGGTTTTTTTCATATGGAGTAGAACGTAGTTTATTAATAGAGTGGTTTCAGTTTTGGAATAAATGAAGATGTTTGAGTATCTTTTGAAACGGGATTCATAGTTTTTGTTACAACAGACCCGGAGGATTTTCCTTTTATAATTTCAATAGATCGGAGACAACTGTGGGGTAGATAGTAAACCATATCGTGAACGCGTAAGTAAGAATGGGGCGTATAAGCGATTTATAGAATAGGAGGTTCGACTTGTTGCTCAGCGAGCTATGCCTTAGAAACGGCATGAGTGCATTTGATATTTTCTGGGATTTGACAAGGGCTGTTCTTGTTTGTTTGTTGAATTTTAACAGATTAGTAAATGTAACCCCGATATATTTCATCTCATTCTTACATTGAATGATTGAATCATTGATATTATAATTCAACAATTAAAACACAAATTTATTATAGACACAAATTTAATTTAATACTTCTCCTTAAACGTTTTCTTACGGAATGAATAGGAATTAAATAGATAAAAACGAAACATATTAAGATGACATATACTACGGGAATTCCCCATATAAGAATACATAGAATTCAAATCTTACAGACTACTATGTTGAAAATAATTATATATTGAAAATTCAATAGCCGGCCTCAAAATATAATTATTCTCAAAATTATATAAAAGTATAAGAATTAAAATTTAATCAAACATTTATATAATCATATGACCATTTTATGTTAAATAGTATTTACATTATTTGAATTAAAAATATGTTGAAACTAAACAAAAATAAAATAAGATAAGATAAAAGAAATATTTTAATCACATTTAAAAATTAACATTAATCATGTAATACAAATTTCCATTAAGTACAAACAAAAATCAAGTTCAAATACAAAATAGTTCGATAAATATTGACAAGATATCAGTTAATTATTTTTCTTCTAAACCAAGGTTAAATATAATTTCTCGAAACTTGGGTGCTGGTATCTGTTTGGTAAATACATCTGCAAGCTGATTATCTGTTGAAATATATTTTATAGTTATAGTATTTTTCTCTACTTGTTCTCTTGTAAAATGGTACTTTATGTCAATATGTTTGGAGCGCTTATGGGATACTGGGTTATTAGCAAGTGAAATGCAACTTTGGTTGTCTTCAAAAATAGTTATTGAGCCTTTTATATGAAGATCAATACTTTTAAGTAAAGACTATATCCATAAAGCTTCTCTTACACCCTCAAACAGCGCCATATATTCAGCTTCAGTCGATGAAGCTGCTACTGACGTTTGTCTTTTTGTATTCCAGCAAATTAAATTATTACCGAATAATTTGAACAAGTAACCCGTAGTACTCCTTCTGTCAGTTTCGCTTCCCCCCAATCAGCGTCCACATATCCGACTAATATTTCTTTGTAAGGTAATTTTCTGTAGGTTAATTTTAAGTTAATCGTACCTTTTACATATCTTAAAACTCTTTTCAAACTTTGCCATAATTCTTTATTGTTTTTATTTTGATATCTACTTAGAAAATTTATTGCCGTACACAAATCAGGACGAGTACACTGCATTGCATACATTAAACAACCAATAAGGTTTCGACAGGGAGCTTTGAATTCTTCATTTGAATTTAAAGCTTCCGAGTCTAATTTTACTGGAAGGGGTGTACTAATTGGATTACAATCCGACATATTAAATTTATTTAATATACTTTTCAAGTAATTAATTTGGTTGATTGAAATTTCATTTTCGTTTCTTTCAACATGTATGCCTAAAAACAACTTAACTTCATCCATGTCAACCATGTCGAACTGTTGTTTTAAATATTTTTTAAAATTTAACATTGTATCTATATCTCCTGTCACAACTAAAAGGTCATCTACATACAAAACAAGATAAATATTTTTGTTTGGGTTTCCCTTATCTAAAAAATATAAACAATGATCATTTGGTGAATTTTTAAAATTATGATTTTTTAATACTTCATCGAAGCGTTGAAACCAGCATCTAGCTGATTGTTTCAATTCATATATGGATTTATGTAATTTGCAAACTAGATTATTGTCTCGATTTGATATTCCTTCTGGAATTCGCATATATATTTCTTCGTTTAAACATCCATTTAAAAATGCTGTTTTAACATCCATTTGATGGATTAATAAATTAAATTGATTTGCAAAGGCTAAGATCATACGAAAAGTAGTAATTCGTACTACTGGTGCGAAGGTTTCGCTAAAATCTTCTAAATACTTCTGGCTAAATCCCCTAGCAACTAATCTAGCTTTATATTTACAAGTATCTCCACTAACGTTGTTTTTAATATTAAAAACCCATTTACAGTCAATAATATTTTTGTTTACTGGCCTTTTTACGATTGACCAGGTATTATTCACTTCCAGTGAATTTAACTCTTCCTTTATGGCTTCTTCCCATTGAAGTTTATCTTCCCTTTCTTGGATGTCTTGGAAGTCTTTTGGAACAGAGTTATATACTGTTTCCGCATATAGCACATAATTATCAATATCTTCTTCGTCCTCATTATATGAGACTTTTGGAAGATTTCTTAATCTCTCACTTTTCCGGCAGTTTCCCTCTGCGGTTTTTATGTTTTGAGATTGAATAGGTTCTTCATCCGTTTTATGTTCAGATATTTCTGAGTTACCGGATTTACCTGCTATATTACCTACAGGTTTACTGATTTCAGTTTTAGTAAATTTAGGCATTTTTAATTCATTGGAGTTTTCTAAATCTCCTTCATCAAAGCTCAAACCTGGCCTTGATGTTTTAAAATTATATTCGTCAAAAATGACATCACGGGCTATAATAAATTTATTTGTTTTAGGATTAAATATTTATATTTGGTTCATAACCAACAAATATGCCTTTAAATGATTTATCATCAAATTTACTTTTTCTATTTTTATTATGGATAAAAACAGTACAACCAAAAACTTTTAAATAACACAACTTTGGTTTTTTATTGTGCCACATTTCAAATGGAGTTTTATTTTCTGTTAATGCTTTGTTTGGGGAAATATTTAATAAGTATGCAGCAGTTAAAATTGCTTCTCCCCAAAAACATTTTTGCAAATGTGCACTATTAATCATAGAACGAGCTTTTTCAGTCAAAGTTCTGTTCATCCTTTCAGCAACCGAGTTTTGCTGGGGAGTATACGGTACAGTTAAATGATATGATATACCCTTTTCTTTGAAAAAGGTTTTCATGTCATTTGAAATATATTCACCACCATTATCACAGTAAACATTTTCGATTTTAAGACTAAAATGAACTTCGCTTTTAGCTACAAAGTCTTTAAAGACTTCAAACAGTTCCGATTTATGTGTCAATAAATACACTACTACATAATGAGTGAATTCATCAATAAACGTAACAAAATAATTTTTGTTATTAATTGTAAGGGGGCTTATTGGCCCACAGATATCCGAATGAATAATAAATAGAGGACGTTTGACATGAGACCTGTCTTTCTTTTTAGAAAAAGGTAAGCATGATTGTTTGCCATATATGCATGATTCGCAAAATAAATTTGTAGGGATTAGATTTTCTATGACATTACTATCATCAGCCATGTTGCCTACTTTCATTTCTAAAAATTTATTTTTACTGATGTGACCTAATCTTTCATGCCAAAGCCTATAATTGTAATTTGTTGTGTTGTTACAGGTGTTTATTTCTGAGCTAGTAGTCAGATTGATATAGTTAAAATTAATAATTATTAATTTGTTAACGGGCTCACCCTTTACCAATACCTCGTTGTTTTTTTTAATTACCACATCTCCATTATCTTCAAAATGAACAGACATTCCTCCTTCTTGAATCCGACGAACAGAGAGAATATTGTATGGGATATCCGGTGAATATAAAACGTTTTCGATTACACCTCTAACGCCTTCTTTAGTCATCACGTTTATTGATCCCTTTGCATTTACTTCGAGCGTAATGTTTTCCTTAGCTACTCCGATTTCCAAAGGTTGTTCGAGTTGTTTGAATTTAGTAAAATATTCACGTTTATTTGCAAAATGGTCAGTTGCTCCAGAATCCAATAAAAATTTAATTTCACTATCGCCATCGGTGTTATTGTGTGTTTTATTATAATATTGTTTTTGGCCAATCATAAAAGCAAATTTTTTGTTATGTGGTTCTAAGGTATTAAGAGTTTGAACTGATCCCATTTTGTTTCCCTTAGCGAAGCTTCGATTTTGATTATTATTGTTGTTATTAGAAATCGACTTTTTATGGAAATAACAATTAGCTTTAATATGATTAGTACGACCACAGTGATCACATTTCATACGATTTATTTTATTATTAAATTTCTTTCTTTTATAACTATTAAACATTTTTCGATCGCTTTTGAATTTATTTGAGGGCTTAAAATTTTGAATATGTTGAATCTGCAGCACTTTTGATGATGTATCTCGATATTCTTGATTAATTTTTATTTCATAATCAAGCAATCGTGTCTTCACAAATGCCAGCGTCAAATCCTGTTCAGCTAGAGTTTGAATGGCGGTCACTATCCCATCGTAAGAAGAAGGCAACGTTAGTAGTAACTGCGCTACTTTATTCATCTCATTGACTTGAGATCCTGCAGCTTGTAGCTCCACTATCATTTCATCAAATTTGATGAAGTGTTCCATTAGTGGTATGTCGCCTTTGAACTTAAAAGTAAGGAGTCTTTTCTGCACTGACAATTGCGTTGCCAGACTCTTCCTCTCATAGACTTCATCGATTTTTTTTAAAATTTCGAAAGCTGTCTTTTCTTCGGCGATCAACCTATCATAGAGTCGTTCAAGTGCTCTATGATTCTACCTTTGGCCACTCTTTCCATCCTTCGCCATTCTCCGGTGCTCCTATTCACATCTGGACTCTCCTCCAGAGCCGGCAAGCAGTTTTCTTCGGCTACTAGAGCTCTTAAGCGAAACTTCCAAATACTGTAGTTTTCTCCGTTAAATGGAGTGATGTTTCTTTTTAATTTTGTGTCTTGCATATTTATATTCTTATCAAAAATTTGTATTAGTTTTTTTTTTTTTTTTTTTTTTTTCACTTTAAAATAATCTGTAAGTTTAATTTAATTTAAAAAGCTCTGAGCCCATAACCTATTATAATTCAACAATTAAAACACAAATTTATTATAGACACAAATTTAATTTAATACTTCTCCTTAAACGTTTTCTTACGGAATGAATAGGAATTAAATAGACAAAAACGAAACATATTAAGATGACATATACTACGGGAATTCCCCATATAAGAATACATAGAATTCAAATCTTACAGACTACTATGTTGAAAATAATTATATATTGAAAATTCAATAATTGATTCTTAGTGCAAGTTGTTTACTTTCTTTTGTAACTCCGGAAGGCCCTATTCCACTTGCATTCCGGAAGCAGATTAGCTCAGTTTTGTGGGTGTTAACTCAGAATTATTTTCTGAGAAGTTGTGCGGGAAGTCGTAGAGGAAGAGATTATAAAGGTGTGGGCCCAGAATAGATACCTGGGGCACTCCACTGTCACAAGCACAGGTGTTGGATTTTGTGCCCTGAATTTGTGTGTAAAATTGTCTGTTGCTGAGAAAGCTTTCTAAAATGTTTATTAAGTATGTTGGAAGTTCGAGAGAGGCTATTTTATGAAGAAGGCCGTCCCTCCAAACAATATAAAAAGCTTTTTCTACGTCTATGGAGCAAGCAACAGTACATCTTTTTTCCCAAAGATTAAGGGTGATGTCGTTGTGGAATTTTAGCAGGGCGTGTACAGTGGAGTGACCTTTTCGGAACCCAAATTGGTGGCCCGGGACAGGGTCAATAGGAATTTCGTCAGGGGAGCTCAATTTATTGAGAATGAGTCTCTCCAGTATTTTTCCAGTGTTGGAAATTGGTTGATGTCAACCGATTTTTAATTTGTTTTGGATAGGAAGAATTTTTGCAATTTTCCATGGGGTGGGAAAATATCCGTTATTTATACTATTGTTGTATATTATTGTGAGGAAACTGATCGTCAGAGGGGTTAGTTTTTTTAGGAAGAAGTTTGAGATGCCGTCAAGGCCCACCGATTTCGTAGGTTTAAGTTGGTGGATTATCGAGGAGACTTCATCGATATTCGTAAACATATGTGTTGGGGCCGGTCTAAGGGCCGAGAGTTCATTGTCGAAATTAAAAATTCGACTAGGCTTGTTGGGGCGAATGTGGTGAGCGGTGGCGAGTGCAGTTGTCGTGGAGGAGGGGCTATGGGTTTCAAAGGCTTCAACTATGCTTTTCTCATTAGTGAGTGTGAGATTGTTGATGATGACTTTGTTTTCCTAAAACTCTAAAGGCTTCTTTAAAGGCCTGCGGGCCGGGCTTAATTTTTTCCATGCGTTCTTTGAATTGGACGTTTAGCCAGATTCTAATTTGTCTTGTATGATTTTGTTGAGGAGTGAGACTCTGTTCGAGAGTTCTTTGAAACAAGGGTTGGTGTGGTTGTAGTCGTCATGAAAAATGTTTTTGAGGCGTTTCTGCCATTGATGTTTGGTTTTAAACAAATTATCAATTTCCTTGGGAAGGTTTTTATTTTTTTTTTAAAGCAGGAAGTAACCCTGGAGGAATGGTTATTGAATGTTATGTGTAGTGCACCGGTTGAGGGGGGGGGGAAGAATTGGTGATGGCCAAGTCCAAGTCCTCCCAGAATTCGTCCCAGTTAGTATTTTTAAATGAGGTGAACGAAGAAGGGGATGATGTAAGGATGCTAGCTTCCTCGAGCTGTATATTTAATAGTACCGGGCAGTGCTAGGTGGAGGTAGGAAGGGTCACAATGGAGAAGTTGTCGTCAATGGTATTAGTGAGTCGAGATAAGGAAATGATCTAGATAGGAGGAATTCCTAAGAAAAGATGGTGTAGGAGAGGCATGGTTGGCTAAAGAGGCGAGTGGGTGTTAAGCCAGTCTTCGAGGGTTTTTCCGTTGGAGTTATATCTAATATGTCCCCATAGGGGGCTTCTAGCGTTAAGGTCTCCACCTATAATGGCACCGTCATAAGAGCTGGCGAGAGTTTCAATTTTAATAAGTTCGTTTTTGAGGGAAGTAGGAGAGCTGTTGGGTGGGATGTATACAGACCCCAGTAAAAGCTTCCTGTCAGAGTTGTTGTTTTTAAAGGTGATACTGATTAAGATGGAAGGGAACTCGGGGAGTTCCAATCAATGGCTTCGTAAAGGATGTTTTTATTTAATGATGATTGCTCCCCTTGAAGTTGGTCATTCCTAAGGACGTTGAAGGAGTCTAGGAACACTTTGTGTTTTGTGTACAATGTTATTAGCTTGGAGATTTTTTTGGAGCTCTATTCTCCTTGCTTGGTTTATGAGAGACAAAATGTTGATTTCAAATTCCAAACAATAAATAAAAAAAAAAAAAATTGTCGGTTACTAAGACCGCTTTCACACAAGAAAACTGTGTCGCCAGAAACTAGCTATTTTGTAGACGAGAAAGGTGTGAGGGGAAATTTTTTTCCTTCCCTTTACGCCCCTCTCGCTTACAAACTAAAAATTGCTGGCAATTCAGTTTCCTTGTGTGAAAGGGGACTTACCCCAGTACTTAACCCCAATACTCCACCTCTGATTTCGGAAGAGAAGTGATCTGTTTACCTTTATTTTTTCATTTCATGACATTTTGTAATTATAAACAATATTGTTTCACTTTTTTTCGTATACTACATATGTAAGAGGAGCAGATTTTTAAAACCTTGGAATAACGTTTGGTGGTACATACATATTTTTGAAATAACATTTTTTGACATTAACTTATGATTTAACTTAATTCATTATTTTTTTTGGTGTTGACATATCAATAACATAACTAACTTATTTTATTTTTACTTTAGAGTGATTTCAAAGACACATTGACGCCTGAAAAAAATGGAAACGGAAACCTAAACGAAAATATTTTGCTAGAAGAATTCAACAATTCATCAAATTTCGAAAACAATTGGTTCGATAACATCGAAATCGACAAATACATTGCTGATTTGCAAACTCAGGATTCTCCTAAACCTCACACGAAATTATATACAAAATCTCAAAAAGATATAAATCTGACAGTGAATGACGCAAAAGCTAACTTCAAAAAATTAGAAGACAAAGAAAAGGACAACGTATCAAATTGGTTTAATTTATTTTCCGAACTTGATCCTTTCGAGAATTCGCAATCATTCGATTCAAAACTGTATACTAAATCTAACTCCCAGCAAACCTAATTTGATTAATTAATCCTGATGCAAGATTATGTAAGAAAACTATATATAAAATAATACATAAATGTTTATAAGGGCGCTTGGAATAAGAGGAGGCTGTACAGTGTACAAAACGCCAACGGCAGCAGTAAAATAACATGACATAGCTCGTTTGAAAAGTACAAAATATTCTCTTCCGACTAAACCAAAACGGAAATACCCAAAGCCCTATGTACATATGATCATCATTACCAAAACAAGAATATATGTATGCAATTTATTTAACTTACACATTATTCTTAATGAACAACAGTGCTTAAAGGTTGATTCATGGATTGACACAAAAACCTGCAAAAAAGAGATCCATTTTTGACATCTGATTAACTACCACACAGCACTACAATTTTGAAAAAAAAAACATAAATTTAAATCTTAATTCATATAATTAAAAGGTGTGTTAATACAAAAATAATTTTTTAAATAATGCCTCACAAACTGTTTGCCTTAATGTTGCCATTAAGCAGTCGCTCATTGCAATATTAAAATATTTTACAAATATAATAGATTTTAGCACTGATTATCCGTTATTATTATTATTATGATTATCGATATCTTCTAAACGGGCTTCAATGTTTTGGTTTTGCAAAAAGTAATTTTAATTAATTATAATTCAAATCATATTCTCAGTTATTTGTATGTTTAAATAAATTGTACCTAAGCGATTTTCCGGTAGATTTATGTATTTGTTTAACATTATTTACAACTTCTGTGTTAAGGCATTTATTTGCCATAAATACTTTTCAATAAATACTTTCACTTGGTTACATTTTACTTAACTTGAATAGTTAGTTCAAGTTTCTAAACTTGAATATATTAAAATGAATTTTATTTGGTTAATGTAGGTATACATTAGCTCTTCAATCGCAAAGAAAAAAAATATATTAGTTACACAGTAAAGGAAATACAACAAAAAATTTAAAAAATTATTAAAAGCAATTGCGACAAAACTAAAGCACATAATTAAATTCGAAGTCACTATTTTTGATAATTGATGCTTGACAACTACCAGGCATTGACTCAATCAAGTTCTTTTTGATTTCCTGGGGGATACTTCCAAGCAATTTCTGTTAGAACAACAAGAAAATACTTGTTTTTGCAGTTATCACATTGAATCTGGCGGTCTTCAATCTCCAATCGGTTTTTTTTTATGGGTATGAGGTCAGGTGACTGTGCCGGCCACTTCAAAACGTTGATTTTGTTTTCCAAAAACCAATTTTGCACTAATTTAGCGGTATGTTTTGGATCGATGTCATATTGGAATGTCCATTTGAAGGGCATTTCTACTTCTGCGTGTGGCAGCATGATGATTTGAAGGACGTCATCATACACAAAACGATCTATTATACCATCTTTTATATGAGTTGGGCCGATTATTTGCCTAGAAAAAGATCCCCAGGCCAAAACATTTCCTCCTCCGTGGTTTATTGTGCCTTTGTGAAACGTGGGTTTAGACTTTTGCGTCATTCCATCACATGCGTCATTCCATCACAACATTGCAAATTAAACTTCTGGATTCGTCCGAAAATAACACTGCTTTCTATGTGGCAACAGTCCAGTCTATCAGTTCGATGGAATGAAGCAAGTCCGCAGACCGAAAGGCAAAATGCTAAGCCAACGTTTCAAAATTTTTTGTGTATAAACCACTGAGGTGCAATGTTTTGGCCTGCGGATGTTTTTCTAGTCAAAGAATCGGCCCAACTCATAAGATACATGGTATACAGGATCGTTTTGTGTATGATGACGTCCTTCAAAACATCATGCTGCCACATGAAGAAATAGTGGCTTCATAACAAAATATTGGAAAACAACTACAGAATTTAATTATGTGCTTTAGTTTTGTCGCAATTGCTTTTAATAATTTTTTAAATTTTTTTGTTGTATTTCCTTTACTGTGTAACTAATATTTTTTTTTCTTTGCGATTGAAGAGCTAATGTATACCTACATTAACCAAATAAAACTCATTTAAATATATTCAACTTTAGAAATTTACTTCAGCAAAATGTAACCAAGTGAAATTGAGTGCTTTTGTTTTGTCCGACACTGTACATATTTTTTGTTGGAGCTCTGATAAATGATTTGTAGCGATTGGAAACGCGATGAAATCCAAGCCCGAGTCGCATTTCTTATATGGTGGAGCTTCGATAACCGCTGTATCTCATAATTATATTCACATTTATTTATATTTTTAGATATGGAATTTCATCATTAGATTTCTAATCTTAAGTAACATCATTGCCTTAGCCCTTAAATGCATCTTTTATTAAAAATGATACAATAACTTTTACTCGCTCCAAAAGTGTTTGTTTTGTTAGCAACAAACGGATTTTTTTATATGATAGAACAACTATTTCTTGACCAAAACAAAATAGAAACAAATCATGAGCGATCCATTATCAGTGGTTTGTGCGATATCGTTGACATGTAGGCGGCAATTTGGCCCAAGAGTAAAATCCAAAGATTTCTTTTTTTGTTATTAATTAATTGTGTGGAAAGAATTTGTTCAAAAAAAAAAAAAATCAATAAAGGTTAGTATTTTGATAATCTAAATACATGGTAGTTTTATTTAACTTTTCATATGAAAAACAAGTGCTTTTCTGTCTGTATCAAAAATGATACTCCATGCAGTCAGGCCTCGTTTTGAACTAAATTTATTTAGGGTGCAGTTGTGAATTTTTCATGGGTGTTATACAAGCAACTTTTGGTAAAAAAAGGAAGAGAATCAAAAGAAAAAATGAACCTAGATGATTTTAGAAGCGAACTTGCTGATACGCTTTGTAAATATAAAGCACACAATCAGCCACCAAGAGTTCAACTTAGCAGCAGCAGTCGTTTTTCAGAGGAACTAGCCCCAGAGCGACGGAATGTTTTGCAGGTTGTTCCGTCAAGAGATGTAAGAAATTATGGCACTGATAATAAGCAAAAACGACAGAGCAACCGTATGCGATGTATGATGCCAAAATGTAAACTCCTTGGTAGCGTTATGTGTGAAAAATGCAAAGTTTACTTGTGTTCAAAAAAATATTTGATTGTTTTATTTCATTCATTATTTTTCTTAATAAATTAAATAATCATACATTTTCACATTATTTTTCATTTCACAAAATCTAGGTCTCAATGAAGACTTAAATGCATGTTGTATCAAAAATGATACAACCAATTTTTTTCAAATAAAACCGTTATTTCGTGCATAGGATTTTTAATATATTTGTATATATATATATATATATATAAACATATTCACACCCAAAAATATTTTTTTTTTTAAATAAAAAATCATGCATTTAAGGGTTAATCGTTTATTTTAGCTTCTACTTCTTTTATGCAGATCATGTGGGCCTCATAGGCATTTTTTTAACGCAAATAAATTCATAAATCTTAAATGCAGTTTTCGAGTTTTGCATTAGAAACATGTGCGAGTGTAAATAAAACTTAAAATCGAAACAAAAAAATAACAAATATATACATATTGTGGACTATAAATTCAAAAATTAAAAAAAAGAATTATTTAATGTTAAATAATAGCAAGAAGATGAAGAAATTTAAATATTAACATATTGAAATTACTTCTGTTTTAAACTCTGTAAGAAGATGAAGAAATTTAAATATTGAAATGACTTCTGTTTTAAGTGGAGTGAATGAATAAAATTCAATTAAAAGTACAAGTGACCTCAACTCCAGAAATAATTGTGTTTCGCCCACGGTATAACAGTGGGCTCTTCAGTCAGTCTGTTATTCCCTACTAGACACAAATTTTGGTCGATGTTTACCGACTCTTATACTCCACTTAAAACAGAAGTAATTTCAATATTTTAATATTTAAATTTCTTCATCTTCTTATTATATAAAACCTGACCACGGGTATTTATTTTCTAGGTGAGTGGACGTGTGAGTGGACGTGTGCGGGAGTGGTGAATTACCTAATTAAATATCCCCAGTTTTTGATAATTGACTACATTAATCATTACAATAGTGTCTATTTCTTCATCGCCCCTTATAAAAAAAAAAATACCGCATATTCCAAATCTAAAATAAAAATTATAAAAATAATATAATTCTTCTGTTCGCACCGCGAAAACAAAAAAAAAACAAACAATAGCCCATATAATTAACAAAAAAAAAAAAAAGTGCAAGTGCCACAGTACTAGTGCAAAACAAAAAGTGCACCTTACAAGTAGCGCCGTGCGAAACAAAACAAAAATCAAAACCCCATATTCTTTAAAATACCCAAATCAGAGTTCAAGTGCCAGTGCCAGTGCATAAAAGAAACACCAAAAAGTGCACCCATGCATCAAAGATGATGATGCTCAACTACAACTATCCATAACACAGCGGTAAATTCCTATCTCTCCTTCCCACATCACTCACAGTGCTTTGGTTTAGTCATTATATGCAGTGTTTGTATGTATCATACCATACAATGCTTATAATTGATTGAGCCAAAGCATATCAGATAAATTGTTATTGATTTTGGGTATCCAGGGGCGGGTGAGTGCAGTTGCTATTTAGGCATAACACTAGTAGTATTTGTATTGTGAAGTTATTTTGGGTCCCAAAATTGATAACAGCATAGTTAACTGTCTGATTTGGTTTCTTGTGCACTAAGTGAAACCCAGGTAGGGGAAAATACCGGTCACTCGGAATTCAGCCCACATGGTTATAGCTTAGTGCCTTTATTTTTTTCTAATCATGGTCTTGCCGTGTATGTTCGAAACGATGTTGCTTATCGGCTTCAACCACAATATGGTTCTTTAATTTCATGTGGTTTAAATTCACCGTCCATAAGCGCATCATCCATACTTGTTTTATTTATCGTAGTCCTAGTTTGGAAGGTAATTCGACTTCCAATGAACTCGATGCACTATCCGACTCCATCCAGAGAATTATTTCCCATTTTCCGCACAGTGAAATCGTTGTTACGGGCGATTTCAATGTACATAATTCTTCGTGGCTACGCTATTCGGGTCAGACAACACCCGAAGAAAGGTACTCCGAGATTTTTGCTGAGTTAAACAACTTAACTCAGCTTGTTGACGAGCCTACTCGGATTCCTGACGTTGCAGGTCAATCCGCTAACACTCTAGACTTGTTCCTTACTTCTGACCCTGATAAATACACTATTAGTATATTATCGCCTCTAGGCACATCAGACTATTGTGTCATATCTGCAAATTTCTCATGCCAACAAAATCCAGTTAGAGAAAAAACTCCCAAGAGAACCGTTTGGCAATATGAGAAAGCCAACTGGGACGGTCTCAATGATTTTTTCAGGAGCTTTAACTGGTCACTTAAGTTCCTCGATAGTGACGTAGATGCCAGTACAGATATGATCACAAATTTAATTCTTTGTGGAATGAGAAATTTTATCCCGAATAGGGTAAAATCTATCAAACCCAAAGAAAACTCATGGTTTGATTCGAGCTGTAAAGAGGTTATCAGGATCAGAGAAGTAAGCTTCCGTTGTTATAAAGCCAACCCTACTGAGGAAAACCGGAAAAAGTTTCAGCAAGCTAGAAAGACCTGTAACGTTCATATTCGGCGATCCAAATTCTTACATGATCAAAAGTTACGGCAAAAAATACTACAATGTCCCAAAAATAGTAAACATTTTTGGTCATTTGTAAAAACACACGAAACACCAACTCGTCCTAGGTTCCAACGCTCGTCTTCAATGATACTTATTTGGAAAAATCTTCTTTCGCACTCGTGCAGTTGCTAGACTTCTAAAAGATCTCGACGTTCACAGATCCGCTGCCCCGGATAGTATCCCTCCCATTGTTCTGAAGAGGTGTTCTTCAACGCTGGCAAAACCACTGCGTAAGCTTTTCCATCTGTCCTACTCTACTGGTCTCTTTCCGAGAGGATGGAAATCAGCATTTGTCCAGCCTGTCCCTAAAAAGGGCTGGACTATCGACCAATTGCGCTTACGTCGCTTCTTTCCAAGGTCATGGAAACGCTGATTAATTTTCAGCTAAAGAAATATCTCGAAGAACGAAAGCTTCTTAATGACCAGCAGTACGGCTTTCGTAGCAATAGTCCACTGGTGATCTGATGGTATATCTCACCGAACAGTGGCACAAATCTTTACATCGTTTTGGAGAAAGTAAGATTATTGCGCTTGATATTTCAAAAGCATTTGATAGAGTTTGGCATCAAGCTCTCTTATCGAAAATGCGTGCATTTGGTATCGACGAATCTCTTCTTCGTTGGATTAGAAATTACCTTTCGGACCGCTCAATACAAGTTGTATTGGACGGTTTTAAGTCTGAAATCCACAAAATAAATTCTGGCTTATATTCATAAACGATCTCTTATCTTAAACTTCTAATCCATTAAACTGTTTTGCTGACGACAGTACCCTCAGCTTTTCATATTCGTTTCTTGATTCACATCCATGTCCTTCGGATGTGGAACTTGAACGGCAGCGTATGATAAGCTCATTAAATTCTGATCTTGACAGTATTGTCCACTGGGGAATAAAAAACCGTGTAGAATTGAATGCTTCTAAAACCCAATGCTGACTCCTGTCGTTAAAGCGGAACCCACCCCCAATGCTGATATCCATGAGCGGCACTTGCATAGAGGTAACTGAACAGCTTTCAGTACTCGGTGTGTGTGTCACATACCACCTTTTGTGGAACGATCACATATTTGACATCGCCAAAAATGCTGCTAGGTGTTTAGGTTTTTCTCGGTCGATGGAAGAAATTTTTCTCCCCCTCCGATCTGGCTGTGATCTACAAAGCCTTTATTCTTCCAAAACTTGAGTACAACTCCCATATTTGGGCAGGTGCTCCAATAACCCACTTGAGTCTATTGGATAGAATTCAAAAGAGAGCTCTTAAAATGATAGGTGAAAGAACTATAACGGAAACGTTTACATCTCTGGAGCACCGTCGAAATGTTTCATGCCTTTCGTTATTTTAACAAACATTGCTCTAGTGAAATAGCCAGTTGCATTCCTCCCTTTAAACAATTCAACCGTAATACTCGCGCTTCTAGGAATGCCCATCAGTTTACCC
>CASGHW010000133.1:0-16896 GCA_949320155.1 Melangyna quadrimaculata
GTGAAAAATGTACAATTATTTATGATTACTATTTAAAATTTTTTTAACCTCCTGGAAGTCTTCAATTTTGTGTAAGCTTTCATCTGAATATCCTTTCATTGATTTTGTTGCTACTGGTCCCATATAATTGTTTACAACAGCAAATTCCATTAGAGAAAGAAAAACGAATACCGAGCATGATGACATCCAAACATCTATAGCTTTCACGTAAGATACTGGTGGTAAAGATTGTTGAGACTGAGTGTTTTGTGTTGCAAGAGTTAGTAGTGAGGTAACACCTAATGTCACTCGGCTGGAATTGCTTCAGGTTTAATCCAAAAAGAAATCCAAGACATGACAACGATTAAGGCTGAAGGAATATATGTGTGAAACAGATGATATCCTAGCCTTCGTCGTAGATTGAAAACAATAGCCAAACAAGTAAAATTACCTTAAATCAGAAAGAAAATTACAGCAAAAATGTATTGGAAACAATTCGTTATGATGAAGTTTTTTAAGTTACTTTGCATAAGAAATATTATATAACGATATTTGATACGCTTTTCAAAACAATTAAGACATCAATTTCATTTCAATTTTTTAAAGCTTTTTAAAGCTTTTGCCTGTTAAACATAGTTGTATTGAGATAAACAGAAAACCATTTTTGAGTTTTCCATTTAGGGCGGGTCGATTATAGAATTGAATAAAACAAGTTGTTTATGAGATATCAATAAGGTTCTATCTTTATTTGAGAGACGTATCAACGTCATTATGTGTGAAGTATAACATCGTTCAAATGACCGCCGCGTCTTCGCTGGGTGCGCGGATTCGAAAAGTCCAGTTTTCGATTACTTTGGGGCATGAATCAGGCTGAATTAAACCGATGGTATCGATTATGATGTCTTTGAGCGCCGCGCTGTTTTGCGGCTTAGTCGCATAGACCTGGCACTTAAGACACCCACACAAGAAAAACTCCAAAGGGGTCAAATCACACGATCTTGGTGGCCAATTCACGTCGCCTCGGCGCGAGATAACCCGTCCCTATTGGAAAACCCTTTATTATAGTGTAGGTACATACTTTTTGATGCCACAAAAAATGTGAGTCATAAAATTATGTCCTATCCGATAAACCCAAGCATATATTGTAAAATAGGATCTGATTTCTGATAGGATCACAAATTAATTCATGAAATTTTATTGCTAGTACGGACGCACAATTGTATCCACAACCACTACCCAGAGTACCTAAAAATCCCCGCATCGGTAAATTGTATAGACTGAATTAAAAAGGAAGAAAGGAGGGGTAGGTGAGAGTTTATCATCCTTAAATATTTGTTTTGGTACAAACTTAGCACGTGATTTAAGGATACTTATTAACGCTGAATCTAAAAAGACCAAAATTATAAAGATACAAGTAGGTATCCTTTAGAAAGCTAAAGTCCATTTATTGGAATGGTGACTTTTTTTCAAATTAAAACAAGTAAAATATTACACAAAATAATTTTAAAATCTGTATATATGAAACAAAGTCGTGTTAGTTACAACACTTATAACTCAAGAACTGCTTAACAGATTTTAATGATCTCTTTTTTGTTGGATTCGCCTTCGCCCCAAATAAGAGAATTACTCAAATACCGAAAAAAGTAAACGGAAATAGTGGTAAAAAAGCAGGATGAAATCTTATAGAAAATACTTGAATCGAAATCAAAAAAAATATATATATGTGCATAAAACAAATTAAAAAAAAATGAGTCTGGGGTGGAACCACACTTGTAACTTCCCATTGGTGCACTTGAAAGCCATATACATAATGTACAGTACATAGTAACTTAAGTGATGGGTGGTAGAGTATATTATATTATATAACTATATAGAGTAATAACTGAATTTTTGGATAATCAGTATATAGGTAGGTATAGATACAGAGATACAGGGCAAAATGTGACATTACTAATATAATAGTAAAATTTTTATATTTTTTGTCTACATAGCTTACAAAATTCTAAGAATCTTACAAATAAAATTTTTTTTCCTAACTCTTTTTGGTATGTAGGTATTAATTTTTGACGCCAATTATTTCAAAACAGACTATATTGGCTAAAAAAATACAAAAATCAGGGGAGTGTGTTAAAAAAAAACGCGGTACAAAGGCAATTTAAATGGCATATGCAAAATTTTGATTTGGTAGCGATTTTGAGTGTAAGAATTTTTCGAATTAAAACATTTTTGAAAGGTTTTTCTTGCAACATTTTGATTTTTAGCTTTTTAAAGGATGGTTTTAAAAATCTCAAAATTACACAACATTTAGGTGGTATAAGTATATATTTTTTGTAGAAATTTGAAATCGATACCATTGTTCGTTTTTCAAAATATTTGAGTTGGAAAATATTTGTTAAGAATTTTGAATAGTTTTTGTTCCAGGTTTTGTGCTGTTTATTGATTTTTTTTTTAAAATGATCAGTTGTTGACTACGTCATTATATGTAAAAAAAAAAATTGGGTTCGGAATCATTTTTTGTTCTTGAAATATTGAAGACGAAAATTATTTTTCAACTGTTCTTCATAGTTAAAAAAAAAAGTGTCTGTTCAATTTTTTTTCAATATTTACCAAATTGGAATTATGTAATTATATGTAAATTAAAATTAGTCTGAAGTGAATATCATACTCCGTTCTCGAGATATTCCAGACAAATGACATTTTACAGCTCTTTTTTTAAATTGCTGTATTTAAAAAGCGGTAAAATTTGGTGGACGGTACATACACACATACAGACATCTTGTTAAAAACGACGGATTCTGATTCTAGAGACCTCAAAACTTGAAGATATGTCAAAATTTTCAATTCGACAAATTGCACCAACTACAATAACTTCCAATGGGAAGTTAAAAAAAATGTCAAATCGATCAACACAAAAAAAGTGTTGTCAAGAGTATTGTTGGGTGAAGGTGTCGGTGGCTGCAATTGTGTTGTGCTCTATTTTTACTAGCTTAAAGTGAACTCTAAAAGCAAAAGCCATGCCTCTCAATTGTACAGTTTGTAACTTAAAATTCAATAAGAAAGTTCTGAAGATAAAATGTGATTATAGCTCGCTGTATTTTCATGCAAAGTGCGTCAGAGTTGCTGCAGAGGATATTGAATTTTTTAAGACAAGCGGTAAATCATTTCGTTGCATTTCTTGTACAACTCAACGACGTCGATCCATATATATTGAATCGCCCCTTCGACCTGCTACAGGGGTACCCACGAACATTGCTGAAAACATCGTCACCACCACGCCGCGCCGTCTCCAGCTCCAACTGATAATCTTAGTTCCTCCTCTCCATCTCTTCACGTTCAACAACAGAGTATTGATAATGAAGGAACTGTTTCGCTCTCACTTATTTACAAAGAACTTTTAGAGTTGAGAATAGTAAATAGCAATTTTTGTCTACTCTTCGTGAGCTGCAGTCATCTAACACCAATCTGCAGATCCAGCTCGATTTGATGCAGAAAAGAGTCAACACCCTGGAACAATCTCAAAGAGAAAATATTATCGAAATAGTTGGCCTTCCAGATGTAAACAACACCAATGCATTATGCCAATCTCTTAAGCTATTTTCTTCTGGGCTTAATGAAAATATTAATAAAGACCTAATTGACAAAGTTTATGTCAAAAAAGTTAACATGTCATCGATGGGCGGTAATGCAGAAGATAAAAAATGTAATGTCGTTTGCGTTAAATTTGTCTTCAATCTTATTAAACAAAAGCTAATGAGGAAAAAAAAGAGAAAAACCTGTGGACGCTTGTGTCCTCTTGAATGCACATAACTACCCTTTTGAACATCATAAATGGTTAGCTTCTTGTTTATTCGAACGTAAGCAAAAAGTTAAAATCTTGGAAATTTTTAGCAGTCTGAGGGATATAAGCACGGGGGTTCCTCAAGGATCAGTCCTTGGTCCTATGTTGTTTTTAATCTTCTTCAACTCAATCTTCAAACAGCAATTTAAAGGTAAGCTTACGGCTTTTGCTGATGAAATTGCTTGCTCTTATGGCAACAAAACATACTTCAATCTAGTTTCTGACATCTTTTATGATTTTGATGTCTTAAGAAAGTGGTTTTTTACACATAAAATGATTTTGAGTAACAAAACCAAACTTATGTTTTATAGTCTACAAGGTTACTCCACTATTGTTGATTTTAATGTTTACTATCATTCTCCTAACTGCCTGCGCGACAACTTTTTTGTTGATGTTAACTCTTCTACTGGCTCATTTAATGCCAACGAACTTTGTTCTGGGATTTGCTTTAAAATTGATATTGTTCAATCTTTCAAGTATCTGGGTGTTGTGCTGGATAGTAGAATGAATTGGCTGGAACATACCGTAACACTTAAAAAGTATTTATTGAATTGTACTAGGCAACTCTATAATTTACAAACGTATTGTTCTCAAAAAATACTTCTTATGATCTATTATGGAATTGTACAGTCCAAGATTCAGTATGGTCTAACTTGTTGGGGAGGTGCATACTTCAATAAAATTAATCCGATATTTATTGCACAGAAAAATCTTATACGTATTATTTGCAAACAAAATCGATTTTCAGGTAGTTTAGTTTTGTTTCGACAGTTAAAAGTTCTTCCTCTAAGATATCTTTACTTCTATAAAGTCTTAAGGCTCTTTTTCTTAAGAAGCGGTTTTCTTTCTTTTCGTGACAATGCCAATCACAACTTAAGAATAAATTCAAGGAATTATGTGCAAATACCATCATATAAAAAAACTCATTACAGAACCTATTTTCCTTTCGTTGCTCCTACGGTTTTTAATAAGCTACCCGACTCCATCAGAGGCTTACGAAGATTTTCTTCTTTCTCAAATGAGATAAAATCATGGCTTTTTCAACTTGATTACACCGAAATCGAAAATATTTTAAAAGTTCAATGATAAAATATTTTGCTTTTTCTCTTTTATTTATATTTTTCTTATCGACGCACTAACTTTAATTCAATACTTTTACAATACTCTTTATGTACATATTAAAAAACTATTATTTCCTTTTTAAGTTATTTTTTTTTTTTTCAGGAACATTCGCTACTAGACCTGGCGTAAGCTATAGGCTAAAGAATGTATCCTTTTATTCTTTTCTAAGTAACATTATATTATGAAGAACACTCTAATTAAAAAATGTTGTTTCTTGTTTTTATTAACTTATATGAAAATGTTATATTTTTTTCTTAGTTGGTCTTATTTACATTGTTTTCATAGTATCTTAGTTTACAAAGAATGATAAATAAATAAAATTACAATACAATTACAATAAAATTACAATACAATTTTATTTAAAGTTCGTTTTGAAAAAAAGTGAATACCTACCAAAAGGTTAACTGTCGATTTGTATATTTAGTGCGAGTGCTATATATATACTAGCTGTCCTGGCAGACGTTGTTCTGTCCTTTTCCAGTAAGTAGTGCAAATATGGATATAAACATTTCAACATTTAAAAACACAAAATTTGACGTGTGGACTCTGGGATTTACCTACTCTTACAAATAAATGTTGAGCCATTGTCGTGCCTTTCTTCGCTTTTGTAAGTATGATTGCACCTAAGATATCACAGCTTTGTTGCCAAACTGTGGGCGAAAACAATGAAACGAATAATAAAATTAAAAAAAAAAATTGTTATTTATTGTTGTTCAACTGAATTTGTTTCTTTTTTTTCAAAGATGTTTTCTAAAACAGCAGTGTGTTCGATTGTTTTTCGTGTTTGCCCGCATAGCTGGTCCTGTCGACGAATCGAGCGCAGTTATTTCATAGCCTCCGAATTTTTGTACTTTCGATCTTATTAATAAAGTTTTCCCAAACATCATTGTTAACCACAAAATGAACAAATGGTTGAGTGAGCGTGCAATTTTGGCGACTAAAAACATAGACGTGGATGACTTGAATTTCCTAATTCAGGATCGAATAGTCGGTACTCTGCAATCATATATGTAAGTCTATAGACACTGTAACAAACGAAGACGAAGCCACAAACTATCCAACTGAATTCTTCGGATGTGCCTGGCTTCCCACCGCATAGTTTGCAATTGAAGGTTGGCTCGGTAGTTGTCATCGCCAGCCTAAGATCCGCCATCTACCAGCGAGTAAGAGAAACAACACAAAGCCATTGAACACACTCCTTTCAGTTGTGCCAATTTCTTCGTGCACTTTTTTTTGCACAAGTGCCCATCCCAACTAACAATTTAGCTTGTAGTAGGTCCGATTTTCATTATTTCGGAAGCTATTGCTTGTATATAATTTGCACAGGGCTTAGTTATGCAAATCAAACATTTTTGTTGGTATTTTTACCCAAAACAATTTCCTTAAGGCCTTTTAGAATAAGTTATATAGCAGTCAATGAGGGTTAACTTTCATAAGGCCTTTTTAAGACCTGCCAATATTGGTAAGATAAAGCGCGAAAATAAATTGTTTGTATATAGCATTCTGCTGCAAGCCTAATACAAATCATGCCACGTGGATTTGCATATAGCGAACTACTACAAGCTATAGATTTTGCATTATGTTCTTATACAAATCATGCCAAGTGGATTTGTATATAGCAAATTACTACAAGCTATAGCTTTTGCATTTTGTTCTTATGTAAATGTGCATGTCTTTGCGGTTTGTATATAGCCAACTAATACAAATCATGCCACGTGGATTTGTATATAGCAAACTACTACAAGCTATGGCTTTTGCATTTTGTTCTTATGCAAATGTGCAGTTTTTGCGGTTTGTATATAGCCAACAAATACAAATCATGCCAAGTGGATTTGTATATAGAAAATTACTACAAGCTATAGCTATTGCATTTTGTTCTTATGTAAATGTGCAGGTCTTTGCGGTTTGTATATAGCCAACTAATACAAATCATGCCACGTGGATTTGTATATAGCAAACTACTACAAGCTATAGCTTTTGCATTTTGTTCTTATGCAAATGTGCAGGTCTTTGCGGTTTGTATATAGCCAACTAATTCAAATCATGCCACGTGGATTTGTTTATAGCAAACTACTACAAGCTATAGCTTTTGCATTTTGTTCTTATGCAAATGTGCAGGTTTTTGGCGGTTTGTATATAGCCAACTAGTACAAATCATGCCACGTGGATTTGTATATATCAAATTACTACAAGCTATAGCTTTTGCATTTTGTTCTTATGCAAATGTGCAGGTCTTTGCAAGCAGGTCTTTACAAGCTATAGCTTTTGTATTTTGTTCTTATGCAAATAAGCAGGTCTTTGCGGTTTGTATATAGCCAACTAATATATATATATGTAGCAAGTTACTACAAGCTATTTTTTTTGCATTTTTGTTTATAGTTTATAATTTATATATATATAAATTTATGGAAATACAACAGCATTTGTACGTTTTGAATTTGCTGAACGAAATATACACAGTATGACGTATGTATGTATATGTATATATATGTTCATATTATGTACCTATCATACTTTTTGTGCGTTGTAAATTAATTTGTATTTCATGTAAATTCAGCGATGAGTAGTGAATAAGTATTGATGTTAATATTCATTTCGTTTTAACTTCATTGTTAACAAAACAAAACAAAACACAAATTGGTTACCAGCAGGATATGAAATCATAATCACAATATGAAAAACAAACCCTGTATGTTATCAATTTTTTTTCGATTTTGCACTCAAAGTTTCCCATAAGAGCAAACGAAAAAGGGCCTAAATTAAATAGCAGTACTTTTCCTCAATACTTTTGTGGGAACAGGTATTCATAATACAATTGCAATAGAATAATTAAACATGTGATTTTGTAAATCAAGCGTAAAATATATCGAAACTGATAGATGCTTTACTTTGTGGGTGTAAAATAATGTTTAGTTAGAAAAAAATCAAGACAGAGGCGTAGGTAGGAGTATTAACAATTTATGTGACTCGGAAAAATTTGTTAGTTGTCAAAATGAAGTTATGTATTTGAATAGATGAAAGTTTTTTCCACTGCAGTTCTTGCAATGAAACAGATGAGTGCCGAGCTGCATCTGCATGTTGCGTACCAACTTCAACCACAATATGGTTTGTGCTCAAACACAAATTTTAACTTCATGTGGTTCAAATTTACGGTCAATAAGCACATCATTCATTCCTGTTTTATTTATCGGAGCCCAAATCTGGACAGAAATTCAACTTTTAACGAATTTGATGCTCTGTCCGACTCCATCCTAAGAATTGTTGCCCATTATCCTCACACTGAAATCGTCATTGCGGGCGATTTCAATGTACACAATTCCAGTTGGCTTCGCTTTTCTGGCCAGACAACACCCGAAGGAAGGTATGTTGAGCTCTTTGCTGAGTTAAACCACCTGACTCAGCTTGTTGACGAGCCAACTCGAATCCCTGATGTTACAGGTCAATCCGCCAACACACTAGACTTGTTTCTTACCTCTGACCCTAATAAATACACTATTAGTGTATTTTCGCCTCTAGGCTCATCAGACCAGAAAGAGAAAGTACCAACGAGAACCGTTTGGCAATACGAGAAAGCCAACTGGGACGGTCTCAACGGTTTCTTCAGTAACTTTAACTGGTCACTATGCTTCCTCGATAGTGACGTAGATGCCAGTGCAGATATGATCACAAATTTAATTCTTTGTGGAATGAGAAATTTTATCCCGAATAGGGTAAAACCTATCAAACCCAAGGAAAACTCATGGTTTGATTCGAGCTGTAAAGAGGTTATTAGGGTCAGAGAAGTAAGTTTCCGATGTTATAAAGCCAACCCTACTGAGGAAAACCGGAATAAGTTCAAACAAGCTAGAAAGACCTGTAATGTTCATATTCGACGAACCAAATTTTTGCATGACCAGAAATTAAGGCAAAAAATACTACAATGTCCCACAGGTAGTAAAAATTTTTGGTCATTTGCAAAGAATATACGAAATGCTACTTCGTCGTCGGTTCCAACGCTCGTCTTCAACGATACACCTTTTGTCAGCTCGATAGATAAAGCCAATTTGCTTGCAGCACAGTTTGCTGTTAATTCGACCCTGACAGAAAGTGTTATGACTCCTCCTGTACTTGAGAGCGTAAATGATTTCATGGGACAAATCTTCTTTCGCACTCGTGCAGTTGCTAGAGTTCTAAAAGATCTCGACGTACACAAATCCGCTGGCCCGGATAGTATCCCTCCCATTGTTCTGAAGAGGTGTTCTTCAATGCTGGCAAAACCACTGCGTAAGCTTTTCCATCTGTCCTATTCTACTGGCCTCTTTCCGAGTGGATGGAAAACAGCATTTGTCCAGCCTGTCCCTAAAAAAGCCGTATCTTCCTCACCCTCAAACTATCGATCAATTGCACTTACGTCCCTTCTTTCCAAGGTCATGGAAACGCTGATTTAATTTCCAGCTAAAGAAATATCTCGAGGAACGAAAGCTTCTTAATGACCGGCAGTACGGCTTTCGTAGCAATAGGTCCACTGGTGATCTGATGGTATATCTCACCGAACAGTGGAACACATCTTTACATCGTTTTGGAGAAAGTAAGATTATTGCCCTTGATATTTCAAAAGCGTTTGATAGAGTTTGGCATCAAGCTCTCTTATCGAAAATGCGCGCATTTGGTTTCGATGAATCTCTTCTTCGTTGGAGTAGAAATTACCTTTCGGACCGTTCAATACAAGTTGTATTGGACGGTTTCAAGTCTGAAATTCACAAAATAAATGCTGGTGTGCCCCAGGGCTCCGTTTTGTCTCCGACCCTCTTTCTTATATTCATAAATGATCTTCTGTCTAAAACGTCTAATCCATTAAACTGTTTCGCTGATGACAGCACCCTCAGCTTCTCATATTCGTTTTCAGATTCACATCCATGTCCTTCGGATGTGGAACTTGAACGGCAGCGTATGATTAGCTCATTAAATTCCGATCTTGACAGCATTGTCCAATGGGGAATTAAAAACCGAGTGGAATTTAATGCTTCAAAAAGCCAATGCTGTCTACTGTCGTCTAAGAGAAACCCACCCCCTATGCCACTATCCATGAGTGGCACTTGCATTGAGGAAACCGAAAAGCTTTCAGTCCTCGGTATGTGTATAACAGACCACCTTCTGTGGAATTACCACATATTCGACGTCGCCAAAAATGCTGCTAAGTGCTTAGGTTTTCTTCGGCGATGCAAGAAATTTTTCTCTCCTTCTGATCTGGCTGTAATCTATAAAGCCTTTATTCGTCCAAAACTCGAGTACAACTCTCATGTTTGGGCAGGTGCTCCAATAACCCATTTAAGCCTATTGGATAGAATTCAAAGAAGAGCTATGAAAATGATAGGTGAAAGAAATATAACGGATACATTTGCTTCTCTAGAACACCGCCGCAATGTTTCTTGTATTTCATTATTTTATCGTTATTTTCATAAACAGTGCTCTAGCGAAATAGCCAGTTGCATTCCTCCCCTTAAACAATTCAACCGTAATACTCGCGCTGCTAGGAATGCCCATCAGTTTACCCTTGAGCCCAACTTCGGACGTACTGTCAAGTTCAGGGATTCTTTCTTTTCCCGCACCACGCGAATATGGAATGCTTTACCCGACTCTATCTTTCCCTCCCATTTTAATATTCAGAACTTGAAAACCAATGTGCATCGGTTCCTCCTCTTAAATCCTTCCCTATTTTCCTAAAGCTCGCACTGTGTTCAACATATTAAGGGTAAAATAACTGTTTCGCTGATGACAGCACCCTCAGCTTCTCATATTCGTTTTCAGATTCACATCCATGTCCTTCGGATGTGGAACTTGAACGGCAGCGTATGATTAGCTCATTAAATTCCGATCTTGACAGCATTGTCCAATGGGGAATTAAAAACCGAGTGGAATTTAATGCTTCAAAAACCCAATGCTGTCTACTGTCGTCTAAGAGAAACCCACCCCCTATGCCACTATCCATGAGTGGCACTTGCATTGAGGAAACCGAAAAGCTTTCAGTCCTCGGTATGTGTATAACAGACCACCTTCTGTGGAATGACCACATATTCGACGTCGCCAAAAATGCTGCTAAGTGCTTAGGTTTTCTTCGGCGATGCAAGAAATTTTTCTCTCCTTCTGATCTGGCTGTAATCTATAAAGCCTTTATTCGTCCAAAACTCGAGTACAACTCTCATGTTTGGGCAGGTGCTCCAATAACCCATTTAAGCCTATTGGATAGAATTCAAAGAAGAGCTATGAAAATGATAGGTGAAAGAAATATAACGGATACATTTGCTTCTCTAGAACACCGCCGCAATGTTTCTTGTATTTCATTATTTTATCGTTATTTTCATAAACAGTGCTCTAGCGAAATAGACAGTTGCATTCCTCCCCTTAAACAATTCAACCGTAATTTACGCGCTGCTAGGAATGCCCATCAGTTTACCCTTGAGCCCAACTTCGGACGTACTGTCAAGTTCAGGGATTCTTTCTTTTCCCGCACCACGCAAATGTGGAATGCTTTACCCGACTCTATCTTTCCCTCCCATTTTAATATTCAGAACTTGAAAACCAATGTGCATCGGTTCCTCCTCTTAAATCCTTCCCTATTTTCCTAAAGCTCGCACTGTGTTCAACATATTAAGGGTAGTCACAACCCCTTTAGTGCGCGCACAAATAAAAAAAAAAAAAAAAAAAAAAAAGATGAGCGTTATCTTGGTTTCAGTTCGGAATAACTCCTTCTATTCCAGATTTTTAATATTCAATAGAAAAAGTACAGAAACAATACAAAAATAGTTACTCCAGACTAGCAAATGAAAACGAAATAAATATATAATTTAATTTTGTTCATCTCAATTTGCCGTAGATTTCTACATTAAAGATAGTGAAGAATTTTAAGTGCAAATTTGCTCATTATCCTTTGGAGTTAGAGCGTGGCCGTCACATCGGGTTTTCGACTTTTCACATTCATCTGAAAACTGTTAAAGCTAAAAGGGTATTTTCTCGGGTTTTTGACATCTCGCCCCCAAATAACAACTGTCAAATTGAAAGGTGTGATTTTTCGGATTTTCGACATTTCGTCACCACTGTCAACTGTCAAAGTGTTGAGTGCGATTCTATCGCTTTCAACTGGACTTAGAGTGCTGGCCGTGACTATAGGTAAAATTCAGCTGCTAAATCCATTGGCGCCCTCAAATTTTGACATTTTGACACTTGTCAAATTGAAAAGTGAAATTTTTCGGTTTCTATTGGTGCTAGAGCGCTGGCCGAAACACTTGGATATACCACCCTCCTAAATCGATTGGCATCCTCAGATTTTGACATTTCGACACTCGTCAAATTTCTCGGTTTCTGTTGGTGCTAGAGCGCTGGCCGAAACACTTTGTAATACCACCCTCCTAAATCGATTGGCATCCTCAGATTTTGACATTTCGACACTTGTCTCATTTTCTCGGTTTCTGTTGGTGCTAGAGCGCTGGCTTAAATACCACCCTCCTAAATCGATTGGCATCCTCAGATTTTGACATTTCGACACTTGTCAAATTTCTCGGTTTCTGTTGGTTCTAGAGCGATTGCCGAATCACTAGGTAATACCACCCTCCTAAATCGATTGGCATCCTCAGATTTTGACATTTCGACACTTGTCAAATTTCAAAGTGAAATTACTCCGTTTCTGTTGGTGCTAAAGCACTGGTCGAGACACTACGTAATACCACCCTCCTAAATAAATTGGCGCCCTCAGATTTTGACATTTCGACACCCGACCAGAAACCCACAGAACTTTAATAGTTTTGTATTAATATTTTCTATTTTACAGCATTCGTTAAAACGTGAAATTTGTCACATCTTAGGTGACTTCATTTAAATCCATGGGTAACTCAAGTTCCTAACAAACCCCTTCCTTCTACGCACATGAAATCATTTTGACGGCGACATTCATCCATTTAAAAAAAAAACAACAACAACAATACGGGTTTTTTTTTTCCTGCTAAATAAAGCAAATAAGTTTCGATAATATTTTCCTCTCGATTTACAAACTCGCATATTTTATTATTCTATTTTCAAATCCTGCTGGTGCCAAATGATATTTTTTTTTTAAGTTAAAACGCAAAGTTAAAACGCAAAGCATACGCAAAGCATCAACGCATTAAAATTTGGACTTTCCACTCGTATGTCACAAGGTGGCCTAGTAGAACTGTGCTCGGACAGTTGATCAGAAGGACGTGAGTTCAAACCCCGGAAAAATCATGTAAGTATAAATTTAAGTTTTTTCAATTTAATTAAATTCTATACATTTCAGATAAAGAAACATGCTGGGGCTCCAAAAATGTTGAGATAATTATGTAACAATAAAAAATAAAATGAAAATAAGCTAGAAAAAATTTTATTTTTCCAACTGTATTGAGAGGCACAGAAGAACTTATTAGGCCTTTTTAAGACCTTACTATGCAAGTTATTTGTTTTCAAAGTAACTGCAGGTGAAAGTCATTTGAAAACCATATTATACAGATTATTATTTTCAGTATCTTGTTTCTTTAAGGCCTTATTATAATGTTCGTGGAAAGGTATTGATTTGCATAGCACTTGTGATGGAAGTTGTTATGGCAGTTAAATAGCTTGTATAACCTGTGCCAAAATTATTTGCATAAGACCTGTTTTGGTTAATATACAAGCCAGTAAATAGCTTTTTTAAGGCCTAATTAAGATGTTTGTGGAAAGAAATTGATTTGCATAGTGCTTGTGTTGAATGTTCTTGTGGAGTTAATAAGCTTGTATAGCTTACGCCAAAATGATTTGCATAAGACCTGTTATGGTTACTATACAAGCCAGGAAATAGCTTGTATTGAACCTTCTGCAAGCTAAATTGTTAGTTGGGATCCTTGTGAGCACTTCCTCAAAAACAAAAATTTGATATAAAAGGCACACATGCTTTTAGCCATTCGACATTTTCAATTCAAATATCTACAAGAAAGAAAAAGTTTTTTTAAAGCTCTTCATAATTATTAATATTTGTATTAAAATAAAGATTTGCTATTAAAATTTGGTTTTGTTTTACAATTTCAGAATTTAATTTCTCATTTTTCGAGAACATTCTTTCAAAAACTTTAAATTTTATTTAATTCGGCCATTTGCCATCCAATACAAATCTGTCTGGACCCTTAAAATGGCAGATCCATCTGCGCCCGCATCAAAAGAACCAGGCGAATTGAATTATGGGCTCTGTAAAGAGAAAGATAATCTCGATATGGTACAATGAGATAGTTGCGACCACTGATACCATTTTTATTGTGTGGGAGTTACAGAAGCAGTCACAGGTGTAGATTGGCAGTGCGGTAAATGCCATGCAGCAAAAATAGCTTCCGACCAACTTCAATTTGATGCTGCATCTGCGGCTAAAAATCTCGAAGAGTTTGAAGTCGCCAAATCATCGTCATCGTAAGCCTAACGCATAAAACATCTACGTTTGCAACGACTCCAAGAAGAAAGAAACCTACGAGATGAGAGCAGCCGGATTTATCTTCAACAAAAATATAAAATTCTGGCGGAGAATTTATCTCTGTTTATCTGTCTTCGGACGGCCAGAACAAATCATACTTACTTTACTTACTTTTGATGGCGCTCACAGCCCAGGATGGGCTTCGGCCCCAACTACCAAGCCCCTCCAGCCGGCTCTGTCCCTAGCTAGCCGCTTCCAGATAGATATATATATGCTTATTGAACAACTAGTAACTAGTCAGATACGATGATATTATACATTTATTGGCACATAGGGGGCCTAATCTTATACTTTGTCTTAAATTTAAAGGATTATAAAATATAAACTAAATGTCAAAAAATTAAATCTAAAAGTCGGTTGACTTTATTGTTTTCGGGGTGTTCCGTCCCGGTTGTGAAGTTGTGGTTTTTCCGGGGGGATGGGTTGTCATTTAGCCGCGGTGATATGCTGACACTGTGTCAGCGTAGAACGAAACTGCTGGCTCGTTGCACGTGATGATGTTGTCAACCAGGATTTCCATCGTACTGAGGTATCTCGACTCGGGGTGTCGCTGCTGAGTGGCCATCCTCCTCATCAGTTGATTTGGGTGCCTGTTAGTGAGTCCTACAAGCTTCTTTGCATGAAGCAGTAGGTACCTGTCCAGAGGGATGATGCTCGCCTCTGTGTAAAGACGCTCGTTGCTGTGATGTCTCATTCGCTGCCGATCAAAATGTAATCCGGTACAAATCCTTAGTAACTTTCTTTCGAACATTTGAAGTTCCTTCATGGCCGTCTTCGAGATGGAGAACCAGACTGGGAAGTATTGAATAAATGATTGTCAAATATAAGTATTATAATATAGAAAATAGGTCTTTATTTAACGACTGTCTTATTAATAATGAATCTTGTATTGACTATTCTAACTATAGGTATAACTAGATTATATACTAGTTTATATAGCTTCTTAGTATAGGTATAAATAAACAACATCTCCCTTTTTTAATAACAAAAAATTACTATCATATTAAGGTACATATGTTTTTTTTTTTAACAAAATATAATAAAAACTTAAATTAATCAAAAGTTCGTTAACAAAATTCAAAAGCAAATGATATGAATAATAAAAATTGAAAAAGAGTATCACTTACAGGTGCTACTACCTTCCTTCCAAAACGAGTCATATAATCATTTGACAAATTTTTATTACAACTTGATTCCGGCTTATTTTCTGAACTTAATTGAATATCATTTTCTGTTGGATTAGCTATTTCAACACTGGGCATAGAATTCGGATTTGTGTTTAAAATATGTTGGCGATTTCGACGACTTTTCGTTCCGTCTTCACCTTAACTATAAAAGAACGAGGCTCTTGACATATTTCTACAACCCTTCCTGGAGTCCAAACTGATTTTGGATTCTTTTTGTAATAAATTTCAACTAACATTGGTTTTAAAATTTTTGATGATGCTGGAATTTTTGTTCTTAATTTTCTAGACATGAGAAGTTTAGATGGAGAAGGTAAAGTACCCTTAGAAGTTGTTCTGTAATGAGGAAGAGCGACAAATGGATCGGAATTAGATTCTTTACATTTATATAAAAGTTGTTTTATTGTTTGAATTGATCTTTCGGCTAGGCCGTTCGATCGTGGCAAGTAAGGTGACGATGTAAAATTATTGATATTCCACTCTTCACAAAAATGCTTGAACTCTTTCGAGTTGTATGGTGGACCATTATCGGAAACCACTATAGCTGGCACACCATGACGTGAAAATATTGACTTGTATTTAGCAATTACAAAACTACTGGTATTTCCAAGATTTAAAAGTTCAATTTCGATATATTTTGAAAAATAATCTACTACCAAAAGAAAAAGTTTTTTATTAAATTCAAAAATATCAGTTCCAATTTTATACCAAGGTATATTAATAATTTCATGTGGACATAAGGTCTCTTTCTGATTTGAATTTCTGTAGGGCATACAACTTTCACAATTTGTTACAACATTTGAAATGTCATTGTTTATGTTAGGCCAAAAAACAATATCTTTTGCTAAACTTTTGCAGCGCTGAATGCCGATATGACCTTCATGTATGAGTTTTAAAATGTCAGGACGAAGTGAAGTGGGTATTACTATTCGATTGTTTTTAAAAATCATGTGGTCTATCACATGTAAATCATCTTTAATTTTGAAGCATCGTATTACAATATTGTCAACAGATTTTTTATTTGAAGGCCAACCCGACTGAATATAAATTTTAACTTTGCTAAGAATATAGCCATTTAATGAAGCTTCGCAAATTTGTTGCAATTTTGAAGATGATACCGAAAGATTTGATATCAAAAGATCACAATGAAGAGATAAATCCTTATCAAATTCAGTAAGTGATGTTTCAGGTAAAGCTGCCCTAGAAAGAGTGTCCGCTGTTAACATCTCTTTACCAGATTTAAAAACAACGGACAGATCGTATGATCTGCAACCCATCGCGAGTGGACG
>CASGHW010000134.1:0-34866 GCA_949320155.1 Melangyna quadrimaculata
AGACTTTCGTAAAAAATTAATTTTTAGTGATAAGGGGGTAGTCCATGCTTTTTTTCGAAAATCGATTGGAAAAAAAAAAGTTGAGTTTTGAACGGCAATGCAAGGACCTGACCGTTATCTGTTCAACAATGCTAACCGCAACCTCTTACGAGCCTTATTTTGAAAGTTATGGCCATATTAAGATTTTTAGTTTTTGGGTTGAAACAAGAAATATTAACTTTGAATCAAAATTTCTCTGCAACCAGAGCCCAAAAAATGCTCTAGTTTTCAGCAATGGATAGCTCTCCAAAAACTGATTAAGCGGTTAATAAACCGCAAGGCCTTCCGAGCCTTATTTGTGGAACTGTAGACATCCAAAGTCATGCAAACTTTCAAAACTCAAAAAAATCGATTTTAATGGATTTACTTTGAATTAAGATATCTCCGCAACCAGACCTCCTAGAATGTTCTAGTTTTCAGCTATGGATAGCTCTTGAAAAACTAATTAAGCGTTTTGCAAGCGAAAATGACGTCATAGCCTTATTTGCGGAACTGTAGGCATCCAAAGTCATACAAGCCTTCATAACTCAAAAAAATAACTTTGAATGCAAATATCTCGAAAACTAGACATTATAAAAGGGTTTGCTTTGGATGTGCTGGTTGCATTTGACAAAACCTTTCTATATATGTACGTTTCAATGGGTTCCAGAGACTTTCGTAAAAAAATTAATTTTTAGTGATACGGGGGTAGTCCATGCTTTTTTTCGAAAATCGATTGGAAAAAAAAAAGTTGAGTTTTGAACGGCAATGCAAGGACCTGACCGTTATCTGTTCAACAATGCTAACCGCAACCTCTTACGAGCCTTATTTTGAAAGTTATGGCCATATTAAGATTTTTAGTTTTTGGGTTGAAACAAGAAATATTAACTTTGAATCAAAATTTCTCTGCAACCAGAGCCCAAAAAATGCTCTAGTTTTCAGCAATGGATAGCTCTCTAAAAACTGATTAAGCGGTTAATAAACCGCAAGGCCTTCCGAGCCTTATTTGTGGAACTGTAGACATCCAAAGTCATGCAAACTTTCAAAACTCAAAAAAATCGATTTTAATGGATTTACTTTGAATTAAGATATCTCCGCAACCAGACCTCCTAGAATGTTCTAGTTTTCAGCTATGGATAGCTCTTGAAAAACTAATTAAGCGTTTTGCAAGCGAAAATGACGTCATAGCCTTATTTGCGGAACTGTAGGCATCCAAAGTCATACAAGCCTTCATAACTCAAAAAAATAACTTTGAATGCAAATATCTCGAAAACTAGACATTATAAAAGGGTTTGCTTTGGATGTGCTGGTTGCATTTGACAAAACCTTTCTATATATGTACGTTTCAATGGGTTCCAGAGACTTTCGTAAAAAAATTAATTTTTAGTGATAAGGGAGTAGTCCATGCTTTTTTTCGAAAATCGATTGGAAAAAAAAAGTTGAGTTTTGAACGGCAATGCAAGGACCTGACCGTTATCTGTTCAACAATGCTAACCGCAACCTCTTACGAGCCTTATTTTGGAAGTTATGGCCATATTAAGATTTTTAGTTTTTGGGTTGAAACAAGAAATATTAACTTTGAATCAAAATTTCTCTGCAACCAGAGCCCAAAAAATACTCTAGTTTTCAGCAATGGATAGCTCTCTAAAAACTGATTAAGCGGTTAATAAACCGCAAGGCCTTCCGAGCCTTATTTGTGGAACTGTAGACATCCAAAGTCATGTAAACTTTCAAAACTCAAAAAAATCGATTTTAATGGATTTACTTTGAATTAAGATATCTCCGCAACCAGACCTCCTAGAATGTTCTAGCTTTCAGCTATGGATAGCTCTTGAAAAACTAATTAAGCATTTTGCAAGCGAAAATGACGTCATAGCCTTATTTGCGGAACTGTAGGCATCCAAAGTCATACAAGCCTTCATAACTCAAAAAAATAACTTTGAATGCAAATATCTCGAAAACTAGACATTATAAAAGGGTTTGCTTTTGATGTGCTGGTTGCATTTGACAAAACCTTTCTATATATGTACGTTTCAATGGGTTCCAGAGACTTTCGTAAAAAAATTAATTTTTAGTGATAAGGGGGTAGTCCATGCTTTTTTTCGAAAATCGATTGGAAAAAAAAAAGTTGAGTTTTGAACGGCAATGCAAGGACCTGACCGTTATCTGTTCAACAATGCTAACCGCAACCTCTTACGAGCCTTATTTTGGAAGTTATGGCCATATTAAGATTTTTAGTTTTTGGGTTGAAACAAGAAATATTAACTTTGAATCAAAATTTCTCTGCAACCAGAGCCCAAAAAATACTCTAGTTTTCAGCAATGGATAGCTCTCCAAAAACTGATTAAGCGGTTAATAAACCGCAAGGCCTTCCGAGCCTTATTTGTGGAACTGTAGACATCCAAAGTCATGTAAACTTTCAAAACTCAAAAAAATCGATTTTAATGGATTTACTTTGAATTAAGATATCTCCGCAACCAGACCTCCTAGAATGTTCTAGTTTTCAGCTATGGATAGCTCTTGAAAAACTAATTAAGCGTTTTGCAAGCGAAAATGACGTCATAGCCTTATTTGCGGAACTGTAGGCATCCAAAGTCATACAAGCCTTCATAACTCAAAAAAATAACTTTGAATGCAAATATCTCGAAAACTAGACATTATAAAAGGGTTTGCTTTGGATGTGCTGGTTGCATTTGACAAAACCTTTCTATATATGTACGTTTCAATGGGTTCCAGAGACTTTCGTAAAAAAATTAATTTTTAGTGATAAGGGGGTAGTCCATGCTTTTTTTCGAAAATCGATTGGAAAAAAAAAAGTTGAGTTTTGAACGGCAATGCAAGGACCTGACCGTTATCTGTTCAACAATGCTAACCGCAACCTCTTACGAGCCTTATTTTGGAAGTTATGGCCATATTAAGATTTTTAGTTTTTGGGTTGAAACAAGAAATATTAACTTTGAATCAAAATTTCTCTGCAACCAGAGCCCAAAAAATGCTCTAGTTTTCAGCAATGGATAGCTCTCCAAAAACTGATTAAGCGGTTAATAAACCGCAAGGCCTTCCGAGCCTTATTTGTGGAACTGTAGACATCCAAAGTCATGTAAACTTTCAAAACTCAAAAAAATCGATTTTAATGGATTTACTTTGAATTAAGATATCTCCGCAACCAGACCTCCTAGAATGTTCTAGTTTTCAGCTATGGATAGCTCTTGAAAAACTAATTAAGCGTTTTGCAAGCGAAAATGACGTCATAGCCTTATTTGCGGAACTGTAGGCATCCAAAGTCATACAAGCCTTCATAACTCAAAAAAATAACTTTGAATGCAAATATCTCGAAAACTAGACATTATAAAAGGGTTTGCTTTGGATGTGCTGGTTGCATTTGACAAAACCTTTCTATATATGTACGTTTCAATGGGTTCCAGAGACTTTCGTAAAAAAATTAATTTTTAGTGATAAGGGGGTAGTCCATGCTTTTTTTCGAAAATCGATTGGAAAAAAAAAAGTTGAGTTTTGAACGGCAATGCAAGGACCTGACCGTTATCTGTTCAACAATGCTAACCGCAACCTCTTACGAGCCTTATTTTGGAAGTTATGGCCATATTAAGATTTTTAGTTTTTGGGTTGAAACAAGAAATATTAATTTTGAATCAAAATTTCTCTGCAACCAGAGCCCAAGAAATGCTCTAGTTTTCAGCAATGGATAGCTCTCCAAAAACTGATTAAGCTACTACCCCCTAGTCCATGCTTTTTTCGAAAATCGATTGGAAAAAAAAAAGTTGAGTTTTGAACGGCAATGTAAGGACCTGACCGTTATCTGTTCAACAATGCTAACCGCAACCTCTTACGAGCCTTATTTTGGAAGTTATGGCCATATTAAGATTTTTAGTTTTTGGGTTGAAACAAGAAATATTAACTTTGAATCAAAATTTCTCTGCAACCAGAGCCCAAAAAATGCTCTAGTTTTCAGCAATGGATAGCTCTCCAAAAACTGATTAAGCGGTTAATAAACCGCAAGGCCTTCCGAGCCTTATTTGTGGAACTGTAGACATCCAAAGTCATGTAAACTTTCAAAACTCAAAAAAATCGATTTTAATGGATTTACTTTGAATTAAGATATCTCCGCAACCAGACCTCCTAGAATGTTCTAGTTTTCAGCTATGGATAGCTCTTGAAAAACTTATTAAGCGTTTTGCAAGCAAAAATGACGTCATAGCCTTATTTGCGGAACTGTAGGCATCCAAAGTCATACAAGCCTTCATAACTCAAAAAAATAACTTTGAATGCAAATATCTCGAAAACTAGACATTATAAAAGGGTTTGCTTTGGATGTGCTGGTTGCATTTGACAAAACCTTTCTATATATGTACGTTTCAATGGGTTCCAGAGACTTTCGTAAAAAAATTAATTTTTAGTGATAAGGGGGTAGTCCATGCTTTTTTTCGAAAATCGATTGGAAAAAAAAAAGTTGAGTTTTGAACGGCAATGCAAGGACCTGACCGTTATCTGTTCAACAATGCTAACCGCAACCTCTTACGAGCCTTATTTTGGAAGTTATGGCCATATTAAGATTTTTAGTTTTTGGGTTGAAACAAGAAATATTAACTTTGAATCAAAATTTCTCTGCAACCAGAGCCCAAAAAATGCTCTAGTTTTCAGCAATGGATAGCTCTCCAAAAACTGATTAAGCGGTTAATAAACCGCAAGGCCTTCCGAGCCTTATTTGTGGAACTGTAGACATCCAAAGTCATGCAAACTTTCAAAACTCAAAAAAATCGATTTTAATGGATTTACTTTGAATTAAGATATCTCCGCAACCAGACCTCCTAGAATGTTCTAGTTTTCAGCTGTGGATAGCTCTTGAAAAACTAATTAAGCGTTTTGCAAGCGAAAATGACGTCATAGCCTTATTTGCGGAACTGTAGGCATCCAAAGTCATACAAGCCTTCATAACTCAAAAAAATAACTTTGAATGCAAATATCTCGAAAACTAGACATTATAAAAGGGTTTGCTTTGGATGTGCTGGTTGCATTTGACAAAACCTTTCTATATATGTACGTTTCAATGGGTTCCAGAGACTTTCGTAAAAAAATTAATTTTTAGTGATAAGGGGGTAGTCCATGCTTTTTTTCGAAAATCGATTGGAAAAAAAAAGTTGAGTTTTGAACGGCAATGCAAGGACCTGACCGTTATCTGTTCAACAATGCTAACCGCAACCTCTTACGAGCCTTATTTTGAAAGTTATGGCCATATTAAGATTTTTAGTTTTTGGGTTGAAACAAGAAATATTAACTTTGAATCAAAATTTCTCTGCAACCAGAGCCCAAAAAATGCTCTAGTTTTCAGCAATGGATAGCTCTCCAAAAACTGATTAAGCGGTTAATAAACCGCAAGGCCTTCCGAGCCTTATTTGTGGAACTGTAGACATCCAAAGTCATGCAAACTTTCAAAACTCAAAAAAAATCGATTTTAATGGATTTACTTTGAATTAAGATATCTCCGCAACCAGACCTCCTAGAATGTTCTAGTTTTTCAGCTATGGATAGCTCTTGAAAAACTAATTAAGCGTTTTGCAAGCGAAAATGACGTCATAGCCTTATTTGCGGAACTGTAGGCATCCAAAGTCATACAAGCCTTCATAACTCAAAAAAATAACTTTGAATGCAAATATCTCGAAAACTAGACATTATAAAAGGGTTTGCTTTGGATGTGCTGGTTGCATTTGACAAAACCTTTCTATATATGTACGTTTCAATGGGTTCCAGAGACTTTCGTAAAAAAATTAATTTTTAGTGATAAGGGGGTAGTCCATGCTTTTTTTCGAAAATCGATTGGAAAAAAAAAAGTTGAGTTTTGAACGGCAATGCAAGGACCTGACCGTTATCTGTTCAACAATGCTAACCGCAACCTCTTACGAGCCTTATTTTGGAAGTTATGGCCATATTAAGATTTTTAGTTTTTGGGTTGAAACAAGAAATATTAATTTTGAATCAAAATTTCTCTGCAACCAGAGCCCAAGAAATGCTCTAGTTTTCAGCAATGGATAGCTCTCCAAAAACTGATTAAGCTACTACCCCCTAGTCCATGCTTTTTTCGAAAATCGATTGGAAAAAAAAAAAGTTGAGTTTTGAACGGCAATGTAAGGACCTGACCGTTATCTGTTCAACAATGCTAACCGCAACCTCTTACGAGCCTTATTTTGGAAGTTATGGCCATATTAAGATTTTTAGTTTTTGGGTTGAAACAAGAAATATTAACTTTGAATCAAAATTTCTCTGCAACCAGAGCCCAAAAAATGCTCTAGTTTTCAGCAATGGATAGCTCTCCAAAAACTGATTAAGCGGTTAATAAACCGCAAGGCCTTCCGAGCCTTATTTGTGGAACTGTAGACATCCAAAGTCATGTAAACTTTCAAAACTCAAAAAAATCGATTTTAATGGATTTACTTTGAATTAAGATATCTCCGCAACCAGACCTCCTAGAATGTTCTAGTTTTCAGCTATGGATAGCTCTTGAAAAACTTATTAAGCGTTTTGCAAGCAAAAATGACGTCATAGCCTTATTTGCGGAACTGTAGGCATCCAAAGTCATACAAGCCTTCATAACTCAAAAAAATAACTTTGAATGCAAATATCTCGAAAACTAGACATTATAAAAGGGTTTGCTTTGGATGTGCTGGTTGCATTTGACAAAACCTTTCTATATATGTACGTTTCAATGGGTTCCAGAGACTTTCGTAAAAAAATTAATTTTTAGTGATAAGGGGGTAGTCCATGCTTTTTTTCGAAAATCGATTGGAAAAAAAAAAGTTGAGTTTTGAACGGCAATGCAAGGACCTGACCGTTATCTGTTCAACAATGCTAACCGCAACCTCTTACGAGCCTTATTTTGGAAGTTATGGCCATATTAAGATTTTTAGTTTTTGGGTTGAAACAAGAAATATTAACTTTGAATCAAAATTTCTCTGCAACCAGAGCCCAAAAAATACTCTAGTTTTCAGCAATGGATAGCTCTCTAAAAACTGATTAAGCGGTTAATAAACTGCAAGGCATTCCGAGCCTTATTTGTGGAACTGTAGACATCCAAAGTCAAGTAAACTTTCAAAACTCAAAAAAATCGATTTTAATGGATTTACTTTGAATTAAGATATCTCCGCAACCAGACCTCCTAGAATGTTCTAGTTTTCAGCTATGGATAGCTCTTGAAAAACTAATTAAGCGTTTTGCAAGCAAAAATGACGTCATAGCCATATTTGCGGAACTGTAGGCATCCAAAGTCATACAAGCCTTCATAACTCAAAAAAATAACTTTGAATGCAAATATCTCGAAAACTAGACATTATAAAAGGGTTTGCTTTGGATGTGCTGGTTGCATTTGACAAAACCTTTCTATATATGTACGTTTCAATGGGTTCCAGAGACTTTCGTAAAAAAATTAATTTTTAGTGATAAGGGGGTAGTCCATGCTTTTTTTCGAAAATCGATTGGAAAAAAAAAAGTTGAGTTTTGAACGGCAATGCAAGGACCTGACCGTTATCTGTTCAACAATGCTAACCGCAACCTCTTACGAGCCTTATTTTGGAAGTTATGGCCATATTAAGATTTTTAGTTTTTGGGTTGAAACAAGAAATATTAACTTTGAATCAAAATTTCTCTGCAACCAGAGCCCAAAAAATGCTCTAGTTTTCAGCAATGGATAGCTCTCCAAAAACTGATTAAGCGGTTAATAAACCGCAAGGCCTTCCGAGCCTTATTTGTGGAACTGTAGACATCCAAAGTCATGCAAACTTTCAAAACTCAAAAAAATCGATTTTAATGGATTTACTTTGAATTAAGATATCTCCGCAACCAGACCTCCTAGAATGTTCTAGTTTTCAGCTATGGATAGCTCTTGAAAAACTAATTAAGCGTTTTGCAAGCGAAAATGACGTCATAGCCTTATTTGCGGAACTGTAGGCATCCAAAGTCATACAAGCCTTCATAACTCAAAAAAATAACTTTGAATGCAAATATCTCGAAAACTAGACATTATAAAAGGGTTTGCTTTGGATGTGCTGGTTGCATTTGACAAAACCTTTCTATATATGTACGTTTCAATGGGTTCCAGAGACTTTCGTAAAAAAATTAATTTTTAGTGATAAGGGGGTAGTCCATGCTTTTTTTCGAAAATCGATTGGAAAAAAAAAAGTTGAGTTTTGAACGGCAATGCAAGGACCTGACCGTTATCTGTTCAACAATGCTAACCGCAACCTCTTACGAGCCTTATTTTGAAAGTTATGGCCATATTAAGATTTTTAGTTTTTGGGTTGAAACAAGAAATATTAACTTTGAATCAAAATTTCTCTGCAACCAGAGCCCAAAAAATGCTCTAGTTTTCAGCAATGGATAGCTCTCCAAAAACTGATTAAGCGGTTAATAAACCGCAAGGCCTTCCGAGCCTTATTTGTGGAACTGTAGACATCCAAAGTCATGCAAACTTTCAAAACTCAAAAAAATCGATTTTAATGGATTTACTTTGAATTAAGATATCTCCGCAACCAGACCTCCTAGAATGTTCTAGTTTTCAGCTATGGATAGCTCTTGAAAAACTAATTAAGCGTTTTGCAAGCGAAAATGACGTCATAGCCTTATTTGCGGAACTGTAGGCATCCAAAGTCATACAAGCCTTCATAACTCAAAAAAATAACTTTGAATGCAAATATCTCGAAAACTAGACATTATAAAAGGGTTTGCTTTGCTGGTTGCATTTGACAAAACCTTTCTATATATGTACGTTTCAATGGGTTCCAGAGACTTTCGTAAAAAAATTAATTTTTAGTGATAAGGGGGTAGTCCATGCTTTTTTTTGAAAATCGATTGGAAAAAAAAGTTGAGTTTTGAACGGCAATGCAAGGACCTGACCGTTATCTGTTCAACAATGCTAACCGCAACCTCTTACGAGCCTTATTTTGGAAGTTATGGCCATATTAAGATTTTTAGTTTTTGGGTTGAAACAAGAAATATTAACTTTGAATAAAAATTTCTCTGCAACCAGAGCCCAAAAAATACTCTAGTTTTCAGCAGTGGATAGCTCTCTAAAAACTGATTAAGCGGTTAATAAACCGCAAGGCCTTCCGAGCCTTATTTGTGGAACTGTAGACATCCAAAGTCATGTAAACTTTCAAAACACAAAAAAATCGATTTTAATGGATTTACTTTGAATTAAGATATCTCCGCAACCAGACCTCCTAGAATGTTCTAGTTTTCAGCTATGGATAGCTCTTGAAAAACTAATTAAGCGTTTTGCAAGCGAAAATGACGTCATAGCCTTATTTGCGGAACTGTAGGCATCCAAAGTCATACAAGCCTTCATAACTCAAAAAAATAACTTTGAATGCAAATATCTCGAAAACTAGACATTATAAAAGGGTTTGCTTTGCTGGTTGCATTTGACAAAACCTTTCTATATATGTACGTTTCAATGGGTTCCAGAGACTTTCGTAAAAAAATTAATTTTTAGTGATAAGGGGGTAGTCCATGCTTTTTTTTGAAAATCGATTGGAAAAAAAAAGTTGAGTTTTGAACGGCAATGCAAGGACCTGACCGTTATCTGTTCAACAATGCTAACCGCAACCTCTTACGAGCCTTATTTTGGAAGTTATGGCCATATTAAGATTTTTAGTTTTTGGGTTGAAACAAGAAATATTAACTTTGAATCAAAATTTCCGTGCAACCAGAGCCCAAAAAATACTCTAGTTTTCAGCAATGCATAGCTCTCTAAAAACTGATTAAACGGTTAATAAACCGCAAGGCCTTCCGAGCCTAATTTGTGGAACTGTAGACATCCAAAGTCATGTAAACTTTCAAAACTCAAAAAAATCGATTTTAATGGATTTACTTTGAATTAAGATATCTCCGCAACCAGACCTCCTAGAATGTTCTAGTTTTCAGCTATGGATAGCTCTTGAAAAACTAATTAAGCGTTTTGCAAGCGAAAATGACGTCATAGCCTTATTTGCGGAACTGTAGGCATCCAAAGGCATACAAGCCTTCATAACTCAAAAAAATAACTTTGAATGCAAATATCTCGAAAACTAGACATTATAAAAGGGTTTGCTTTGGATGTGCTGGTTGCATTTGACAAAACCTTTCTATATATGTACGTTTCAATGGGTTCCAGAGACTTTCGTAAAAAAATTAATTTTTAGTGATAAGGGGGTAGTCCATGCTTTTTTTCGAAAATCGATTGGAAAAAAAAAAGTTGAGTTTTGAACGGCAATGCAAGGACCTGACCGTTATCTGTTCAACAATGCTAACCGCAACCTCTTACGAGCCTTATTTTAGAAGTTATGGCCATATTAAGATTTTTAGTTTTTGGTTTGAAACAAGAAATATTAACTTTGAATCAAAATTTCTCTGCAACCAGAGCCCAAAAAATACTCTAGTTTTCAGCAATTAATAGCTCTCTAAAAACTGATTAAGCGGTTTATAAACCGCAAGGCCTTCCGAGCCTTATTTGTGGAACTGTAGACATCCAAAGTCATGCAAACTTTCAAAACTCAAAAAATCGATTTTAATGGATTTACTTTGAATTAAGATATCTCCGCAACCAGACCTCCTAGAATGTTCTAGTTTTCAGCTATGGATAGCTCTTGAAAAACTAATTAAGCGTTTTGCAAGCGAAAATGACGTCATAGCCTTATTTGCGGAACTGTAGGCATCCAAAGTCATACAAGCCTTCATAACTCAAAAAAATAACTTTGAATGCAAATATCTCGAAAACTAGACATTATAAAAGGGTTTGCTTTGCTGGTTCCATTTGACAAAACCTTTCTATATATGTACGTTTCAATGGGTTCCAGAGACTTTCGTAAAAAAATTAATTTTTAGTGATAAGGGGGTAGTCCATGCTTTTTTGAAAATCGATTGGAAAAAAAAAGTTGAGTTTTGAACGGCAATGCAAGGACCTGACCGTTATCTGTTCAACAATGCTAACCGCAACCTCTTACGAGCCTTATTTTGGAAGTTATGGCCATATTAAGATTTTTAGTTTTTGGGTTGAAACAAGAAATATTAACTTTGAATCAAAATTTCTCTGCAACCAGAGCCCAAAAAATGCTCTAGTTTTCAGCAATGGATAGCTCTCCAAAAACTGATTAAGCGGTTAATAAACCGCAAGGCCTTCCGAGCCTTATTTGTGGAACTGTAGACATCCAAAGTCATGCAAACTTTCAAAACTCAAAAAAATCGATTTTAATGGATTTACTTTGAATTAAGATATCTCCGCAACCAGACCTCCTAGAATGTTCTAGTTTTCAGCTATGGATAGCTCTTGAAAAACTAATTAAGCGTTTTGCAAGCGAAAATGACGTCATAGCCTTATTTGCGGAACTGTAGGCATCCAAAGGCATACAAGCCTTCATAACTCATAAAAATAACTTTGAATGCAAATATCTCGAAAACTAGACATTATAAAAGGGTTTGCTTTGGATGTGCTGGTTGCATTTGACAAAACCTTTCTATATATGTACGTTTCAATGGGTTCCAGAGACTTTCGTAAAAAAATTAAATTTTAGTGATAAGGGGGTAGTCCATGCTTTTTTTCGAAAATCGATTGGAAAAAAAAAAGTTGAGTTTTGAACGGCAATGCAAGGACCTGACCGTTATCTGTTCAACAATGCTAACCGCAACCTCTTACGAGCCTTATTTTGGAAGTTATGGCCATATTAAGATTTTTAGTTTTTGGGCTGAAACAAGTAATATTAACTTTGAATCAAAATTTCTCTGCAACCAGAGCCCAAAAAATGCTCTAGTTTTCAGCAATGGATAGCTCTCCAAAAACTGATTAAGCGGTTAATAAACCGCAAGGCCTTCCGAGCCTTATTTGTGGAACTGTAGACATCCAAAGTCATGTAAACTTTCAAAACTCAAAAAAATCGATTTTAATGGATTTACTTTGAATTAAGATATCTCCGCAACCAGACCTCCTAGAATGTTCTAGTTTTCAGATATGGATAGCTCTTGAAAAACTTATTAAGCGTTTTGCAAGCGAAAATGACGTCATAGCCTTATTTGCGGAACTGTAGGCATCCAAAGTCATACAAGCCTTCATAACTCAAAAAAATAACTTTGAATGCAAATATCTCGAAAACTAGACATTATAAAAGATTTTGCTTTGGATGTGCTGGTTGCATTTGACAAAACCTTTCTATATATGTACGTTTCAATGGGTTCCAGAGACTTTCGTAAAAAAATTAATTTTTAGTGATAAGGGGGTAGTCCATGCTTTTTTTTGAAAATCGATTGGAAAAAAAAAGTTGAGTTTTGAACGGCAATGCAAGGACCTGACCGTTATCTGTTCAACAATGCTAACCGCAACCTCTTACGAGCCTTATTTTGGAAGTTATGGCCATATTAAGATTTTTAGTTTTTGGGTTGAAACAAGAAATATTAACTTTGAATCAAAATTTCTCTGCAACCAGAGCCCAAAAAATGCTCTAGTTTTCAGCAATGGATAGCTCTCCAAAAACTGATTAAGCGGTTAATAAACCGCAAGGCCTTCCGAGCCTTATTTGTGGAACTGTAGACATCCAAAGTCATGCAAACTTTCAAAACTCAAAAAAATCGATTTTAATGGATTTACTTTGAATTAAGATATCTCCGCAACCAGACCTCCTAGAATGTTCTAGTTTTCAGCTATGGATAGCTCTTGAAAAACTAATTAAGCGTTTTGCAAGCGAAAATGACGTCATAGCCTTATTTGCGGAACTGTAGGCATCCAAAGTCATACAAGCCTTCATAACTCAAAAAAATAACTTTGAATGCAAATATTTCGAAAACTAGACATTATAAAAGGGTTTGCTTTGGATGTGCTGGTTGCATTTGACAAAACCTTTCTATATATGTACGTTTCAATGGGTTCCAGAGACTTTCGTAAAAAAATTAAATTTTAGTGATAAGGGGGTAGTCCATGCTTTTTTTCGAAAATCGATTGGAAAAAAAAAGTTGAGTTTTGAACGGCAATGCAAGGACCTGACCGTTATCTGTTCAACAATGCTAACCGCAACCTCTTACGAGCCTTATTTTGGAAGTTATGGCCATATTAAGATTTTTAGTTTTTGGGCTGAAACAAGAAATATTAACTTTGAATCAAAATTTCTCTGCAACCAGAGCCCAAAAAATGCTCTAGTTTTCAGCAATGGATAGCTCTCCAAAAACTGATTAAGCGGTTAATAAACCGCAAGGCCTTCCGAGCCTTATTTGTGGAACTGTAGACATCCAAAGTCATGTAAACTTTCAAAACTCAAAAAAATCGATTTTAATGGATTTACTTTGAATTAAGATATCTCCGCAACCAGACCTCCTAGAATGTTCTAGTTTTCAGCTATGGATAGCTCTTGAAAAACCAATTAAGCGTTTTGCAAGCGAAAATGACATCATAGGCTTATTTGCGGAACTGTAGGCATCCAAAATCATACAAGCCTTCATAACTCAAAAAAATAACTTTGAATGCAAATATCTCGAAAACTAGACATTATAAAAGGGTTTGCTTTGGATGTGCTGGTTGCATTTGACAAAACCTTTCTATATATGTACGTTTCAATGGGTTCCAGAGACTTTCGTAAAAAAATTAATTTTTAGTGATAAGGGGGTAGTCCATGCTTTTTTTCGAAAATCGATTGGAAAAAAAAGTTGAGTTTTGAACGGCAATGCAAGGACCTGACCGTTATCTGTTCAACAATGCTAACCGCAACCTCTTACGAGCCTTATTTTGAAAGTTATGGCCATATTAAGATTTTTAGTTTTTGGGTTGAAACAAGAAATATTAACTTTGAATCAAAATTTCTCTGCAACCAGAGCCCAAAAAATGCTCTAGTTTTCAGCAATGGATAGCTCTCCAAAAACTGATTAAGCGGTTAATAAACCGCAAGGCCTTCCGAGCCTTATTTGTGGAACTGTAGACATCCAAAGTCATGCAAACTTTCAAAACTCAAAAAAATCGATTTTAATGGATTTACTTTGAATTAAGATATCTCCGCAACCAGACCTCCTAGAATGTTCTAGTTTTCAGCTATGGATAGCTCTTGAAAAACTAATTAAGCGTTTTGCAAGCGAAAATGACGTCATAGCCTTATTTGCGGAACTGTAGGCATCCAAAGTCATACAAGCCTTCATAACTCAAAAAAATAACTTTGAATGCAAATATCTCGAAAACTAGACATTATAAAAGGGTTTGCTTTGGATGTGCTGGTTGCATTTGACAAAACCTTTCTATATATGTACGTTTCAATGGGTTCCAGAGACTTTCGTAAAAAAATTAATTTTTAGTGATAAGGGGGTAGTCCATGCTTTTTTTCGAAAATCGATTGGAAAAAAAAAAGTTGAGTTTTGAACGGCAATGCAAGGACCTGACCGTTATCTGTTCAACAATGCTAACCGCAACCTCTTACGAGCCTTATTTTGGAAGTTATGGCCATATTAAGATTTTTAGTTTTTGGGTTGAAACAAGAAATATTAACTTTGAATCAAAATTTCTCTGCAACCAGAGCCCAAAAAATACTCTAGTTTTCAGCAATGGATAGCTCTCTAAAAACTGATTAAGCGGTTAATAAACCGCAAGGCCTTCCGAGCCTTATTTGTGGAACTGTAGACATCCAAAGTCATGTAAACTTTCAAAACTCAAAAAAATCGATTTTAATGGATTTACTTTGAATTAAGATATCTCCGCAACCAGACCTCCTAGAATGTTCTAGTTTTCAGCTATGGATAGCTCTTGAAAAACTAATTAAGCGTTTTGCAAGCGAAAATGACGTCATAGCCTTATTTGCGGAACTGTAGGCATCCAAAGTCATACAAGCCTTCATAACTCAAAAAAATAACTTTGAATGCAAATATTTCGAAAACTAGACATTATAAAAGGGTTTGCTTTGGATGTGCTGGTTGCATTTGACAAAACCTTTCTATATATGTACGTTTCAATGGGTTCCAGAGACTTTCGTAAAAAAATTAATTTTTAGTGATAAGGGGGTAGTCCATGCTTTTTTTCGAAAATCGATTGGAAAAAAAAAAGTTGAGTTTTGAACGGCAATGCAAGGACCTGACCGTTATCTGTTCAACAATGCTAACCGCAACCTCTTACGAGCCTTATTTTGGAAGTTATGGCCATATTAAGATTTTTAGTTTTTGGGTTGAAACAAGAAATATTAACTTTGAATCAAAATTTCTCTGCAACCAGAGCCCAAAAAATACTCTAGTTTTCAGCAATGGATAGCTCTCTAAAAACTGATTAAGCGGTTAATAAACCGCAAGGCCTTCCGAGCCTTATTTGTGGAACTGTAGACATCCAAAGTCATGTAAACTTTCAAAACTCAAAAAAATCGATTTTAATGGATTTACTTTGAATTAAGATATCTCCGCAACCAGACCTCCTAGAATGTTCTAGTTTTCAGCTATGGATAGCTCTTGAAAAACTAATTAAGCGTTTTGCAAGCGAAAATGACGTCATAGCCTTATTTGCGGAACTGTAGGCATCCAAAGTCATACAAGCCTTCATAACTCAAAAAAATAACTTTGAATGCAAATATTTCGAAAACTAGACATTATAAAAGGGTTTGCTTTGGATGTGCTGGTTGCATTTGACAAAACCTTTCTATATATGTACGTTTCAATGGGTTCCAGAGACTTTCGTAAAAAAATTAATTTTTAGTGATAAGGGGGTAGTCCATGCTTTTTTTCGAAAATCGATTGGAAAAAAAAAAGTTGAGTTTTGAACGGCAATGCAAGGACCTGACCGTTATCTGTTCAACAATGCTAACCGCAACCTCTTACGAGCCTTATTTTGGAAGTTATGGCCATATTAAGATTTTTAGTTTTTGGGTTGAAACAAGAAATATTAACTTTGAATCAAAATTTCTCTGCAACCAGAGCCCAAAAAATACTCTAGTTTTCAGCAATGGATAGCTCTCTAAAAACTGATTAAGCGGTTAATAAACCGCAAGGCCTTCCGAGCCTTATTTGTGGAACTGTAGACATCCAAAGTCATGTAAACTTTCAAAACTCAAAAAAATCGATTTTAATGGATTTACTTTGAATTAAGATATCTCCGCAACCAGACCTCCTAGAATGTTCTAGTTTTCAGCTATGGATAGCTCTTGAAAAACTAATTAAGCGTTTTGCAAGCGAAAATGACGTCATAGCCTTATTTGCGGAACTGTAGGCATCCAAAGTCATACAAGCCTTCATAACTCAAAAAAATAACTTTGAATGCAAATATTTCGAAAACTAGACATTATAAAAGGGTTTGCTTTGGATGTGCTGGTTGCATTTGACAAAACCTTTCTATATATGTACGTTTCAATGGGTTCCAGAGACTTTCGTAAAAAAATTAATTTTTAGTGATAAGGGGGTAGTCCATGCTTTTTTTCGAAAATCGATTGGAAAAAAAAAAGTTGAGTTTTGAACGGCAATGCAAGGACCTGACCGTTATCTGTTCAACAATGCTAACCGCAACCTCTTACGAGCCTTATTTTGGAAGTTATGGCCATATTAAGATTTTTAGTTTTTGGGTTGAAACAAGAAATATTAACTTTGAATCAAAATTTCTCTGCAACCAGAGCCCAAAAAATACTCTAGTTTTCAGCAATGGATAGCTCTCTAAAAACTGATTAAGCGGTTAATAAACCGCAAGGCCTTCCGAGCCTTATTTGTGGAACTGTAGACATCCAAAGTCATGTAAACTTTCAAAACTCAAAAAAATCGATTTTAATGGATTTACTTTGAATTAAGATATCTCCGCAACCAGACCTCCTAGAATGTTCTAGTTTTCAGCTATGGATAGCTCTTGAAAAACTAATTAAGCGTTTTGCAAGCGAAAATGACGTCATAGCCTTATTTGCGGAACTGTAGGCATCCAAAGTCATACAAGCCTTCATAACTCAAAAAAATAACTTTGAATGCAAATATCTCGAAAACTAGACATTATAAAAGGGTTTGCTTTGGATGTGCTGGTTGCATTTGACAAAACCTTTCTATATATGTACGTTTCAATGGGTTCCAGAGACTTTCGTAAAAAAATTAATTTTTAGTGATAAGGGGGTAGTCCATGCTTTTTTTCGAAAATCGATTGGAAAAAAAAAAGTTGAGTTTTGAACGGCAATGCAAGGACCTGACCGTTATCTGTTCAACAATGCTAACCGCAACCTCTTACGAGCCTTATTTTGGAAGTTATGGCCATATTAAGATTTTTAGTTTTTGGGTTGAAACAAGAAATATTAACTTTGAATCAAAATTTCTCTGCAACCAGAGCCCAAAAAATACTCTAGTTTTCAGCAATGGATAGCTCTCTAAAAACTGATTAAGCGGTTAATAAACCGCAAGGCCTTCCGAGCCTTATTTGTGGAACTGTAGACATCCAAAGTCATGTAAACTTTCAAAACTCAAAAAAATCGATTTTAATGGATTTACTTTGAATTAAGATATCTCCGCAACCAGACCTCCTAGAATGTTCTAGTTTTCAGCTATGGATAGCTCTTGAAAAACTAATTAAGCGTTTTGCAAGCGAAAATGACGTCATAGCCTTATTTGCGGAACTGTAGGCATCCAAAGTCATACAAGCCTTCATAACTCAAAAAAATAACTTTGAATGCAAATATTTCGAAAACTAGACATTATAAAAGGGTTTGCTTTGGATGTGCTGGTTGCATTTGACAAAACCTTTCTATATATGTACGTTTCAATGGGTTCCAGAGACTTTCGTAAAAAAATTAAATTTTAGTGATAAGGGGGTAGTCCATGCTTTTTTTCGAAAATCGATTGGAAAAAAAAAGTTGAGTTTTGAACGGCAATGCAAGGACCTGACCGTTATCTGTTCAACAATGCTAACCGCAACCTCTTACGAGCCTTATTTTGGAAGTTATGGCCATATTAAGATTTTTAGTTTTTGGGTTGAAACAAGAAATATTAACTTTGAATCAAAATTTCTCTGCAACCAGAGCCCAAAAAATGCTCTAGTTTTCAGCAATGGATAGCTCTCCAAAAACTGATTAAGCGGTTAATAAACCGCAAGGCCTTCCGAGCCTTATTTGTGGAACTGTAGACATCCAAAGTCATGCAAACTTTCAAAACTCAAAAAAATCGATTTTAATGGATTTACTTTGAATTAAGATATCTCCGCAACCAGACCTCCTAGAATGTTCTAGTTTTCAGCTATGGATAGCTCTTGAAAAACTAATTAAGCGTTTTGCAAGCGAAAATGACGTCATAGCCTTATTTGCGGAACTGTAGGCATCCAAAGTCATACAAGCCTTCATAACTCAAAAAAATAACTTTGAATGCAAATATCTCGAAAACTAGACATTATAAAAGGGTTTGCTTTGCTGGTTGCATTTGACAAAACCTTTCTATATATGTACGTTTCAATGGGTTCCAGAGACTTTCGTAAAAAAATTAATTTTTAGTGATAAGGGGGTAGTCCATGCTTTTTTTTGAAAATCGATTGGAAAAAAAAAGTTGAGTTTTGAAAGGCAATGCAAGGACCTGACCGTTATCTGTTCAACAATGCTAACCGCAACCTCTTACGAGCCTTATTTTGGAAGTTATGGCCATATTAAGATTTTTAGTTTTTGGGTTGAAACAAGAAATATTAACTTTGAATCAAAATTTCTCTGCAACCAGAGCCCAAAAAATACTCTAGTTTTCAGCAATGGATAGCTCTCTAAAAACTGATTAAGCGGTTAATAAACCGCAAGGCCTTCCGAGCCTTATTTGTGGAACTGTAGACATCCAAAGTCATGTAAACTTTCAAAACTCAAAAAAATCGATTTTAATGGATTTACTTTGAATTAAGATATCTCCGCAACCAGACCTCCTAGAATGTTCTAGTTTTCAGCTATGGATAGCTCTTGAAAAACTAATTAAGCGTTTTGCAAGCGAAAATGACGTCATAGCCTTATTTGCGGAACTGTAGGCATCCAAAGTCATACAAGCCTTCATAACTCAAAAAAATAACTTTGAATGCAATTATCTCGAAAACTAGACATTATAAAAGGGTTTGCTTTGGATGTGCTGGTTGCATTTGACAAAACCTTTCTATATATGTACGTTTCAATGGGTTCCAGAGACTTTCGTAAAAAAAATAATTTTTAGTGATAAGGGGGTAGTCCATGCTTTTTTTCGAAAATCGATTGGAAAAAAAAAGTTGAGTTTTGAACGGCAATGCAAGGACCTGACCGTTATCTGTTCAACAATGCTAACCGCAACCTCTTACGAGCCTTATTTTGAAAGTTATGGCCATATTAAGATTTTTAGTTTTTGGGTTGAAACAAGAAATATTAACTTTGAATCAAAATTTCTCTGCAACCAGAGCCCAAAAAATGCTCTAGTTTTCAGCAATGGATAGCTCTCCAAAAACTGATTAAGCGGTTAATAAACCGCAAGGCCTTCCGAGCCTTATTTGTGGAACTGTAGACATCCAAAGTCATGCAAACTTTCAAAACTCAAAAAAATCGATTTTAATGGATTTACTTTGAATTAAGATATCTCCGCAACCAGACCTCCTAGAATGTTCTAGTTTTCAGCTATGGATAGCTCTTGAAAAACTAATTAAGCGTTTTGCAAGCGAAAATGACGTCATAGCCTTATTTGCGGAACTGTAGGCATCCAAAGGCATACAAGCCTTCATAACTCAAAAAAATAACTTTGAATGCAAATATCTCGAAAACTAGACATTATAAAAGGGTTTGCTTTGTATGTGCTGGTTGCATTTGACAAAACCTTTCTATATATGTACGTTTCAATGGGTTCCAGAGACTTTCGTAAAAAAATTAATTTTTAGTGATAAGGGGGTAGTCCATGCTTTTTTTTGAAAATCGATTGGAAAAAAAAAAGTTGAGTTTTGAACAGCAATGCAAGGACCTGACCGTTATCTGTTCAACAATGCTAACCGCAACCTCTTACGAGCCTTATTTTGGAAGTTATGGCCATATTAAGATTTTTAGTTTTTGGGTTGAAACAAGAAATATTAACTTTGAATCAAAATTTCTCTGCAACCAGAGCCCAAAAAATACTCTAGTTTTCAGCAATGGATAGCTCTCTAAAAACTGATTAAGCGGTTAATAAACCGCAAGGCCTTCCGAGCCTTATTTGTGGAACTGTAGACATCCAAAGTCATGTAAACTTTCAAAACTCAAAAAAATCGATTTTAATGGATTTACTTTGAATTAAGATATCTCCGCAACCAGACCTCCTAGAATGTTCTAGTTTTCAGCTATGGATAGCTCTTGAAAAACTAATTAAGCGTTTTGCAAGCGAAAATGACGTCATAGCCTTATTTGCGGAACTGTAGGCATCCAAAGTCATACAAGCCTTCATAACTCAAAAAAATAACTTTGAATGCAAATATCTCGAAAACTAGACATTATAAAAGGGTTTGCTTTGCTGGTTGCATTTGACAAAACCTTTCTATATATGTACGTTTCAATGGGTTCCAGAGACTTTCGTAAAAAAATTAATTTTTAGTGATAAGGGGGTAGTCCATGCTTTTTTTTGAAAATCGATTGGAAAAAAAAAGTTGAGTTTTGAAAGGCAATGCAAGGACCTGACCGTTATCTGTTCAACAATGCTAACCGCAACCTCTTACGAGCCTTATTTTGGAAGTTATGGCCATATTAAGATTTTTAGTTTTTGGGTTGAAACAAGAAATATTAACTTTGAATCAAAATTTCTCTGCAACCAGAGCCCAAAAAATACTCTAGTTTTCAGCAATGGATAGCTCTCTAAAAACTGATTAAGCGGTTAATAAACCGCAAGGCCTTCCGAGCCTTATTTGTGGAACTGTAGACATCCAAAGTCATGTAAACTTTCAAAACTCAAAAAAATCGATTTTAATGGATTTACTTTGAATTAAGATATCTCCGCAACCAGACCTCCTAGAATGTTCTAGTTTTCAGCTATGGATAGCTCTTGAAAAACTAATTAAGCGTTTTGCAAGCGAAAATGACGTCATAGCCTTATTTGCGGAACTGTAGGCATCCAAAGTCATACAAGCCTTCATAACTCAAAAAAATAACTTTGAATGCAATTATCTCGAAAACTAGACATTATAAAAGGGTTTGCTTTGGATGTGCTGGTTGCATTTGACAAAACCTTTCTATATATGTACGTTTCAATGGGTTCCAGAGACTTTCGTAAAAAAAATAATTTTTAGTGATAAGGGGGTAGTCCATGCTTTTTTTCGAAAATCGATTGGAAAAAAAAAGTTGAGTTTTGAACGGCAATGCAAGGACCTGACCGTTATCTGTTCAACAATGCTAACCGCAACCTCTTACGAGCCTTATTTTGAAAGTTATGGCCATATTAAGATTTTTAGTTTTTGGGTTGAAACAAGAAATATTAACTTTGAATCAAAATTTCTCTGCAACCAGAGCCCAAAAAATGCTCTAGTTTTCAGCAATGGATAGCTCTCCAAAAACTGATTAAGCGGTTAATAAACCGCAAGGCCTTCCGAGCCTTATTTGTGGAACTGTAGACATCCAAAGTCATGCAAACTTTCAAAACTCAAAAAAATCGATTTTAATGGATTTACTTTGAATTAAGATATCTCCGCAACCAGACCTCCTAGAATGTTCTAGTTTTCAGCTATGGATAGCTCTTGAAAAACTAATTAAGCGTTTTGCAAGCGAAAATGACGTCATAGCCTTATTTGCGGAACTGTAGGCATCCAAAGTCATACAAGCCTTCATAACTCAAAAAAATAACTTTGAATGCAAATATCTCGAAAACTAGACATTATAAAAGGGTTTGCTTTGCTGGTTGCATTTGACAAAACCTTTCTATATATGTACGTTTCAATGGGTTCCAGAGACTTTCGTAAAAAAATTAATTTTTAGTGATAAGGGGGTAGTCCATGCTTTTTTTTGAAAATCGATTGGAAAAAAAAAGTTGAGTTTTGAAAGGCAATGCAAGGACCTGACCGTTATCTGTTCAACAATGCTAACCGCAACCTCTTACGAGCCTTATTTTGGAAGTTATGGCCATATTAAGATTTTTAGTTTTTGGGTTGAAACAAGAAATATTAACTTTGAATCAAAATTTCTCTGCAACCAGAGCCCAAAAAATACTCTAGTTTTCAGCAATGGATAGCTCTCTAAAAACTGATTAAGCGGTTAATAAACCGCAAGGCCTTCCGAGCCTTATTTGTGGAACTGTAGACATCCAAAGTCATGTAAACTTTCAAAACTCAAAAAAATCGATTTTAATGGATTTACTTTGAATTAAGATATCTCCGCAACCAGACCTCCTAGAATGTTCTAGTTTTCAGCTATGGATAGCTCTTGAAAAACTAATTAAGCGTTTTGCAAGCGAAAATGACGTCATAGCCTTATTTGCGGAACTGTAGGCATCCAAAGTCATACAAGCCTTCATAACTCAAAAAAATAACTTTGAATGCAATTATCTCGAAAACTAGACATTATAAAAGGGTTTGCTTTGGATGTGCTGGTTGCATTTGACAAAACCTTTCTATATATGTACGTTTCAATGGGTTCCAGAGACTTTCGTAAAAAAAATAATTTTTAGTGATAAGGGGGTAGTCCATGCTTTTTTTCGAAAATCGATTGGAAAAAAAAAGTTGAGTTTTGAACGGCAATGCAAGGACCTGACCGTTATCTGTTCAACAATGCTAACCGCAACCTCTTACGAGCCTTATTTTGAAAGTTATGGCCATATTAAGATTTTTAGTTTTTGGGTTGAAACAAGAAATATTAACTTTGAATCAAAATTTCTCTGCAACCAGAGCCCAAAAAATGCTCTAGTTTTCAGCAATGGATAGCTCTCCAAAAACTGATTAAGCGGTTAATAAACCGCAAGGCCTTCCGAGCCTTATTTGTGGAACTGTAGACATCCAAAGTCATGTAAACTTTCAAAACTCAAAAAAATCGATTTTAATGGATTTACTTTGAATTAAGATATCTCCGCAACCAGACCTCCTAGAATGGTCTAGTTTTCAGCTATGGATAGCTCTTGAAAAACTAATTAAGCGTTTTGCAAGCGAAAATGACGTCATAGCCTTATTTGTGGAACTGTAGGCATCCAAAGTCATACAAGCCTTCATAACTCAAAAAAATAACTTTGAATGCAAATATCTCGAAAACTAGACATTATAAAAGGGTTTGCTTTGGATGTGCTGGTTGCATTTGCAAAACCTTTCTATATATGTACGTTTCAATGGGTTCCAGAGACTTTCGTAAAAAAATTAATTTTTAGTGATAAGGGGGTAGTCCATGCTTTTTTTTGAAAATCGATTGGAAAAAAAAAAGTTGAGTTTTGAACGGCAATGCAAGGACCTGACCGTTATCTGTTCAACAATGCTAACCGCAACCTCTTACGAGCCTTATTTTGGAAGTTATGGCCATATTAAGATTTTTAGTTTTTGGGTTGAAACAAGAAATATTAACTTTGAATCAAAATTTCCGTGCAACCAGAGCCCAAAAAATACTCTAGTTTTCAGCAATGGATAGCTCTCTAAAAACTGATTAAACGGTTAATAAACCGCAAGGCCTTCCGAGCCTTATTTGTGGAACTGTCTACATCCAAAGTCATGTAAACTTTCAAAACTAAAAAAAATCGATTTTAATGGATTTACTTTGAATTAAGATATCTCCGCAACCAGACCTCCTAGAATGTTCTAGTTTTCAGCTATGGATAGCTCTTGAAAAACTAATTAAGCGTTTTGCAAGCGAAAATGACGTCATAGCCTTATTTGCGGAACTGTAGGCATCCAAAGTCATACAAGCCTTCATAACTCAAAAAAATAACTTTGAATGCAATTATCTCGAAAACTAGACATTATAAAAGGGTTTGCTTTGGATGTGCTGGTTGCATTTGACAAAACCTTTCTATATATGTACGTTTCAATGGGTTCCAGAGACTTTCGTAAAAAAATTAATTTTTAGTGATAAGGGGGTAGTCCATGCTTTTTTTCGAAAATCGATTGGAAAAAAAAAGTTGAGTTTTGAACGGCAATGCAAGGACCTGACCGTTATCTGTTCAACAATGCTAACCGCAACCTCTTACGAGCCTTATTTTGAAAGTTATGGCCATATTAAGATTTTTAGTTTTTGGGTTGAAACAAGAAATATTAACTTTGAATCAAAATTTCTCTGCAACCAGAGCCCAAAAAATGCTCTAGTTTTCAGCAATGGATAGCTCTCCAAAAACTGATTAAGCGGTTAATAAACCGCAAGGCCTTCCGAGCCTTATTTGTGGAACTGTAGACATCCAAAGTCATGCAAACTTTCAAAACTCAAAAAAATCGATTTTAATGGATTTACTTTGAATTAAGATATCTCCGCAACCAGACCTCCTAGAATGTTCTAGTTTTCAGCTATGGATAGCTCTTGAAAAACTAATTAAGCGTTTTGCAAGCGAAAATGACGTCGTAGCCTTATTTGTGGAACTGTAGGCATCCAAAGTCATACAAGCCTTCATAACTCAAAAAAATAACTTTGAATGCAAATATCTCGAAAACTAGACATTATAAAAGGGTTTGCTTTGGATGTGCTGGTTGCATTTGACAAAACCTTTCTATATATGTACGTTTCAATGGGTTCCAGAGACTTTCGTAAAAAAATTAATTTTTAGTGATAAGGGGGTAGTCCATGCTTTTTTTCGAAAATCGATTGGAAAAAAAAAGTTGAGTTTTGAACGGCAATGCAAGGACCTGACCGTTATCTGTTCAACAATGCTAACCGCAACCTCTTACGAGCCTTATTTTGAAAGTTATGGCCATATTAAGATTTTTAGTTTTTGGGTTGAAACAAGAAATATTAACTTTGAATCAAAATTTCTCTGCAACCAGAGCCCAAACAATGCTCTAGTTTTCAGCAATGGATAGCTCTCCAAAAACTGATTAAGCATTAATAAACCGCAAGGCCTTCCGAGCCTTATTTGTGGAACTGTAGACATCCAAAGTCATGTAAACTTTCAAAACTCAAAAAAATCGATTTTAATGGATTTACTTTGAATTAAGATATCTCCGCAACCAGACCTCCTAGAATGTTCTAGTTTTCAGCTATGGATAGCTCTTGAAAAACTAATTAAGCGTTTTGCAAGCAAAAATGACGTCATAGCCTTATTTGCGGAACTGTAGGCATCCAAAGTCATACAAGCCTTCATAACTCAAAAAAATAACTTTGAATGCAAATATCTCGAAAACTAGACATTATAAAAGGGTTTGCTTTGGATGTGCTGGTTGCATTTGACAAAACCTTTCTATATATGTACGTTTCAATGGGTTCCAGAGACTTTCGTAAAAAAATTAATTTTTAGTGATAAGGGGGTAAGTCCATGCTTTTTTTCGAAAATCGATTGGAAAAAAAAAAGTTGAGTTTTGAACGGCAATGCAAGGACCTGACCGTTATCTGTTCAACAATGCTAACCGCAACCTCTTACGAGCCTTATTTTGGAAGTTATGGCCATATTAAGATTTTTAGTTTTTGGGTTGAAACAAGAAATATTAACTTTGAATCAAAATTTCTCTGCAACCAGATCCCAAAAAATGCTCTAGTTTTCAGCAATGGATAGCTCTCCAAAAACTGATTAAGCGGTTAATAAACCGCAAGGCCTTCCGAGCCTTATTTGTGGAACTGTAGACATCCAAAGTCATGCAAACTTTCAAAACTCAAAAAAATCGATTTTAATGGATTTACTTTGAATTAAGATATCTCCGCAACCAGACCTCCTAGAATGTTCTAGTTTTCAGCTATGGATAGCTCTTGAAAAACTAATTAAGCGTTTTGCAAGCGAAAATGACGTCGTAGCCTTATTTGTGGAACTGTAGGCATCCAAAGTCATACAAGCCTTCATAACTCAAAAAAATAACTTTGAATGCAAATATCTCGAAAACTAGACATTATAAAAGGGTTTGCTTTGGATGTGCTGGTTGCATTTGACAAAACCTTTCTATATATGTACGTTTCAATGGGTTCCAGAGACTTTCGTAAAAAAATTAATTTTTAGTGATAAGGGGGTAGTCCATGCTTTTTTTCGAAAATCGATTGGAAAAAAAAAGTTGAGTTTTGAACGGCAATGCAAGGACCTGACCGTTATCTGTTCAACAATGCTAACCGCAACCTCTTACGAGCCTTATTTTGAAAGTTATGGCCATATTAAGATTTTTAGTTTTTGTGTTGAAACAAGAAATATTAACTTTGAATCAAAATTTCTCTGCAACCAGAGCCCAAACAATGCTCTAGTTTTCAGCAATGGATAGCTCTCCAAAAACTGATTAAGCATTAATAAACCGCAAGGCCTTCCGAGCCTTATTTGTGGAACTGTAGACATCCAAAGTCATGTAAACTTTCAAAACTCAAAAAAATCGATTTTAATGGATTTACTTTGAATTAAGATATCTCCGCAACCAGACCTCCTAGAATGTTCTAGTTTTCAGCTATGGATAGCTCTTGAAAAACTAATTAAGCGTTTTGCAAGCAAAAATGACGTCATAGCCTTATTTGCGGAACTGTAGGCATCCAAAGTCATACAAGCCTTCATAACTCAAAAAAATAACTTTGAATGCAAATATCTCGAAAACTAGACATTATAAAAGGGTTTGCTTTGGATGTGCTGGTTGCATTTGACAAAACCTTTCTATATATGTACGTTTCAATGGGTTCCAGAGACTTTCGTAAAAAAATTAATTTTTAGTGATAAGGGGGTAGTCCATGCTTTTTTTCGAAAATCGATTGGAAAAAAAAAAGTTGAGTTTTGAACGGCAATGCAAGGACCTGACCGTTATCTGTTCAACAATGCTAACCGCAACCTCTTACGAGCCTTATTTTGGAAGTTATGGCCATATTAAGATTTTTAGTTTTTGGGTTGAAACAAGAAATATTAACTTTGAATCAAAATTTCTCTGCAACCAGATCCCAAAAAATGCTCTAGTTTTCAGCAATGGATAGCTCTCCAAAAACTGATTAAGCGGTTAATAAACCGCAAGGCCTTCCGAGCCTTATTTGTGGAACTGTAGACATCCAAAGTCATGCAAACTTTCAAAACTCAAAAAAATCGATTTTAATGGATTTACTTTGAATTAAGATATCTCCGCAACCAGACCTCCTAGAATGTTCTAGTTTTCAGCTATGGATAGCTCTTGAAAAACTAATTAAGCGTTTTGCAAGCGAAAATGACGTCATAGCCTTATTTGCGGAACTGTAGGCATCCAAAGTCATACAAGCCTTCATAACTCAAAAAAATAACTTTGAATGCAATTATCTCGAAAACTAGACATTATAAAAGGGTTTGCTTTGGATGTGCTGGTTGCATTTGACAAAACCTTTCTATATATGTACGTTTCAATGGGTTCCAGAGACTTTCGTAAAAAAATTAATTTTTAGTGATAAGGGGGTAGTCCATGCTTTTTTTCGAAAATCGATTGGAAAAAAAAAGTTGAGTTTTGAACGGCAATGCAAGGACCTGACCGTTATCTGTTCAACAATGCTAACCGCAACCTCTTACGAGCCTTATTTTGAAAGTTATGGCCATATTAAGATTTTTAGTTTTTGGGTTGAAACAAGAAATATTAACTTTGAATCAAAATTTCTCTGCAACCAGAGCCCAAAAAATGCTCTAGTTTTCAGCAATGGATAGCTCTCCAAAAACTGATTAAGCGGTTAATAAACCGCAAGGCCTTCCGAGCCTTATTTGTGGAACTGTAGACATCCAAAGTCATGCAAACTTTCAAAACTCAAAAAAATCGATTTTAATGGATTTACTTTGAATTAAGATATCTCCGCAACCAGACCTCCTAGAATGTTCTAGTTTTCAGCTATGGATAGCTCTTGAAAAACTAATTAAGCGTTTTGCAAGCGAAAATGACGTCATAGCCTTATTTGCGGAACTGTAGGCATCCAAAGGCATACAAGCCTTCATAACTCAAAAAAATAACTTTAAATGCAAATATCTCGAAAACTAGACATTATAAAAGGGTTTGCTTTGTATGTGCTGGTTGCATTTGACAAAACCTTTCTATATATGTACGTTTCAATGGGTTCCAGAGACTTTCGTAAAAAAATTAATTTTTAGTGATAAGGGGGTAGTCCATGCTTTTTTTTGAAAATCGATTGGAAAAAAAAAAGTTGAGTTTTGAACGGCAATGCAAGGACCTGACCGTTATCTGTTCAACAATGCTAACCGCAACCTCTTACGAGCCTTATTTTGGAAGTTATGGCCATATTAAGATTTTTAGTTTTTGGGTTGAAACAAGAAATATTAACTTTGAATCAAAATTTCCGTGCAACCAGAGCCCAAAAAATACTCTAGTTTTCAGCAATGGATAGCTCTCTAAAAACTGATTAAACGGTTAATAAACCGCAAGGCCTTCCGAGCCTTATTTGTGGAACTGTAGACATCCAAAGTCATGTAAACTTTCAAAACTAAAAAAAATCGATTTTAATGGATTTACTTTGAATTAAGATATCTCCGCAACCAGACCTCCTAGAATGTTCTAGTTTTCAGCTATGGATAGCTCTTGAAAAACTAATTAAGCGTCTTGCAAGCGAAAATGACGTCATAGCCTTATTTGCGGAACTGTAGGCATCCAAAGTCATACAAGCCTTCATAACTCAAAAAAATAACTTTGAATGCAATTATCTCGAAAACTAGACATTATAAAAGGGTTTGCTTTGGATGTGCTGGTTGCATTTGACAAAACCTTTCTATATATGTACGTTTCAATGGGTTCCAGAGACTTTCGTAAAAAAATTAATTTTTAGTGATAAGGGGGTAGTCCATGCTTTTTTTCGAATATCGATTGGAAAAAAAAAGTTGAGTTTTGAACGGCAATGCAAGGACCTGACCGTTATCTGTTCAACAATGCTAACCGCAACCTCTTACGAGCCTTATTTTGAAAGTTATGGCCATATTAAGATTTTTAGTTTTTGGGTTGAAACAAGAAATATTAACTTTGAATCAAAATTTCTCTGCAACCAGAGCCCAAAAATGCTCTAGTTTTCAGCAATGGATAGCTCTCCAAAAACTGATTAAGCGGTTAATAAACCGCAAGGCCTTCCGAGCCTTATTTGTGGAACTGTAGACATCCAAAGTCATGCAAACTTTCAAAACTCAAAAAAATCGATTTTAATGGATTTACTTTGAATTAAGATATCTCCGCAACCAGACCTCCTAGAATGTTCTAGTTTTCAGCTATGGATAGCTCTTGAAAAACTAATTAAGCGTTTTGCAAGCGAAAATGACGTCGTAGCCTTATTTGCGGAACTGTAGGCATCCAAAGTCATACAAGCCTTCATAACTCAAAAAAAATAACTTTGAATGCAAATATCTCGAAAACTAGACATTATAAAAGGGTTTGCTTTGTATGTGCTGGTTGCATTTGACAAAACCTTTCTATATATGTACGTTTCAATGGGTTCCAGAGACTTTCGTAAAAAAATTAATTTTTAGTGATAAGGGGGTAGTCCATGCTTTTTTTTGAAAATCGATTGGAAAAAAAAAGTTGAGTTTTGAACGGCAATGCAAGGACCTGACCGTTATCTGTTCAACAATGCTAACCGCAACCTCTTACGAGCCTTATTTTGGAAGTTATGGCCATATTAAGATTTTTAGTTTTTGGGTTGAAACAAGAAATATTAACTTTGAATCAAAATTTCCGTGCAACCAGAGCCCAAAAAATACTCTAGTTTTCAGCAATGGATAGCTCTCTAAAAACTGATTAAGCGGTTAATAAACCGCAAGGCCTTCCGAGCCTTATTTGTGGAACTGTAGACATCCAAAGTCATGTAAACTTTCAAAACTCAAAAAAATCGATTTTAATGGATTTACTTTGAATTAAGATATCTCCGCAACCAGACCTCCTAGAATGTTCTAGTTTTCAGCTATGGATAGCTCTTGAAAAACTAATTAAGCGTTTTGCAAGCGAAAATGACGTCATAGCCTTATTTGCGGAACTGTAGGCATCCAAAGTCATACAAGCCTTCATAACTCAAAAAAATAACTTTGAATGCAATTATCTCGAAAACTAGACATTATAAAAGGGTTTGCTTTGGATGTGCTGGTTGCATTTGACAAAACCTTTCTATATATGTACGTTTCAATGGGTTCCAGAGACTTTCGTAAAAAAATTAATTTTTAGTGATAAGGGGGTAGTCCATGCTTTTTTTCGAAAATCGATTGGAAAAAAAAAGTTGAGTTTTGAACGGCAATGCAAGGACCTGACCGTTATCTGTTCAACAATGCTAACCGCAACCTCTTACGAGCCTTATTTTGAAAGTTATGGCCATATTAAGATTTTTAGTTTTTGGGTTGAAACAAGAAATATTAACTTTGAATAAAAATTTCTCTGCAACCAGAGCCCAAAAAATGCTCTAGTTTTCAGCAATGGATAGCTCTCCAAAAACTGATTAAGCGGTTAATAAACCGCAAGGCCTTCCGAGCCTTATTTGTGGAACTGTAGACATCCAAAGTCATGCAAACTTTCAAAACTCAAAAAAATCGATTTTAATGGATTTACTTTGAATTAAGATATCTCCGCAACCAGACCTCCTAGAAATGTTCTAGTTTTCAGCTATGGATAGCTCTTGAAAAAACTAATTAAGCGTTTTGCAAGCGAAAATGACGTCATAGCCTTATTTGCGGAACTGTAGGCATCCAAAGTCATACAAGCCTTCATAACTCAAAAAAATAACTTTGAATGCAAATATCTCGAAAACTAGACATTAAAAAAGGGTTTGCTTTGGATGTGCTGGTTGCATTTGACAAAACCTTTCTATATATGTACGTTTCAATGGGTTCCAGAGACTTTCGTAAAAAAATTAATTTTTAGTGATAAGGGGGTAGTCCATGCTTTTTTTCGAAAATCGATTGGAAAAAAAAAAGTTGAGTTTTGAACGGCAATGCAAGGACCTGACCGTTATCTGTTCAACAATGCTAACCGCAACCTCTTACGAGCCTTATTTTGGAAGTTATGGCCATATTAAGATTTTTAGTTTTTGGGTTGAAACAAGAAATATTAACTTTGAATCAAAATTTCTCTGCAACCAGAGCCCAAAAAATACTCTAGTTTTCAGCAATGGATAGCTCTCTAAAAACTGATTAAGCGGTTAATAAACCGCAAGGCCTTCCGAGCCTTATTTGTGGAACTGTAGACATCCAAAGTCATGTAAACTTTCAAAACTCAAAAAAATCGATTTTAATGGATTTACTTTGAATTAAGATATCTCCGCAACCAGACCTCCTAGAATGTTCTAGTTTTCAGCTATGGATAGCTCTTGAAAAACTAATTAAGCGTTTTGCAAGCGAAAATGACGTCATAGCCTTATTTGCGGAACTGTAGGCATCCAAAGTCATACAAGCCTTCATAACTCAAAAAAATAACTTTGAATGCAAATATCTCGAAAACTAGACATTATAAAAGGGTTTGCTTTGGATGTGCTGGTTGCATTTGACAAAACCTTTCTATATATGTACGTTTCAATGGGTTCCAGAGACTTTCGTAAAAAAATTAATTTTTAGTGATAAGGGGGTAGTCCATGCTTTTTTTCGAAAATCGATTGGAAAAAAAAAAGTTGAGTTTTGAACGGCAATGCAAGGACCTGACCGTTATCTGTTCAATAATCTTAACCGCAACCTCTTACGAGCCTTATTTTGAAAGTTATGGCCATATTAAGATTTTTAGTTTTTGGGTTGAAACAAGAAATATTAACTTTGAATCAAAATTTCTCTGCAACCAGAGCCCAAAAAATACTCTAGTTTTCAGCAATGGATAGCTCTCTAAAAACTGATTAAGCGGTTAATAAACCGCAAGGCCTTCCGAGCCTTATTTGTGGAACTGTGGACATCCAAAGTCATGTAAACTTTCAAAACTCAAAAAAATCGATTTTAATGGATTTACTTTGAATTAAGATATCTCCGCAACCAGACCTCCTAGAATGGTCTAGTTTTCAGCTATGGATAGCTCTTGAAAAACTAATTAAGCGTTTTGCAAGCGAAAATGACGTCATAGCCTTATTTGCGGAACTGTAGGCATCCAAAGTCATACAAGCCTTCATAACTCAAAAAAATAACTTTGAATGCAAATATCTCGAAAACTAGACATTAAAAAAGGGTTTGCTTTGGATGTGCTGGTTGCATTTGACAAAACCTTTCTATATATGTACGTTTCAATGGGTTCCAGAGACTTTCGTAAAAAAATTAATTTTTAGTGATAAGGGGGTAGTCCATGCTTTTTGTCGAAAATCGATTGGAAAAAAAAAAGTTGAGTTTTGAACGGCAATGCAAGGACCTGACCGTTATCTGTTCAACAATGCTAACCGCAACCTCTTACGAGCCTTATTTTGGAAGTTATGGCCATATTAAGATTTTTAGTTTTTGGGTTGAAACAAGAAATATTAACTTTGAATCAAAATTTCTCTGCAACCAGAGCCCAAAAAATACTCTAGTTTTCAGCAATGGATAGCTCTCTAAAAACTGATTAAGCGGTTAATAAACCGCAAGGCCTTCCGAGCCTTATTTGTGGAACTGTAGACATCCAAAGTCATGTAAACTTTCAAAACTCAAAAAAATCGATTTTAATGGATTTACTTTGAATTAAGATATCTCCGCAACCAGACCTCCTAGAATGTTCTAGTTTTCAGCTATGGATAGCTCTTGAAAAACTAATTAAGCGTTTTGCAAGCGAAAATGACGTCATAGCCTTATTTGCGGAACTGTAGGCATCCAAAGTCATACAAGCCTTCATAACTCAAAAAAATAACTTTGAATGCAAATATCTCGAAAACTAGACATTATAAAAGGGTTTGCTTTGGATGTGCTGGTTGCATTTGACAAAACCTTTCTATATATGTACGTTTCAATGGGTTCCAGAGACTTTCGTAAAAAAATTAATTTTTAGTGATAAGGGGGTAGTCCATGCTTTTTTTCGAAAATCGATTGGAAAAAAAAAAGTTGAGTTTTGAACGGCAATGCAAGGACCTGACCGTTATCTGTTCAATAATCTTAACCGCAACCTCTTACGAGCCTTATTTTGAAAGTTATGGCCATATTAAGATTTTTAGTTTTTGGGTTGAAACAAGAAATATTAACTTTGAATCAAAATTTCTCTGCAACCAGAGCCCAAAAAATACTCTAGTTTTCAGCAATGGATAGCTCTCTAAAAACTGATTAAGCGGTTAATAAACCGCAAGGCCTTCCGAGCCTTATTTGTGGAACTGTGGACATCCAAAGTCATGTAAACTTTCAAAACTCAAAAAAATCGATTTTAATGGATTTACTTTGAATTAAGATATCTCCGCAACCAGACCTCCTAGAATGGTCTAGTTTTCAGCTATGGATAGCTCTTGAAAAACTAATTAAGCGTTTTGCAAGCGAAAATGACGTCATAGCCTTATTTGTGGAACTGTAGGCATCCAAAGTCATACAAGCCTTCATAACTCAAAAAAATAACTTTGAATGCAAATATCTCGAAAACTAGACATTATAAAAGGGTTTGCTTTGGATGTGCTGGTTGCATTTGACAAAACCTTTCTATATATGTACGTTTCAATGGGTTCCAGAGACTTTCGTAAAAAAATTAATTTTTAGTGATAAGGGGGTAGTCCATGCTTTTTTTCGAAAATCGATTGGAAAAAAAAAGTTGAGTTTTGAACGGCAATGCAAGGACCTGACCGTTATCTGTTCAACAATGCTAACCGCAACCTCTTACGAGCCTTATTTTGAAAGTTATGGCCATATTAAGATTTTTAGTTTTTGGGTTGAAACAAGAAATATTAACTTTGAATCAAAATTTCTCTGCAACCAGAGCCCAAAAAATGCTCTAGTTTTCAGCAATGGATAGCTCTCCAAAAACTGATTAAGCGGTTAATAAACCGCAAGGCCTTCCGAGCCTTATTTGTGGAACTGTAGACATCCAAAGTCATGCAAACTTTCAAAACTCAAAAAAATCGATTTTAATGGATTTACTTTGAATTAAGATATCTCCGCAACCAGACCTCCTAGAATGTTCTAGTTTTCAGCTATGGATAGCTCTTGAAAAACTAATTAAGCGTTTTGCAAGCGAAAATGACGTCGTAGCCTTATTTGTGGAACTGTAGGCATCCAAAGTCATACAAGCCTTCATAACTCAAAAAAATAACTTTGAATGCAAATATCTCGAAAACTAGACATTATAAAAGGGTTTGCTTTGGATGTGCTGGTTGCATTTGACAAAACCTTTCTATATATGTACGTTTCAATGGGTTCCAGAGACTTTCGTAAAAAAATTAATTTTTAGTGATAAGGGGGTAGTCCATGCTTTTTTTCGAAAATCGATTGGAAAAAAAAAGTTGAGTTTTGAACGGCAATGCAAGGACCTGACCGTTATCTGTTCAACAATGCTAACCGCAACCTCTTACGAGCCTTATTTTGAAAGTTATGGCCATATTAAGATTTTTAGTTTTTGGGTTGAAACAAGAAATATTAACTTTGAATCAAAATTTCTCTGCAACCAGAGCCCAAACAATGCTCTAGTTTTCAGCAATGGATAGCTCTCCAAAAACTGATTAAGCATTAATAAACCGCAAGGCCTTCCGAGCCTTATTTGTGGAACTGTAGACATCCAAAGTCATGTAAACTTTCAAAACTCAAAAAAATCGATTTTAATGGATTTACTTTGAATTAAGATATCTCCGCAACCAGACCTCCTAGAATGTTCTAGTTTTCAGCTATGGATAGCTCTTGAAAAACTAATTAAGCGTTTTGCAAGCAAAAATGACGTCATAGCCTTATTTGCGGAACTGTAGGCATCCAAAGTCATACAAGCCTTCATAACTCAAAAAAATAACTTTGAATGCAAATATCTCGAAAACTAGACATTATAAAAGGGTT
>CASGHW010000135.1:0-32172 GCA_949320155.1 Melangyna quadrimaculata
AACTGAGCCATTTCAGAGCCACCTTCATGTTTAAAAAATGTTTTTAAGGTATAACTTTTTACTCTTTAATGTTAAAGTTATGAAATTCAATATACGTATTTGAAACAGGTCACTGATTTTGCTGTGTAAAAACTGAACGATTTTAGCGCCATGTTTGAAAAACGTTTTTAGCTGTAACTTCTAACTCTTTTAATTTAAAGTTATGAAATTTAGTATGCAAATTTGAAACATAGTCAACTGAATATACTTTGTAAAAACTGAACAATTACACTGCCATTTACACTTTTAAAAAATTTTTCTTAGCTGTAACTTCTAAATCTTTAACGTAGAGCCATAAAATTTTGTTAAATAACGAAATGTTATTTTTCAAACCCTTACGTTTATTTTTTTATATACCTATTTGATATTGATTTTGGTTTTCATATTGAAAACATTTATTTATGATAACTGCGGTAGTCAATAGAACAACCCTAGTAGTCAATATGATGACCATGGTTTTCCGTAACTCTTTTGTCTTTTTTGCCTTTCAAAAACAAGCAAACCAAAACATGCACATGGTTTCTTTTTTTTTCTGTGGATATTTCAAACCTAGGAATAATAGGACAACCGCGGTAGTCAATATGACAACTGCGGTAGTCAGTAGGACAACCGCAGTAGTCAATGTGACAACTGCGGTAGTCAATATGATGACCGTGGTATTCAGTAACTCTTTTGTCTCTTTTGCCTTCCAAAAAAATGCAAGCGTAAACATGCACATGATTTCTGTTTTTTTCTGTGGAGATTTAAAACCTAGGAATAATAGGACAATCGCGGAAGTCAATATGACAACTGCGGTAGTCAATAGGGCTACCGCAATAGTCAATGTGACAACTGCGGTAGTCAATAGGGCTACCGCAATAGTCAATGTGACAACTGCGGTAGTCAATTTTTTTTTTATGATTGAAATTTATTTATGATATGATTTAGGTGAAATTTAGCCTGGGAGTCATTTCTTTGATTTTGGCGTTTAGCCGAAATTTTTAAAATGGCGCCCAACGTATCTAATGAGAAAACTGTCAAACTACTTAGACAATTTAGTTTGTGTTTAAGGCGTCGGCGTCGTTGTGTTGGTCTAACAAAAAGACCATAACCCCACCCCCCATTCTACCCAACCATACCCCCCTGATTATCCAATAATAATGAAATTGACATAATTTGTATGCTGAATTACTGTAATGACATCAATGTGATAGATAAAGCTACGTTACACATCTTGTAATCAGACATTAAACTTATATCTTCTCTGTCGCTATCTTCAATCGATGTATCATAGAGAACCGCATTAAATTCTTCCTCTGCGTCGACGAAAGATTCCTCTTCAAGGGTTTCAATGGATTGAGGCAATTGGATTCCACTTAGAAAAGAGGTTCATAAGCCAGCAAGTGGCTTCGGAGGCAATGTTGTCTAAATGCATCTTCGTCAGGGGGTAACCTAGCAGAATCATAATGGTGCAACTGCTGCCATTTTCGTGAATTCTTATTGTAAACAACTGCAGTTGAATGAACAGTAGTCGAGGCAGATTAGATTTTTGGATGTATTTAACATATAGTATCTTAGATTTTTGTGGTATTCGATCAGAAATAATATAAACAAAGAGAATATGAGGTTGCTCCCGCTCAAAAAGGTGTGATATTTGCAGGAAAAATCAAAACGTGCAAGAAAATGCATACATAACTTTGGAAACATGCATCTTATGAACAAAAAAAAAAATTGCAACTAAATTTGTTTGTTTGTTATAAAATTCTCCACAAGAAGACATTTATTTAAAACTTTCTGGTGTTATATTTTTGGTGACTTACAGCGTTGACGTCAGAAAAAAAGCTGTTAAAAACAGAGTAGTTTTGAAGCGCTAAGCTGACAGATACAAAATGGTCCAATTCTACTGTAAATGTGGACTCAGATACTCTAGGGAATTACAAAATGAAAAATAGAAACCCTATTCAAATCGTACTGATAGGTTCGGCATGAGATGTATTGTTAAATAAGTGCACCCTTAACTATCGTAAAGTATCATTATAGTATTTATTTTATTTTTTTAAGTCACTTTTGTAGCGATTTTAAAAGAGCAAAAATTTGTATGAAAAATGCTTTATTAAAATAATTATTTAACGGGGGGGGGGGGGTCAGACCATCACAACGAAACCTTAAACACAAACTAAATTATCTAAGTAGTTTGACAGATTTCTCATATTAGGAACGTTGGGCGCCATTTTCAAAATTGCGGCTAAACGCCAAAATTTCAGATATGAGTCCCAGGCTAAATTTCACCTAAATCATGTCATAAATAAATTTTAATCATAAGAAAAACATCCCCCCAAAAAACGCACGGGTTTCGGTTTCCTGACCGGACTATATTACACTAGGGGAATTTGTTTAAATTCGTCAACCTATAAAACTTAGCTTTTACACAGTTCAAACCATTTTATCTGTCGCTTTTGTACACAGTAAATTTTGTTTGGGATATTGATATCTCACTTGATGTGTCTGTAATTTGAGATGACTGAAATGGATTCCTCAGCAAAACTTCTCGCATTGAATGTCAAATAAATAATAAAGCGAATAATCTCTTAGTTTTCATTCTCCTAAACAGACCTAATGATTTCTTGATATGTAAAGCTTTAACTGTTAAATATTTGTAATTTACCTATGTACCTAATAATTCTGAAATAACATTCAAAAGTCACTCAATTACAGATTTAACAACTGATAACATGCACACATTTGTGCCTGTTCCTAAGAGATTTACATACATGCAAAAGGTATATCTTCTTTGAAAGCTGTAATAAAAAGCGAGAATTGAGAAACTTTTCAATTTCAAATAATTTAATATCCTAAAATTTCAAAAAAAAAAACACACACAATCTAGATGTTATTGCATTTCGCTTCATACCTTAAGGGGGATCTTACGCCCCCATTTTTCCTTTGGTCTTATTTTTGTCTGTACCGTTACAGAAATAAAATATCTAATCAAGCATCGGCTATAGCTCTTGTACTAGGAAGAATACACATTTATACCATCTCAACCATCATCACCACCACCACCACCATTTTTAATGTAGTTTTCAAAGCTCAGCATCAACCACACCGCCACCAACCATAGAACCAACCTCGACCTGAAGCCTTTGAGCAATTTAAAACGGATTCCATCCAACACACTCGTTATATGGCGTCCTTGAAAAGAGAACACAGCATCCTGGAGCTCACCCTCATGATGATAGATTTTTCTATCAGTCAAGGTATACCCTGCCAACCAACCTGGTGCATTAGGATCGCTTGCTTCTTCTTCTATTATTCTAACAGAAGGATTTCCTTTCCTTTCTACAATTCTGTCGGTTCTCCTGCTCATAATATTTCTGTAGTTTTTTTTTTGCTTTTGCTATCTTTTGTACCTATTTGCACTCCTAAATGGAGCCAGTGAACCATTGAAATTGTGTTTAATTAGGATGCGGGCTTCGACATTATGTCAATTGCAAATGCATAAGCATATATTCATGTAATTGCATTTGCATTAAATTAATTGGAAAATTCCGATTGCATTGACTAAAGCAATTATTATTGTTATTGTGCTGGCAGCCGGAGCGTATAATTTGAAGCTGAATATTGTCATCGAAGTCACCCTTCTCGGGTCTACTAAATAAATATTGTGTAACGTTAGTATAGGTTAGGTAACCTTGTTATCATAATATAATTGAATTCACATTATCTACTGTAATGTTCGTGCAAAAATGAGGCTTCGAAAATGCCTGTATTTGGATTTTCTCTTCTTCAGAGAGAGGATCTACAGAATAAACTATAATATATAGCTAGATTAATTGCGGTTAGTTCGTCGAAGTTCTGTTGAGGTCTGCAGGTCTAGTCTCCTTCTGACTTCCTGATCACTATAACACCCACAACGGAATTGGCGTATATAGCTTTTTGCAATGAGGAAGGCGGGGTTATATGATGTTTAGTAAATTTGAACTTGCTTATTATTACAGGAAAATCAGTCAAAAAAACAACCGTTTTATGGAACGGAATATAGCCCGGCTGAATTTTTTATACCTGTTAGAAAAGCATAAGTCCTGTTTTTCGGGACACCATCCATACCCGTGGGGAAATCAGCCATTTTGGAAAACGCGAATTGATGTATATCTCCGAAATTATCAGTTTGAGGTAGAAAGTTGCCATAACTAAATTTGTTGGAAATACAATTATTTTTTATTTACCATCAAAACTCTTTCGTTTCATTTATTTATTTATTTATTTTTTTTTTTCATTTTTCTCATTTCCTAAGAAACTTATGTAAATTGTTATAGAAATATAATTGTAGAACACAAGGTAAGGTTAGGTTTGAAGGGGTGATGAAGCGGCAAGTCGAATCATCTTACTCGGATCTCAGTGGATCGATTGTGCTCCCCGGGAGCTGACTAGGGTTGGAGAAAGAATGGGTGAGAAGAGAATGGGCTAGAAGGAGCCTTCCTGAACCATCCTGAAATCTGGATGAATTTCACCATATTTGCAGGTGGCAAAATAGAAAATAGAATAATTCGTCGAAGAAGTATTCTCCGAGAGTTCCTCTTCTAATTCTAGGAAGGCTGGGGCATTCGCAAAGGAAGTGGTATGAGCCCACAACCGCCTCCTCGTCTTGATACCCTCTACATAGTTCTGCTCAAGTGGGTTCCCATGGAGTTGTGACACGTGAATATACCAACTAAAATTAATAATTGGGGACTGCTTGGCTTGAGTAAATAGTTTGCTGTGTTCCTAGAGAGTAACGGCCATAAATTCCTTGGAACCCGACAGTTATCAAGTGTTTACCACCGGTCGTTTGTGGCTTTTAAGAAACTATGGTGAAGTCTACATTTTTCTTGTTCTAGAGGCATAAGTACCCAGGGTATGACTTTGCTCGGTCCAAATGTTGCCCCTCCATATGTGTTACGATGTCCTGAGACCCATCGAAGGGTTTGTGTTTGTTCCGCCCAACGATGTTAGTTCGCTGCGACAGCAATCAATCAGTTTGGATTTTGTGACAATTGATGATATGGTTTTGATTGCAGCCTGACTATCTATGAAGAAATCAATGTTCTTACCCGCCAATTCAAGCGTGGAGAGATGCTTTGCAGCTTCACATACTGCAAGGACCTCTGCTTGAAAGACGCGACCGAAGTTCGGTAGTTTTATCGACTTGTTTATGTGTGGGTTTTCTGAAAAGATATTAGACCCTACCAACTCGTGTGATTTGGGCCCTTCAGTAAATACCGAAACATGATCTACGTTTATGACCCGGTTTTCCTTCGAGAGTTCTCTTGATGGAAAGTCTGCAAGTGGAACTGGGTTTAAATCAATGTGCGGTAAGATGTAATCAGTTTGAATATTTATATCAGTTGATTATTTATATCAGTGAAGTTATAATTATCGTCTTATGACCATAGTGGCCCTTTTTCCATTATTTGCACTCTTTTATTCGAAGAGCACCAGCTATTTTGTAAAAAGATCAAGTTGGGCAAGCGAAAGGAAAGTTTCTAGGACTGCGGTTGATGTAGTTCTCATGGCACTTGTTGTACCTATACAAGCTAATCTTTGTAAAGGGTTTTACAATAGGGTTGGGTTGATTTTGACAGCTCGTGTCGGCCATATTGTTTTTTACTTTCTGTCAAAATATCGTTTTTTAATCAGTTACTGTAGACAAATCATCATGGTTAGTTATAGCGCCGAGCAACACGTGCAAATGGTAAAACTTTATTATCAAAATGGGTTGGAAGTTGATCCCAATTTTGGTCGAAAAATCATGTTAGCGATGAGGCCCATTTTTTGATGAATGGGTACGTGAATAAGCAAAATTGCCGGATTTGGGACGACACCAATCCACGCGAGATTCACGAGGTGCCAATGCATACAAATAAAGTTACTGTTTGGTGTGGATTTTGGGCTGGAGGCGTCATCGGTCCGCACTTTTTCGAAAATGATGCTGACCAGGCCATCACTGTCAACGGCGATCGCTATAGGTCGATGATCACCAACTTCTTGGAGCCTGAATTGGATGATATGGACACCGAAGACATATGGTTTCAACAGGATGGCGCAACGTGCCACACAGCTCAAGACACATTCGATATTCTGCACGAGCGGTTTCATGGCATGGTTATCTCGCGCCGAGGCGATGTGATCGTGTGATTTGACCCCTTTGGACTTTTACTTGTGGGGCTTTCTTAAGTCGCAGGTGTATGCGAATAAGCCGAAAACTATACCGCGGCCCTCAAAGACATCATAATCGGTCAAATTCAGCCTAATTTATGCGCCAAAGTCATCGAAAACTGGACTTTTCGAATCCGCGCCACACAGCGAAGCCGCGGCGGCCATTTGAATGATGTTATATTTCAATTTTAAAATCGTACTGCTCCTTTATGGAAAACCCTTTCTTTCATAACATAATTAAAAATTACAGTTGACTCATTCGGACCAGTTTTTATATAAAAAATCCTTGCCTGAAAATTTTAAATTTTGAAAAAAATTGAAAATTTTTATTAAGTCTGTAGAATCATTATGTTTGGGACAAGATACAAACATGAAACGTTCAGGATTATAAGGTTCTTACTTTGACATTAAGATCCTGTAAAAATCCTTTTTTTATTTTCATCCATTGTGCGAGTGTTCTGTTTAAAAAAAAGCACATTTTGCCAAATAATAACAACTAGTACCGCCCAGTGGTCGAAATTCGACCATTATCTATATACTTCAATAAAAAAGATTCTAACGTCTAACCCACTGAACAACGTACATGAATTGCTGTTTAAATGGCCTGCAAAATATCGTACACTCCACCATGACCGTCCTCATTGCCTGCTCAAAGGGCCAAAGCACACTGATCATATATGTAATCGTTTCTACTCTGGCATCTGGGATCTGGCTCTGTGAGCTAAAAATCGCGTCGTTGTTGTTTTTTTTTCGGTTTTTCTTTGTGCTTGCTACCACTTCACTGACGTCTATTGTAAGGTTGGAATATTGAATTCGCCACACAAACGAAAAGTGATGGTGGTGGGGTGAATTCGCAAGCGCGGTCAGGGGGTCTAACAGCGAAAAACTTTAAAACTATAATTTAACTGCCTCAACTGCAAAATATAAATAAAATAATTTGTTTGGCATAGAGCTTATGCCCATATCTTTGAAACAAAATATATATAATATGTTGCCATTAAGACATTCAAAAAGGTGCGGGTAGAAATCACCATAACGTATTAATATAATGATAATGCTTATATATATTTAAGACCGTTATGACAAATATTTTGAATTTATTTTATTTTGTTAAAGTCAAATTTTAATCTTCTTTTTATGTTGAATCATTGGTGATGAATTTTATTCAAAATTCGCTGTCTTCTCGTGTTTATTTGCTGCTAATTTAAAAATTTAGGGTAGATATTCATGCAACGTCGTAAGTTTATAAATTTGGTAAGATGATAAGTTTACACAAAAGTTTGCATGATCGCCCTTTTTATTAAATTGGTTAAATGCTGTGTAATTGAATCAGCTGTTCGTTTATTTGGATCAGATTTGGTGTGTGACACATTAGACGTGTTTAGATTTCGAAGTTATTTTCCAATGAAGAACCTCTCCCGAACCAATGCGAGATCGGAGCCGAATGTCTCGCAACGACAAAAAGAAAATTTGTAAGATACACGATGGAACTACAATAGTCGTAGGCTTACGGTAGTGGTCGGACGAGAATGAGCGAATTCAAATAAATCAAATACCAAGTGCGACCATAATGTCAGTTTCTTGATTTGCGCCCCCGATGTTGATGTATGTAGTTTCGTCGTCGTCAACGATTAGTTGGGGAGAACATTTATAATTCTACCGTAATAGTTTACGAAAAATAGCTTTTCTAATCTTTGATTAAATGAAGACGACCTAATTATTTTTTCTTGCATAATCAACGTTTTAAGTCACTTTTATCACAAAATAATCGCGATTCGATAGTTACAGAACACTGTCAGAGTTTTTTATTTAATTCTCTGAGTGAGATATCATATTACGTAAATCATATTTATGAACCCGCCTACTTCTAAAAGTCACAATGACGTTTTGATAAGTTTAACCAAATAAATTTGGTTAATTTTCCCATCAAAATCCTTCGATAATTGTAACCAAATTGTGTAATTCATTCCCCATACAAAATTTGACAGTTCATTTACCAAATGATAAATTTAACCAAATCGTTAACTTATAAGGGGCATATTCATAGTCGCAGATAGACCCAGGTTTAACTAAACTACAGTTTAAGACAATTTTCGCTCAATGAATACAGACCGATTTTAATTACAAATTGTTGTTTTTATATTTTTATTATATAATTAACTTGGTATACTACACAAATAGCTTCAAATATTTTGAAATGATAACCTTAACAAAATAGAATCAACGTCCGAAAATTCAACCAAAGCTATGTTTAACTTAGACCCAGGTCTAAAATGGCTATGAATACGCCCCATACTTACTTACTTACTTAGATCCTTGACCCCTCTAAGGGGCACAGGGCGTCAACTACCGCTACACGCCATCTCGTTCGGTTTCTGGAAATGTATTTTAGCTCTCCCCAACTTTTACCGAGCTTTTGTGATTCCTTGTCGACTGTTCTGCGCCAAGATTTTCTCTGGCCTCCAGGTCTTCTGCCATCTTGGATGAGTGGATCCCACTCCATTGCATGTCTTGCAATAGAGTCTGTACCACGACGTAGGGTGTGACCAATCCACTGCCACTTTCTTTTCCTAATAACGATGTCAATAGGACTTTGGCCCGTTCTCCGAAGGAGTTCTTGGTTGGAGATGGTGTTTGGCCAAAAAATCCTCAGGATGTTTCGGAGACATCTATTTTCGAAAGTTTGTAGCTTCCTTGTGACAGAGGCGGTCACTTTCCATGTACTACACCCATATAGTAGCACTGACTCTACGTTCGACCGGAACAGTCGCAGCTTGGTCTTCGTACTGTAGACGTTGCTCCTCCAAACTTTAGACAGCATGCCGAAAGCAGCTTTAGCTTTGCCGATTCGGCAGTTAACATCTTCATCCGTACCACCGCCGTCTTTTGAGACAACACTACCGAGGTACAGGAAGTTGTCCACCGCTTCAACCTGCTGTCCCGCAACGACAACTTGAGAAGAAGATTCAGAAATGTTGAGGATTTTTGTTTTCCCGGTGTTGATCCTCAAATCGACTTTGTTTGCCTCGCATTCCAGATTAGTCACCATATGGTGAAGATCCATAATGTTGTGCGAGAGCAAAGAAATATCGTCAGCGTAATCAAGATGTTGCAGGAACGAAAACATCTTCCATCGAATTCCACGCGCTTGCTCGGCTAGAGCTGCATGAAGGACATCCCCTATAACCACCAGGAAAAGTAGTGGAGATAGCAAACATCCTTGACGAACTCCGCTATGGATATCGAAGTCCTCTGATACCTTTCCGTTGTGTAAGACTTGACACGATGCACCCTCGTAGGTAGCCTTTATAACGGCGATAATCTTCTCGGGTACTCCTCTCCTACGTAAAGCTGACCAAATGAAATCTCGATTCAAACTATCGAAAGCCTTTTCGAAGTCGATGAAGAGCAAATGAAGAGGGGAACGGAACTCCACGCATTGTTCTATTATGATCCTCAAGGTGTTGATGTGATCAATGCAGGATGAGCCTGCACGAAATCCCATTTGCTCTTTGTCGAGAGTAGAATCGAGATGTTCTTTGATTCGTTCCAAGATTATTTTCGCCATTATCTTTGCCACCGCGGGGAGGACACAGATCCCTCTCCAGTTTCCGCAATCCGTAAGATTTCCCTTTTTTTGGCAGTTTGACGATCATCCCTTTTTTCCATTCAATGGGGAAACTTTCGTTCTCCCATGCCTGTGCTATTAAGGGGTGTAGCAACTTCGCTGATGTTTGTGGATCTGCTTGGTAGAGCTCAGCGGGAATTCCGTCCAAACCTTCCGCTTTGTTGTTCTTGAGGGATTTGATTGCTGATGTTATCTCGGCTAAACTGGGAGGGCAGGTGCGAATACGGGAACTAGTTTCTACGAATAGCTCATTTGGGTTAGGGGCTGGAACACCTCCGCTATCGCCTATGTGGTTGAGCACGCTAGCAAAATGTTCCTTCCATCTCCTGAGCTGATCCTCATCCGTAACTAGCAGGGTGCCGTCTACATCCTTGACGAGGTGTTGTTTCCGGGAGTTGTTGTTTCCAACCAATTCCTTGGTTATCTTGTAGACGGTACCACTGTCGCACCTAGATGCTGCTTCCTCTGCCTGTTCTGCGAGAACATTTACGCGCCTCCTTTTGTCACGTCTGACACTACGCTGCACTTCTTTCCTTTTCCTACGGTACTGAGACTCGATGTTAAATCTCTCACCTACTGACGCAGCCGCAAGTTGGGATCTAATCGCGTTCCTTTCTTCAATCTTACTCCATGTATCTGCAGAAAGCCATGTGCTTTGGCTTCTCTGCCTTATACCCACAGACTCAGTTGCGGCAGTTGCAAAGGCCTTTTTCACATTGCTCCAGTGTTGGTCTGCATTTTCTGGCGTGGCAATGCTGATGACTTCTGCTTCTGCGGCGAGGCGGTCCTTATATTTTTGGCGCACTGTAGGATCCCGTAATCTGTCGGTATTGTACCTGGGTGTACGCAGGAAGTTTTGCCGATTTCCATGTACTGAAGCAATTCGAAGACGAACGTAGGCAAGCATAAGATGGTGATCGCGAGCTAACCCTACATCAGCACCGCGTCTGTTTCGGACGTCGAGAAGACAATTTTTAAAGCGCTTGCTAATAGCAAAGTGATCGATTAAGTTCGCTGTACATTGACGATCTGTGGATAACCAACTTATCTTGTGCGAGATCCTATGCTCGAACAGAGTACCTCCAATGACTAGCTGATTTGCGTTACAGAAGTCAACAAACCGCTCTCCATTGTCGTTCCGTTCCCCGATACCGTGGTTACCCAGAACGTGCTTCAACGCTGTGTTGTCCTGGCCAACCTTAGCATTAATATCTCCCATTACTATAGTGATGTCTCCATTCGGCGAGCTTCTGAAAACCGCGCTAAGTTGGCTGTAAAATTCGTCCTTCTCGGCGTCCGACGCTTCCTCAGTTGGGGCATAGCACTGGATGATGGTGATTTTTCTTAATTTACTCTGGAACCTGGCTGTCAATATCCTGTCGTTGATGGGTTTCCAGGTTATAAGACTTTGCCGCGCCTTTGGAGTCAACATTAAACCTACGCCGGAACATCGGGAGCTTCCAACTGGTTTGCCGGAATAAATAAAGAAAGTGCTTTTCGAAGGTGAATCCACCTGCCCTGCGCTCAACCATCTCACTTCACTCAGACCCAAGATGTCTAGGTTGTACCGTAGGAATTCTTTCTCAAGTTGGAGGAATCTGGCGTTGTTAGGGCCTTCTTCGCGGTTATCGAGAAGAGTTTTAACATTCCAGAATCCAATCTTTGTCCTTGTTCGATAGCCAAAAGTCGTCATCGTTTGATCATTCCTTATCCGAGGCTGTAGTTGCCGAGTACGCCCCATAGTGTTTTACGACGTAACATGAATACCCTTATTATTAAGTCACAGTTAAATGGTATTCTTTAAATATATATTCACTCGCAATTGAAACAAAAAATGGTTTGGATCATTCACACATGAAGAAAATAACAGACCGTACCCCTGTGCGCATTGCCAGGCTCCTTTTACGACGGCGGCGACGCCAAACAGTTCGACTGGACTAATTCTTCGTCATTTGTCTTCATTTGTTATTTATGGTACTAGGACCCTACTCCGTATCTCATGCCCAAAAGCCAAAACTATTCGAAATTGTTTTTGTTTGATTTTTAAGTTAGCAACTATACCTATTGTGTGCAAATAGTTTGCCTTTTTCTTTCATATGATTCTACGATAAGACGTTTGAAATTTGTCTTATCGTTTTAAGAATTTAAAGAATATAAAAAATAAAAATAAATTGGGTGGCACAACGCCTCGTGAAGAACCCATGGCCTAGTGACTAACAACTCGCAACCATTCCTGTGTGCGCCTGTCGACAGGAATGGAAGGGACCTACAATTTTATGCCGAATCCGAACGGCTAGACGAGAAGCACTTATTCGTGACAAGTGATACTCTTGGAGGATTTGTCAATTCCTCGCAAGAGGCAGTAGCCCTGAAAAAATCTTTTTAGTTTTTAGGTGGGCGAGGCTGGGAAGCGAACCCAGACCTCCAGCGTGACAGTCGAACGCACTTATCATTACTCTACGGGCTACTACAATTTAAAGAAGGTTTATTCAATTATTTATATGTATGAAGATTCATGAAAGAAATAACAAATAAATCTCGGAAAAATATTATTTTTCCGCACAAATTTAGTTCGAAAAGAGAATAGACACTTTGCAAAATAATATGGTATAATCATCAAATCAATTTCGATATGGTATTATCACTTCTATAACAATTAAATTATCAAAATTCCAATTCAAAGGTTCAATGTTGAAATAAAAAATAAACATCTTTCAGAAAAGTGCGTATTCGCCCCCAGTGTACCACTGATTTATCGTACGTCGTTTTGATTGAAAATAAACTGCAACATTCTTACGATACTATTTTCGTACAATATAGTCGATACCTTAGCCCTGAGCTAATAATAAATAATTCGTTACTTCTACATACTTTTGAGTTGTAGTAGTATCAAAGGCCGTATGATCCCTTTCATATACACCACCACCTTTTCTAATTACGCCACAAAAAACAAGAACGCGATGAGTTTGATGATTATTTCTTAGTTTTCTACTCACATAATTTATCTCATGTTTCATGTGTCACAATATACACAGCTCGAAAAGAATTTTCGTTTAGACCAGAAATGTTTGAAAATGTCAAACGTTGGAGGACAGCAAAGTTCTCAATTTTTAACACAAAAAACTAGCTTCAAACTAGCTGCTCTGTAACTCTTTAGGAACTTCTAAGATATAGATTTGGTCAGAATTTCACAGTGAACAATTTTTGGCAATTTCTTTTTTCTCTTCCTCTTATTTAGGTGCAAGAATAAATAGTTTTTATTTATTTCTATTAAGAGAGAAAATAGGCCCAATGAAAGCAAGAGCATAGCTATACTTAATTTATTTTTGCATGCAACTGTTGCAGTATTATTAGTATTATTCAAAATGTAGACAAACCTTATGTAGTGCAAATTTTCATCAGCTTTGTTTGATAAATTAATACGAGTACCTTAAATCTTTTCTTAAATGTGCACTTTTACATAATAGACCTCCCCATTGGTGGTTGCGACATTTTAAATAACAAACCTCTAGCAAGGTCCTTCATTTTTAATTTTCTCAGCAATGTAAATAATTTAAATATTAAGGTCTGTATATACATATGCAGCTATACCTGAGGCCTTTTAAAGGTGGAATTCTTAAGAAAAGCAAACATTTTGTGTTGTCATCGCATTCCATCAAGTTGTCTTGAAACTAGTAAAACGTAAGTAAGTCGTTGCTTTGATACAAAGTGTCTGCAAGATAGTTTTATTATTAAAAGCAAGGGAATTTCAGTGTAGGTATTCATCCGCAGGTACGTATATACCTATGTATAAATTTATACAATTTATAAATCAATTTGATCATGGCTTTGCCGTCTGCCGTCTGGGCGACCTGCATCGTGCCTGATCGGGAAACTATTGATTGCTCAGAACTTGGTCTGGGCCAGTAGCGCAACAATCAGTCATGATGAAGTGCTTGTTTTACCTCCTCGTGGTGGTCCCCGGGCAACTATTTATGTATCCCAATATACATAAATAGGCTAAAATTACAAGTGCGAAAAGGCCTAGCTTTCTAGGATAGGTTACGGAGGTTAGCATTCTCCGTAACTGAAATCAACCCGCTACCGAAACCAACACTACGCCTCGGATAATTAATGATAACTCGTTGACGACTTTTGGCTATTGTACCCGGACAAAGATTGGTTTCTGGAATGTGAAGACGCTTCTTGACAATGGAAAAGAAGGTCCTCAGAATGCCAGATTCCTGCAACTAGAGAAGGAATTCATGCGGTATAGGATGGACATCTTAGGGATAAGTGAAGTTAGATGGCTGGGTTAGGGGAAGTTCAAGTCACCAACCCGTAACACTGTACTATTCTATTCCGGAAAAACACCTGGAAGCGCTCGGGAATCTGGCGTTGGATTGCTGCTTTCCAAAACAGCTCTCAAAAGCCTAATTTCCTGGGAGCCTTTAGGTGACAGGATCCTGAAAGCCAGGTTCCGGACTAGAGTACGTCGCGTCACCATCATACAGTGTTACGCCCCAACTTTGCTCTCTTCTGACGAGGAGAAGGAGGCCTTTTATAACCGGCTGAGTGCTGCTTATGATAGCGTTCCACGAGGTGATATAGTGATGGTGATGGGAGACTTAAATGCCAAGGTTGGCAATGACAACACTGGGCTAAGGCATGTCATGGGAAAACATGGTGTTGGTAACCGAAACGACAATGGCGAACGATTTGTCGATTTCTGCAACGCCAATGGCCTTGTTATTGGAGGGACCATGTTCGAGCATAAGACGTGCCACAAAGTCAGTTGGGTGTCGACTGACAGACAAGCAACTTCCAACCAAATTGACCACTTCGCGATCAGCCGGCGTTTTAGAAGCAGTCTCCAGGACGTCCGTAACAGAAGAGGTGCTGACATGGGAATGGCCCGGGACCACCATCTGATGGTTGCTACCGTAAGATTGCGTACAGCTGCAGTTCGGAGATCCCAAGGAAACACTCGAATGCCCAAGTTTAATACAGATAGACTAAAGGATCCTGCAGTGCGCCAACAACTAGGGGACCACCTTTCACAAGGATTGAACGCAGTCAGCAGCACGGAAACCACATCCATCGAAAATCATTGGTGTGCTGTGAAAAATGTGTTCATATCTGGTGCTGAAAGTATAGTCGGCCGGGCGCAAGGAAGAAATAGTGCTTGGCTTTCCGACGAAACTTGGGCAAGGATCGAAGAAAGGAAACACCTTAAAGCTCGCATCGCAGCTACCCCAGCAGCAGGGAGAAACGAGCTTGAGTCTACGTACCGCATGAAGATGAGGGAAGTTCACCGTAGTGTGCGACGTGATAAGCGTAACTACATCAACGCACTGGCTACAGAAGCAGAAGAAGCCGCTAGTAGGTGTGACAGTAGGACCGTCTACAGAATTACCAAAGAGCTCACTGGTGTCCAGAGCTCTAAACAACACCTGGTTAAAGACACAAACGGATCCCTGCTAATTTCGGATGAGGACCAGCTCATAAGGTGGAGGGAACACTTTTCTGCGGTTTTAAACCGCGTTTTCGCAAGTGAAGTGAACCCTATTCCCACTGAGCTACCCGAAGTAACAATTTCCCGAATACGCACCGTACCCCCCAGTAAAGAAGAAATTATCACCGCCATCAAAGCACTGAAGAACAACAAAGCGGTTGGACTTGACGGTATTCCTGCAGAGCTCTTAAGAGCAGCCCCAACGACATCGAGCGAGCTACTGCACCCACTTATTAAGAGAGCTTGGGAAGCAGAGAGCTTTCCTGAAGAGTGGAAAAAAGGAATGATTGTCAAGCTCCCAAAGAAAGGAGATCTCACACAGTGCGAAAACTGGAGAGGAATATGCGTTCTGCCTGCAGTAGCCAAGATAATAGCAAGGATAATATTGGACCGAATTAAAGACCACCTCGAAGACACACTCGACGCCGAACAAGCAGGTTTCCGCACTGGATCTTCCTGTGTTGATCACATCAACACCTTGAGGATCATCATCGAACAGTGCGTTGAATATCGATCACCACTTCACCTGCTGTTCATCGATTTTGAAAAGGCGTTCGACAGTGTCAATAGAGAATTTATTTGGCTTGCTTTGCACAGGAGGGGCATCCCAGATAAATTGATTGCTATTATCAAGGCTACATATGATGGATCCAGGTGTCACGTTTTGCACAAAGGTAGGCTGTCAGAGGAGTTTGAAATCCAAAGTGGAGTTAGGCAAGGCTGTATACTGTCACCAATACTGTTCCTGTTGGTGATAAGTGACGTACTGCACGCAGCTTTGTCAAATGGAAATGGAGGAATTCAGTGGACTCTGCAATCTCACCTCAAACATCTGGACTACGCGGACGACGTATGCTTACTCTCTCATAGGATCATGGATCTCCATCAAATGACAACAAGGGTGGAGAGAGAAGCAGAAATCGTAGGGCTTAAGATCAACTCGGCAAAAACTAAAAGGATCAGCCTTGGAACTTCCTCATCAATCCAAGTAAATATTTCTGGACAACCGGTAGAGATGGTAGAGGATTTCCAATATCTTGGGAGTATTATCTCTACGGGTGGCGGAACTGAACTGGACGTAAACAGCCGAATCAGAAAAGCAAAGGCTGCGTTCGGAATGCTGTCCAAAATATGGAGAAACAACTCTTTTAGCTTAAAGACCAAGCTACGACTGTTCCGCTCCAATGTTGAATCCGTTCTGCTTTACGGCTGCAGCACTTGGAAAGTCACTGAAATTGTCACTAGAAAGCTGCAAACCTTCGTTAATAGATGTCTACGAAACATCTTGAGGATTTTCTGGCCCAACCGTATCTCCAATGCCGAACTTCATGCGAGAACGGGTCAGGAGCCCATAGACTCCATTATACGAAGAAGAAAGTGGCAGTGGATTGGCCATACGCTTCGAAAAGGCGATCGGTGCATTGCATCTCAAGCAATGCAGTGGAACCCGCTCACACAGGAGGGAAGACAAGTGGGCCGGCCTAGAAGTACATGGCGAAGAACGGTCGAACAGGAATCGGCACGACTGGGGAAAAGTTGGAGAGAGCTGAAAAATATTTCAAGAAATCGTACACGATGGCGCGTAGGTGTAGTGGAGGCCCTATGTCCCGTAAGGGAAACATCACGGACGTAATAGGTCCGAGGACCTAAGTAAGTAAGTAAAGTAAGTTTGCCGTCTGCCGATTGCCAATTTAGGTTATTAAATATACTTTTGTTTTAACATGTAAACATTAATATAGAAACATTTCAACTAAAAATTTAGGTTGCTCATTTTTAAAAATTTTCATATATGATCCTTTCCCGATAAGCTAGTGCAATTTTACAAAAATTATATAGTTCTGAAACATTCATTTCATTCAAGATATACTTAATGTCTTCTTCATTAATACAGTCCCTTCCCAGGTAATACTGTCTAGTTTCTCTCAGGGTTGGGCATTTGCTCAGAAAATGTATAACGTCTTCTCTCTCTCCAAGGTTACAGATGCTGCACGTATTTGGTAAGTCATCGCGGTGCGGTACGTAATTAAGCTGTAACATTTCAACTCGAAGCTTTAGCATCATCGATATTTGTTGTATACTGTTTTCATCACGAAAATAGTTTGTTTCCTATAGGTTATGCTCTAAAACACTATACGTTGCTCTGTGTACAGAGCTGGATGCCTCCTCCAGAAACCGCTGTCTGCACTTCAAATCCACCTTTGTAATTAGCTGATAAAGTGTTGTCTTCCAGAGTTGATGATGTTCCACTTCTAGGTTCAGTGGCATACCACACATAGCAGCCAGCTCCAACCAATCCGCATACCAGCCAGTCGTACTCCTTATGGAATTTAGTGCAGCTTGTTTTGGCAGTCTTTCGTTTGACATGTTCATTACTTTCAATATGTAATCCACTTGGCGCTTGAGCGTCTTAATGAAGAGCGGTGGCAGGCCTGTCTCCAGCATAATTGTATAATTCGGTGTGCACGCCGGAAGATGAATTATCCGTTTTAAGTAGTATCTTAACAATTTATCCACTGTATCGTTCTGTTTTGCACCCCAAACTTGTGTTGCGTACAACAAAACCGACTCCGCTACAGCTTCAAACACCCGATACTTGCTGCTACGTGTAATGTGCTTATTTGCAAAGCATTGTTTCCAGGTTGTACTTACAGCAGTTTTGGCATTTGCTAATTTCACTTTAAGGTGTCTTTCCATATTAAGGTTTGGTGTGAAAATAACCCCAAGATATTTGTACTCTTTGACCACTTCTATTAGCTGTCCTTTAAATGTCCATCGCTCATTCATACTAGTTCTTCTTTTTTTTGAAAACCATAGCTTTGGACTTATCGAGATTTACCGTAAGGTTCCACAAGGTGCAGTAGTCTTCAAGTCGGTTTATCATTCTTTGAAGTGTATCGGGAGTATTTGCCAGCAGAACAATGTTATCCGCAAAAAGGAGGGCTTTAATACATTGGTTGCCAAATTCCACTCCTCCTGGTAAGTAATCTGAGATATCGTCAATGAATAGGTCGAACAGCAAAGGACTCAAAGAGCATCCTTGTCTCACCCCAAATTTCGTCTCAAAAGCTTCAGAAGTCTTGTCACCGTTCCAGACCACTGACCAAGTATCTTCGTACATCTTTTCAACTAAGTTGCAAAACTTTGGGGACAAACCTTTAGAATACATTTTGAACAAAAGTGCTCTGCGATCCACAGTATCAAAGGCTGCTTTGAAATCCACAAAAAAAGTGTAAAGTTTGTGCCCTCTTGCAAAGAATGATTCCACTATACTCCTTAAAACAAATATGTGGTCCACTGTTGAGTACCCGGGTCTAAATCCAGCTTGAATTTCCTTAAGTTGATTTGTACTGACTATCCACCTCGTAAGCCTTTTTTGCCAGATCGAAGTGAAGATTTTAAACGTGGCATTTAAAAAGGAAATACCCCCGTAGTTTGCCGGATCTGACTTAAGTGTCCTACTTTGACCACAGCAGTGATGCAAACATTGCTTGTTGCACTTAATTTACATCACGTTTCTTGCCAAAACTATTTGACCAATTTGAATCGAATTTACTCTAGAATATTTGATTACAAATTTTTAGCATAATTGGACCATTTTTTACCTAGTTTTTGATTGCTTCAAAATTACTAAGCTGCCGCGGGGCAAAAAATCTGCCGCGGGGCAAAAAAACTGCCGTGGGGCAAAAAATCTGCCGCGGGGCAAAAAATCTGCCGCGGGGCAAAAAATCTGCCGCGGGGCAAAAAAACTGCCGCGGGGCAAAAAATCTGCCGCGAGGCAAAAAATCTGCCGTGGGGCAAAAAATCTGCCGCGGGGCAAAAAATCTGCCGCGAGGCAAAAAATCTGCCGTGGGGCAAAAAATCTGCCGTGGGGCAAAAAATTTGCCGTGGGGCAAAAAATCTGCCGTGGGGCAAAAAATCTGCCGCGGGGCAAAAAATCTGCCGTGGGGCAAAAAATCTGCCGCGGGGCAAAAAATCTGCCGTGGGGCAAAAAATCTGCCGCGGGGCAAAAAATCTGCCGCGAGGCAAAAAATCTGCCGTGGGGCAAAAAATCTGCCGTGGGGCAAAAAATCTGCCGTGGGGCAAAAAATCTGCAGTGGGGCAAAAAATCTGCCGTGGGGCAAAAAATCTGCCGCGGTGCAAAAAATCTGCCGCGAGGCAAAAAATCTGCCGCGAGGCAAAAAATCTGCCGTGGGGCAAAAAATCTGCCGTGGGGCAAAAAATCTGCCGCGGGGCAAAAAATCTGCCGCGAGGCAAAAAATCTGCCGCGGGGCAAAAAATCTGCCGTGGGGCAAAAAATCTGCCGTGGGGCAAAAAATCTGCCGCGGGGCAAAAAATCTGCCGTGGGGCAAAAAATCTGCCGTGGGGCAAAAAATCTGCCGCGAGGCAAAAAATCTGCCGTGGGGCAAAAAATCTGCCGTGGGGCAAAAAAAACTGCCGTGGGGCAAAAAATCTGCCGTGGGGCAAAAAATATGCCGCGGGGCAAAAAATCTGCCGCGAGGCAAAAAATCTGCCGTGGGGCAAAAAGTCTGCCGTGGGGCAAAAAATCTGCCGTGGGGCAAAAAATCTGCCGCGGGGCAAAAAATCTGCCGCGGGCAAAAAATCTGCCGTGGGGCAAAAAATCTGCCGTGGGGCAAAAAATCTGCCGCGGGGCAAAAAATCTGCCGCGAGGCAAAAAATCTGCCGTGGGGCAAAAAATCTGCCGCGGGGCAAAAAATCTGCCGCGAGGCAAAAAATCTGCCGTGGGGCAAAAAATCTGCCGTGGGTCAAAAAATCTGCCGTGGGGCAAAAAATCTGCCGCGAGGCAAAAAATCTGCCGTGGGGCAAAAAATCTGCAGCGGGGCAAAAAATCTGCCGCGGGGCAAAAAATCTGCCGTGGGGCAAAAAATCTGCCTCGGGAAAAAAATCTGCCGCGGGGCAAAAAATCTGCCGCGAGCCAAAAAATCTGCCGCGAGGCAAAAAATCTGCCGTGGGGCAAAAAATCTGCCGTGGGGCAAAAAATCTGCCGCGGGGCAAAAAATCTGCCGCGAGGCAAAAAATCTGCCGTGGGGCAAAAAATCTGCCGTGGGGCAAAAAATCTGCCGCGGGGCAAAAAATCTGCCGCGGGTCAAAATATCTGCCGCGGGGCAAAAACACTGCCGTGGGGCAAAAAATCTGCCGCGGGGCAAAAAATCTGCCGTGGGGCAAAAAATCTGCCGTGGGGCTAAAAAACTGCCGCGGGGCAAAAAAACTGCCGCGGGATAATAAATCTGCCGCGGGGCAAAAAATCTGCCGCGGGGCAAAAAATCTGCCGCGAGGCAAAAATCTTCCGTGGGGCAAAAAATCTGCCGTGGGGCAAAAAATCTGCCGCGGGGCAAAAAATCTGCCATGGGCAAAAAATCTATCGCAGGGCAAAAAAATTTGCCGTGGGGCAAAAAATCTGCCGCGGGGCAAAAAATCTGACGCGGGGCAAAAAATCTGCCGCGGGGCAAAAAAACTGACGCGGGGCAAAGAATCTGCCGCGGGGCAAAAAAACTGCCGCGGGGCAAAAAATCTGCCGCGGGGCAAAAAATCTGCCGTGGGGCAAAAAATCTGCCGCGGGGCAAAAAATCTGCCGCGGGGCAAAAAATCTGCCGCGGGGCAAAATTGGTATCATTGGTAAGGTAGTTCATCATTGATAAATTAAAAGTCATTTTATGAGAAAAGTTGTGCTTAATTGAATTTTATTTTACCTAGAAATAATTTTTAAGTCAATAAGCTTCACTTTGGCATCAAAATAATCATTTATTTTTTCTTCAAAATCTCTCAAAATTACCAATTATTATTTTCAATGATGGATTTTTATGATAGCTATAACTGGCCCCTTAGTCAGTGGTTCCATCACAGAACCATTCGGCATCAAAGTTGACAGTTTAGTTAAAATTCTTTTCAGTGCTAAACTAACCGAAATAAGTGGCCTATATATTAAAATTATATTGAAAATTTATTGTTAATAAAAAAATTTCAATAGAGTTTGTTCTTTATAGCATTAGTTCTAACTCGATAATGTAGTAAAATTGGCAAACAAAATTAAAAAGAATGTCGAATTCTTATAAAAACACTAAAACATTTTTTAAATAACGGTACTTTTTGATTAGTGAATGGTCCTTAAGGACTCAACATGCAATTTTTCTCTTGCAAAAGGCAGGAACGCAATCAAGAGGCTTTCGAAAAAGAATTGGGATTAAAAGTTGACCGACCCAAACTAGGATATGGCAATTCAAATACGGGAAATGTAGCCAGGCGTTTTTTTTTCAAAAACTCTACAAAATCGATCGAAATTACCGGTATTGATGAAAATCTGATAAAAAGATTTCATACAATTTTGCAGTGCTTATCAAGTGGATTAAGTATTGATGCTCCAACACTTAAAATGTATCCCATAAGAACCTTAAGTCCAAAGTTTGAAGAAAATCGATTCAGCCGTTGAGGCTGTAGGTCGAGGTACAGACAGACAGACAGACGGACAGACAGACAGACGGACAGACGGACAGACGGACAGACAGACAGAATTGCGAGACCCACTTTTTCGCGTTTTCTATCATCGTAATATTAGGGAAAATTATTATCTCGAATTTTTTGAAGTGAAACTTTTTTTTGCGCGTTAAGCGTGAAATTTCAAGGTTGAATTTTTGTGAATCGAAAAAATGTAACGCCACATGTGCAACGCTGAGATCATTGATTAGCTGGATTAGTGGTGGGGGTAGAGTAAAAGTAAAATTTTTTATTGATAGGCTAATATATTTTATATTGCAATAAGTTTGGATTTTTTGATAATCTATATTATTGTAGCAGATAAGAGGGAAAATGTTCTTTTATGACTTTTTTCTAATTTCGTTAATTAGAATGCCAGAGTTTTGAATTTTTTTTTTTATGGATAGATAATGAAATTCTAAGAATCTTACTTGTTTCAGATTTTTGTCTATCTCCTACGGGTATGGAGATATAAATTATTTTAAAAAACTTATCTCAAAATAGGCTTATTTCAAAAAATTGAATTGAATCAGCAGAGTCCGCTAAAAATTTGAATTATATATGGTTGCAAAATACATAAAACCAAATTAAAGTTGCCATATACAAATTATTGATTTTGCAGAGATTCGAAGTATAGGAACTTTTGGAAATACTCGGAAAACCTACTCAAAGAAACTGATTTATATCTTTAAATTTTCACCTTTTTTTTACTTTTTTCACCATTATTATTTAATTTTCAAGTTTACAACTCCAACCCATCGATCATCTTGATAAAGAACACTTAGCTGCGACTTACGCATATAAACTTAATATCCCTATAAATATCGAGATTTTTAGATCGCCAAAGAAGTTTCACTTCTGCCACGAGTACTCAGTTACACGCGCCCTTTTTTTTTGCACGAATCCTAAACATATCGCACTTAAAAATGAAATAAGAATGTTTGAAATTGAGTTTAAAATGAGGAAAATATTATATTCACAAATTGGCTTTTTTATTCTGTTAATCCGAATTCCTCACTCTAATATACAGGGTGATTCGCCTAAGATGTGACAAAAGCCAGAAAAACATAAGCTGATGATAAATCCACCGGTTGCAAAAATGATAATTAAGCAGGATTCTTCCTAGTTTTATGAGGAAGTTGGTTTCTTAATTTTTAAATATTTTTAAAAATAAAAGTCCTAGAACGATCCGATTTTCAGTGTTTGACTAAGAATTAAAAAGAACACTGATTTTTGAAAACAAAAACAGTACTTAACTACGTATAATTTTGAATAAAAATAGTTTGAAACAGAAAAAAAATTGTCATTTTTTCTCAAAATTTTAAGTTTGAAAATTAATTTAAAAAAAAAATACTTTTAACTAAAACAATATTATTAAAAAAGAAAATTAAATAAGGGTTTTCTAGGCTAAGAAAAGGGTATCAAAGGTTGTTGTAAATGATACCGTTGTTTCTTAGGCAACAAAAGGCTTTATTATTATCGCCGTTAATAAGGCATTTCTGCCCCACTTCTTAATAAATCAGCCCAAAGCGCAACGTGATGAACAATAATTTAAACTTTAATTATTTCCACCAAAGAAAGAAATAATGCTGCTGGTGTTCTCTTGTCGAGTTGTCAAAGTATAATGCTTTATTAAAACTATTTAAACTAACTTAAAAGGTAAAGAATTAGAGTAACAAAGGAAAATAGAGCCGTTAAGCGCTTGTATGTAGTTCGCCCACCAACTATTGAATGAGCAAAACTGTTAATTGCAATCATTTGTACATCGTTTGTCTACGTTTGTACAAGTTTTAGATTCGTTTGTACACTCACCGTTATTTTATATAGCCACTTCAAATAAATTAACGGAGTTTAGCCCACCAACTATAACGCTCGAAAAATCTGGAAATGCAGTTCGTCCCAAATTTTTCTGACAAAAAAAAAAATTTCAACCAAATTTTATTAAAATTTTAAATCATATGCATTCTCGTTTGTCTCTTTTTTATAATGTTTTTTCATCGTGTTAGTTTTTTTAATTTGTATTTTTTTCTATTTTTAATTAATAATTACTTTTTTTGGGACATGTAGTTGGCCCACCAAGAGCATTCTCTCTTGTTTGGGTATCCACAGTTTCAACTTGTATACGAAATTGCGATACTTAAGACTTTATTCTTTTTTTCTATTCTTTTTAAGGAGTGCCCTGCATTTAGGCTGCATTTAAAAAGACTTAAGTTACACTTTGAGCATATTATTTATTCAGTTAAATTAATTTAAAAAAAAAGCAAACAAAAATAATTCCAATTCTCTAGGTACTTGTTCATTAACTTGAATTTTGCCGTCGACTTAACGCTATTAATGAGTTTCTTTTCTGTATTAAAAAGAAAGTAATTAAAAGTACAAATACCTATACATGCCTATTATAGATATTGATAGGTAGTTCCAAAATGTTTGAGTACCTACCTAACTACCCACGGGTTTTGGATGTTTTTTCAGCGAATGACTTAGGGAGGTTTACTTAATATAAATCAAAATTATTTTAACTCGAACATAATCTTGAAATGTTTAACCGATTGCAAAAGTAATAGCCGACACTCTTCAAATATAAAACACGTCCGTTTTCTCTGATGGCTCGAATTCAACTGGAACTCGAATCTTTTTCTTTATTCCATATTTGCTTATTCTACTTCTTAACCTATCCGACAGCCAGTTTCCCCTCTTTCATATCACAAGTTTCTTGTTTTGTTTTCTTTTTATTTTTGACCGTTACAACTCGATCATCCTGACAATGTAATCGCCCCGATTTACGCCTAGTTGGTAAATTATTGTTAATCCAAGGTTTGATGTTAGCCACTTCCCATATACACTCATATGGGATTTGTGTCAATTGGAAACCTTCAACATCTTTTAACAAATACCTATAATTTTTTAAAACCTTAACCACCTCATAAGGTCCTTTGAATTTAGGAGCTATCTTCCTACATGCACCTGGAGTAGAGATAAAGTTCTTCACCACCACGTAGTCTCCTACTTTATATTCTTTATGAATCCTATTTTTATCTTTCATCTTTTTGTTTTATTCCTGTCCTTTTTCTATCTTTTGTCTGGCATCATCGCTCATTTGGTCTAAATTCCTATCAGTCTTTTGGTCACCCTCAGTATGTAAACTCTCTTTAAGGAAATCAATAACTACTCCTCTTTGGTCAACACCGAACAACAATTGACCGGGAGAGGTTCCGGTGCTTCCATGAACTGTGTTATTCATTGAAAACTCAATAGTTGGTAATACTCCATCTAGGGTCATCACTGCTCCTGCACTGGTCATTTTCGCAATCATTGGAGCGAGACTCCTATTCACCCTTTCCACCTGCCCATTTGCTTGTGGAGAACCCGTGGCAATCTTTATATGAGAGACATTGCTGGTGTTCAAGAATTGCCTGAATTCTTCAGATGTAAAAGCACTGCCTCGATCTGAAACAACTACTCTTGGGCGATACGAGTTAAAATAACTCTTCAAACAAGCAATAGCTTCTCTATTATTTGTAGTCTTCACAGCGTACAGTCGGACAAATTTAGTTAAAGCATCAATTACCAGGAATACATACTTTTTGTTTCCACACTTCAGTGATACTGGACCAAAATGGTCAATGTGAATCGTTTCAAAAGGAACGCTTCCTTTGGGTATATTATGAAGCAGACCTTCATGCTTACCAAACTTGGGTGAAAACTTTATACATTTTAAGCAGTTGCTGATGTGTTGCTTAACCTTCTCACTCATTTGAGGGAACCAAAAAGTATTGAGGATGTTGTTTAAAACTTTATCCCTACCAACATGACCTCGTGATATAACCGAAGGACATTATTTTCCATAGACTATGGGACATAAAATAAAATTTGTTTTCCTACTTTCTTGTACACTAGTCCATTCCTCAATTCATACATTTTACTATCTCCTTTTTCAAGTTGTTGCCTAATTTTTTTTATACTCTCATCATTATTCTGTTGGATCGATAAATTCTGCTCAAAATTATTCTCTTCAAGAACTAATACATTTGATATTCTACTCAATGCATCAACGTGTTGCATTTTCGTACCATTTCGATGTTCCAATACATAATCGAAATTCTGTAACTCGAGAGCCCACCTTGCAATTCTTAGATTGACTTCTTTTTTATTAAGAGTCAGGGTTAGAGAATTACAATCAGTAATGATCTTGAATTTAAATCCATGAAGATAAACCCTAATTCTTCTCAACGCATAAATGATGGCCAATGTCTCGAGTTCAAATCTGTGGTACTTTGATTCATCATCTGTAGTTCGTTTTGAGAAATAAAAGATAGGATGAAATTTCCCATCACTCTTCTTTTGTAAAAGAATTGCACCGAAACCTGATGCAGTCGCATCACAGTGCAATTCAGTTTCATCCCTAGGGTTGTACAACGCTAAAACGGGGGATTCACTCATTTTTTGTTTCAACTCTTCGAAACGATCTAACTCCTCTTTTCTGAATTTAAAAACAGCGTCTTTTCGTATCAGGCTGTATATATGGTTGAGCAATCAATGAAAAATCCTTAATAAACCTCCTAAAATATGAGCATAGGCCCAAGAAACTATGGACTGCTTTCACATTCTGAGGTATTGGGAAAGCCTTTATTGACTGTACTCCTTTATCGTCCGGGTTGATACCATCATTTGTAATGTAGTAACCTAAATATCGTATCTGTAATACCATGAACTGACATTTATCCAACCTCAACTGTAACCTGTTTCGTACCAATCTTTCAAAAACTTCTTTCATTATCACCAAATGTTCTTCCTCAGATTCTGTTGCTATCATTATATCGTCAATGTAAATAGTTACCTTTCCTTTCCTTATTAGATCTTCAAAAACTTTATTAATATACCTCTGAAATTCGCATGGTGCATTCCTTAACCCAAAGGGCATTTTCAAGTATTCATATTGACCCATAGGAGTCACAAAGGCAGTATATTTTCATTCACACTAATATGATGGAACGCACTCTTCAGGTCTATCAAAGTAAATATCTTTTTATTAACTAACCCATCCAGCAAGTCATCTATCAATGGGATGGTTTAGTTGTCTTTTTGCGTTACATTATTTAAAGTTCGGTAATCTACACATAGCCTAATGTCTCCTGTCTTTTTCTTTACTAACACAACTGGTGAAGAGTTGTCCGACCTACTTTCTCGAATAACTCCCTGCTCCATAAGCTCATCTAAAATAACTTGTACCTGCTCTTTTTCGAAGTATGAAAGGCTTTTCGTCGTTTAACCGAAGCTTAATATCGTATTCAACTTCAGGCACTTCGGGCGAGAACAGTACAAATAATATTTTTTTATAATTTGAAAAAATCTTTCTTTAGTTTTATATGATAATTCATCATTTATTTAACAAAAACGATACATTAATACTAAATAATTTAAATACAATTTCTACATTTCTTACGAATTCTTCGTCGGAGTCCGAGTTAACATATCCGATGGCTGGTCTGGTGAATGGTGGTTTTCTTTTCGGGCATTGGGCCGCCAAATGCCCCATTCCCGCACAAACATGGCACGCTCCTTGCGGCCTCCTTTTTTTTTGCATTCGGAAGCCATGTGCCCCATCGAATTGCAATTGTAGCACCGGAATTGTCCACTGCCTCCGGTCGCCGGTCGTACTGCTGCTGATGTTGTTGGTGCTGTCTTCGTCTTCGTTGGATTCTTAATAGATTTGAACGCCTCCAATAATTGTGCCTTCCTCTTGAAGCACTGCAGCCCTGCTCCCGACGCAAGTGTCTCATCTGGTATGCCCTCTATTAGATGTTCAATCATCTCTTCCTCATCAATTTTTAATCTATTACCAAGTATGATTTTTTCTTGGTAATAGCTTTGGAAGGTCTCACCTTGTAGCCACTTCCTGGCTTCGAACAATCGTTTAAGTCTTAGTTTCGAAGGACGGTCATCAAAAATTTGCCTCATTTCCGTCATTAGTTCGCCAAACACTACTGTCGTCATATCCTCTCGTGAGTGGAACCATTTTTGTGCTCTATCTTTCAACCTCAATGATACGGGCACGCTCATATTGTTGTCGTCTAGCTTGTACATCATCTGAACATTTTTTAATTGACGTTCAAAATGTTCAAACGACTCCCCTACAACGCCAAAATATCCAACTAGCTCTTTAATTTGATTTTAATTTTCGCTCTGTCATCATTCATTTGTCGCTCATTTTTTTCCTTCTCGCCATGGTTTCTCTTCTATAGCAACTCATTTTCTCTCTTTAGTAAATTCTTCTCTCGTTCGTTCATTTCCATTTCTTTCTTTAATAATTCGAATTCCTTCTTCATTTGTTCTATTTCATATGTTTTCTCTCCAGTCTTTTCTGCTTGTCTTTCTGTCGTTTTTTATACATCCTGGTACTCGTCTCCATCGTCGTCGTCAGCTTCGTTTCGTGTTTGCTTCGATACTTCCATCATTCTCAGCACTAGCTCCACCCTATTTCCACTGGTTTTCTTCCCCAACTTCCTCAGCGACGCTTTCAACTGCGCAACATTATAATTTTTAAAATTTTCTGCATCTGCCATCGTGGTTTGGTTCGTTTTTTTGTTTTTCTTTTTTTTTTCGTTACAGCCAACTGACAAAACAGGCACAGCCACGAATATAGGAACCGCGTACACAGAACACACAAGCGCTGATGACTAAAACCACGTACACGTAGCACACACTCATGTTGGTTGAGTTTCTTTATTAGTAAACGGGGGTTGTTTTTTCTTCTTTTTTTTCGATTTATCAAACGAATATTTTTTCCGCGATGAGCTTATGTAATTATTTTTTTCGCTTGGCGACGAGTTCTTTCTTATTATTATTTTATTCGAGTAATCGTACTTTGTTTTTTTTTTTTCATTTGGCGAGTTCCTTTTTTTCGCGATGGACTTACTGGGGTATGCCACTTCTGAAATTTTAACCGATTGTAAAAGTAATAGCCGACACTCTACAAATATAAAACACGTGCGTTTTCTCTGATGACTCGAATTCAACTGGAACTCGAATCTTTTTCTTTATTCCATATTTGCTTATTCTACTTCTTCCAGTTCCCCTCTTTCATATCACAAGTTTCTTATTTTGTTTTCTTTTTATTTTTGACCGTTACACCACCATTACAATTACCTTTTCATTATCATTATTTCAACATTATACATTATATAATTTATTCATTTAAATTCTTGGTTTAGCGGCGATAAACCTGCTAACTGAGAGGAATCGCCACTGCGATGTAAGGCCAGAGAGTTGAATCTGGAGGTGGTTTTATCGTTCTAGATGACTGTTGTTGAATATTGGAAGCGATTCCAGAACTATGTACGTGAGGATTCTTGGGTTTTGCAATTGAGGATATGTTCCTAAAGCTTATTAAGGACGATTTTAAGATGCTGATCATAACCTGTTTTCCTTCAATTGTAATGAGATTGTTTCTCAGTATACAGTCATTTTCGACTAAGAGAATGCCGGATCAGTGAATTCAATTTAAAGAGTTTTTGTTTTTCATCCAGCAGTTAGTTGAACATTAAGAAGGGTTCCGAATATCTATTGATTTGTGCTAGATGTTTCAATATTGAAGTCCCATATTTTTCACAAGATTCATTGTTAGACGCCACCTCACGTGTCGGCAAACCTACCACTTTGTACGTGTTCGTGACCGAGAATAAAACGAAAAAAGTTGTGTAAATTAAAACACTTCAGTAAAAAAGCGGAAGGTTGGCCGAAACGCCACACCATTTTGGTTTGAAAACACATCAACATTATTTATTTAGATATTTTTATTGTTATTTTGTACATACATAAATCGTCATAGAGATCAATACTTTGCACTGACAGTATCCAAACTTAAGAATTTTGACAACGAAAAATACATCCAATTTTTCTCCAAAAAATCCGTGATTACGGTGTTGTTGTTGTAAATTGGAACAAATTCGGTGGAAAATCAATACCAATTTCAACCAATTTTATTAATACATTCATTTTCATACATTTCTATAACTCTTTTTAAAGGCTTTCATTACGTCTGGCAACTTAGTCCACTGGAATCACCCATCGCCAAAAACTTGCCTAAAGAACTTTGCAGCGAACTGATAATTTCGTAAAGCAACTCGCATGTTTGTTTTCAATTGCAATTCTCACGTAATGCCAAAAAGCTATGTCTTCAGTCAAGCGTTCAATTCATCTGCTGAAGTTGATCTTGGAATGACAGGTAGCATTTGAAGGAAGTCGCCTGACAGCTTAATCATTGCACCACCGAAACGTCAGTTGTCACTTCGTAAATCTTTCAACTCAGGGCTTCCAATGCACGTCTGTGAGCCATTGTACACTTGTTACAGGCGACAATCTTAAAGTACTGCAATAGTTTCACCAAAGCAGAGTTCTTTAAAATGTTGCATGTAGGTTCTTCATCTACTTGCAGACAATTGCAATGCAGAATGAGCGTTCGACCGCCTTCCAACAACCTAGCCGCTATTCCAAATACGTACTTTGAACACAATGAAAATTAAAAAAAAAAAAAATATTACATTTTATTTTATCTGCCGAACGCAACATTGCTATCCAATTCAAATTTGAATGACGAAACGAATAGGACACCTAATACTCCTTTCTTGGGCTAACACAAACCCATCAATCTCAAAATTGTGAAAATCAGGATCTTCCCGTTCCAGTTTTCCTGGAAATTTTCCGGGATTTTCCTGCATTATCATTTGTCCTTCCTTGGGCCAATACAAATTCATCAAGCCCAGAATCGTGAAAATCGAAGTATCCGTTCTCGAGTTATGCACTAAAAACAGGATATTCCCGGATTTCTAATTTTCCTGGAAATTTTCCGGGATTTTCGTCCAGTGTCCTATGTCCTTCCTTGGGCCAATACAAATTCATCAAACCCAAAATCGTGAAATTCGAACGATCGGCTCTCGAGTTATGGGCGCACACACGGACGACATTTCTCTTTTATATTATATAGATTCGGTTTATTTATTCATTCGGTTAAATCACATACAATCATACAAATCATAGAGAGCTCTTAAAATGATAGATGAAAGAACTATAACGGATATGCTTACATCTCTGGAGCACCGTCGTCATGTTTAATGCCTTTCGTTATTTAAGCGTTATTTTAACAAACAGTACTCTAGTGAAATAGCCAGTTATATTCCTTCCCTTAAACAAATCAAACGTAAAATTCGCGCTTCTAGGAATGCCCATCAGTTTACCCTTGAGCCCAACTTCGGACGTACTGTTAAGTACAGAGATTCTTTTTTTAGTCGCACTACACGAATGTAGAATACTCTACCCAGCTCAATTTTCCCCTCCTATTATGATCTACAGACATTGAAAACCAATGTACATTGGTTTCTCCTTTTAAATCCCCTCCAATCTACTTAATCGCTCTTCCTTGTTATTATCACTTTAAGGGTAGCCAAAATGCCTTTAGCGCGCGCTAATTATATAAAAAAAAATTGTGGATAAGCTTTTCACAAACATACATACACCAGTACCTGTATTTTTCTATTACTTAATCAAAAAAGCAGTTTTTTTTTCCATTTTGACTATACTCCCTTTTAAAATGCAACATACATTGCACAGTATACTGAAGTAAGAAGGTACTATAAGGAATAGAAAGATTTCTCGTTAACACGGTGATGGATTGAGTTTAAAGATAAGTTTTTTATTATTTTCTCACGAACCCCACATTGCGATTGCATCCAGTTGATATAAAGAAAATAAATGATGCTTAGTGAGTGTGGTTTAAGCCCAAGCGTTATATTCAATGTGATATTATATCACCCAAAATTTCAACGATAGGTTCAAAATTCAAATAAATCCTTTAAGTGACGGAAAAAGCAGTCGTTTAAAAAAAAGGTGGTAAGGCACCTAGATAAATATCCAATTTAGAATTATCTTAAGGATCTCTTAAAGTTATTTCCCAAAATAATTTATTAAATTTACATTCTCTTATTTTATTTAAAATCCAAAGAAATTGCCAATGTCAAAAGATAGACTTATCTTGTATTCGCGTTCGCTCAAATGAACGTTTATTTTTTTGTTTTTGTCTCTGTTTTTTTTTTTATAATGAAATAACATTTTTCAACCGAATAAAAAATTAAACTCACATTTTATCTAGCTCCCGACATGAAATACAAAAACAAAACCTTCTAGAATAAGAATTACGGTCTTAATAAGCGTATAACATTAGTAATTCGTTTTTTTGTATATTCTTAAATAAATGAAATAAAAACAAAAAGTTCGTAAAACCTTATTCAACAATGTCATTTACATAATTAAAAGCAATAAACCAAGCAAATCAACCCATCACAAGGACTTTAAA
>CASGHW010000136.1:0-69924 GCA_949320155.1 Melangyna quadrimaculata
CTTGCATTGCCGTTCAAAACTCAACTTTTTTTTCCAATCGATTTTCGAAAAAAAGCGTGGACTACCCCCTTATCACTAAAAATTAATTTTTTTACGAAAGTCTCTGGAACCCATTGAAACGTACATATATAGAAAGGTTTTGTCAAATGCAACCAGCACATCCAAAGCAAACCCTTTTATAATGTCTAGTTTTCGAGATATTTGCATTCAAAGTTATTTTTTTGAGTTATGAAGGCTTGTATGACTTTGGATGCCTACAGTTCCGCAAATAAGGCTATGACGTCATTTTCGCTTGCAAAACGCTTAATAAGTTTTTCAAGAGCTATCCATAGCTGAAAACTAGAACATTCTAGGAGGTCTGGTTGCGGAGATATCTTAATTCAAAGTAAATCCATTAAAATCGATTTTTTTGAGTTTTGAAAGTTTGCATGACCTTGGATGTCTACAGTTCCACAAATAAGGCTCGGAAGGCCTTGCGGTTTATTAACCGCTTAATCAGTTTTTGGAGAGCTATTCATTGCTGAAAACTAGAGCATTTTGTGGGCTCTGGTTGCAGAGAAATTTTGATTCAAAGTTAATCTTTCTTGTTTCAACCCAAAAACTAAAAATCTTAATATGGCCATAACTTCCAAAATAAGGCTCGTAAGAGGTTGCGGTTAACGTTGTTGAATAGATAACGGTCTGGTCTTTGCATTGCCGTTCAAAATTCAACTTTTTTTTTCCCAATCGATTTTCGAAAAAAGCATGGACTACCCCCTTATCACTAAAAATTAATTTTTTTACGAAAGTCTCTGGAACCCAATGAAACGTACATATATAGAAAGGTTTTGTCAAATGCAACCAGCACATCCAAAGCAAACCCTTTTATAATGTCTAGTTTTCGAGATATTTGCATTCAAAGTTATTTTTTTGAGTTATGAAGGCTTGTATGACTTTGGATGCCTACAGTTCCGCAAATAAGGCTATGACGTCATTTTCGCTTGCAAAACGCTTAATTAATTTTTGAAGAGCTATCCATAGCTGAAAACTAGAACATTCTAGGAGGTCTGGTTTCGGAGATATCTTAATTCAAAGTAAATCCATTAAAATAGATTTTTTTGAGTTTTGAAAGTTTGCATGACTTTGGATGTCTACAGTTCCACAAATAAGGCTCGGAAGGCCTTGCGGTTTATTAACCGCTTAATCAGTTTTTGGAGAGCTATTCATTGCTGAAAACTAGAGCATTTTGTGGGCTCTGGTTGCAGAGAAATTTTGATTCAAAGTTAATCTTTCTTGTTTCAACCCAAAAACTAAAAATCTTAATATGGCCATAACTTCCAAAATAAGGCTCGTAAGAGGTTGCGGTTAACGTTGTTGAACAGATAACGGTCTGGTCTTTGCATTGCCGTTCAAAATTCAACTTTTTTTTTCCAATCGATTTTCGAAAAAAAGCATGGACTACCCCCTTATCACTAAAAATTAATTTTTTTACGAAAGTCTCTGGAACCCATTGAAACGTACATATATAGAAAGGTTTTGTCAAATGCAACCAGCACATCCAAAGCAAACCCTTTTATAATGTCTAGTTTTCGAGATATTTGCATTCAAAGTTATTTTTTTGAGTTATGAAGGCTTGTATGACTTTGGATGCCTACAGTTCCGCAAATAAGGCTATGACGTCATTTTCGCTTGCAAAACGCTTAGTTAATTTTTGAAGAGCTATCCATAGCTGAAAACTAGAACATTCTAGGAGGTCTGGTTTCGGAGATATCTTAATTCAAAGTAAATCCATTAAAATAGATTTTTTTGAGTTTTGAAAGTTTGCATGACTTTGGATGTCTACAGTTCCACAAATAAGGCTCGGAAGGCCTTGCGGTTTATTAACCGCTTAATCAGTTTTTGGAGAGCTATTCATTGCTGAAAACTAGAGCATTTTGTGGGCTCTAGTTGCAGAGAAATTTTGATTCAAAGTTAATCTTTCTTGTTTCAACCCAAAAACTAAAAATCTTAATATGGCCATAACTTCCAAAATAAGGCTCGTAAGAGGTTGCGGTTAACGTTGTTGAACAGATAACGGTCTGGTCTTTGCATTGCCATTCAAAACTCAATTTTTTTTTTCCAATCGATTTTCGAAAAAAAGCATGGACTACCCCCCTATCACAAAAAATTCATTTTTTTACGAAAGTCTCTGGAACCCATTGAAACGTACATATATAGAAAGGTTTTGTCAAATGCAACCAGCACATCCAAAGCAAACCCTTTTATAAGGTCTAGTTTTCGAGATATTTGCATTCAAAGTTATTTTTTTGAGTTATGAAGGCTTGTATGACTTTGGATGCCTACAGTTCCGCAAATAAGGCTATGACGTCATTTTCGCTTGCAAAACGCTTAATTAGTTTTTCAAGAGCTATCCATAGCTGAAAACTAGAACATTCTAGGAGGTCTGGCTGCGGAGATATCTTAATTCAAAGTAAATCCATTAAAATCGATTTTTTTGAGTTTTGAAAGTTTGCATGACTTTGGATGTCTACAGTTCCACAAATAAGGCTCGGAAGGCCTTGCGGTTTATTAACCGCTTAATCAGTTTTTGGAGAGCTATTCATTGCTGAAAACTAGATCATTTTGTGGGCTCTGGTTGCAGAGAAATTTTGATTCAAAGTTAATCTTTCTTGTTTCAACCCAAAAACTAAAAATCTTAATATGGCCATAACTTCCAAAATAAGGCTCGTAAGAGGTTGCGGTTAACGTTGTTGAACAGATAACGGTCTGGTCTTTGTATTGCCGTTCAAAATTCAACTTTTTTTTCCAATCGATTTTCGAAAAAAAGCATGGACTACCCCCTTATCACTAAAAATTAATTTTTTTACGAAAGTCTCTGGAACCCATTGAAACGTACATATATAGAAAGGTTTTGTCAAATGCAACCAGCACATCCAAAGCAAACCCTTTTATAATGTCTAGTTTTCGAGATATTTGCATTCAAAGTTATTTTTTTTGAGTTATGAAGGCTTGTATGACTTTGGATGCCTACAGTTCCGCAAATAAGGCTATGACGTCATTTTCGCTTGCAAAACGCTTAATTAGTTTTTCAAGAGCTATCCATAGCTGAAAACTAGAACATTCTAGGAGGTCTGGCTGCGGAGATATCTTAATTCAAAGTAAATCCATTAAAATCGATTTTTTTGAGTTTTGAAAGTTTGCATGACTTTGGATGTCTACAGTTCCACAAATAAGGCTCGGAAGGCCTTGCGGTTTATTAACCGCTTAATCAGTTTTTGGAGAGCTATTCATTGCTGAAAACTAGATCATTTTGTGGGCTCTGGTTGCAGAGAAATTTTGATTCAAAGTTAATCTTTCTTGTTTCAACCCAAAAACTAAAAATCTTAATATGGCCATAACTTCCAAAATAAGGCTCGTAAGAGGTTGCGGTTAACGTTGTTGAACAGATAACGGTCTGGTCTTTGCATTGCCGTTCAAAACTCAACTTTTTTTTTCCAATCGATTTTCGAAAAAAAGCGTGGACTACCCCCTTATCACTAAAAATTAATTTTTTTACGAAAGTCTCTGGAACCCATTGAAACGTACATATATAGAAAGGTTTTGTCAAATGCAACCAGCACATCCAAAGCAAACCCTTTTATAATGTCTAGTTTTCGAGATATTTGCATTCAAAGTTATTTTTTTGAGTTATGAAGGCTTGTATGACTTTGGATGCCTACAGTTCCGCAAATAAGGCTATGACGTCATTTTCGCTTGCAAAACGCTTAATTAGTTTTTCAAGAGCTATCCATAGCTGAAAACTAGAACATTCTAGGAGGTCTGATTTCGGAGATATCTTAATTCAAAGTAAATCCATTAAAATCGATTTTTTTGAGTTTTGAAAGTTTGCATGACTTTGGATGTCTACAGTTCCACAAATAAGGCTCGGAAGGCCTTGCGGTTTATTAACCGCTTAATCAGTTTTTGGAGAGCTATTCATTGCTGAAAACTAGAGCATTTTGTGGGCTCTGGTTGCAGAGAAATTTTGATTCAAAGTTAATCTTTCTTGTTTCAACCCAAAAACTAAAAATCTTAATATGGCCATAACTTCCAAAATAAGGCTCGTAAGAGGTTGCGGTTAACGTTGTTGAACAGATAACGGTCTGGTCTTTGCAAAACGTTGTAATTTTTTTACGAAAGTCTCTGGAACCCATTGAAACGTACATATATAGAAAGGTTTTGTCAAATGCAACCAGCACATCCAAAGCAAACCCTTTTATAATGTCTAGTTTTCGAGATATTTGCATTCAAAGTTATTTTTTTGAGTTATGAAGGCTTGTATGACTTTGGATGCCTTCAGTTCCGCAAATAAGGCTATGACGTCATTTTCGCTTGCAAAACGCTTAATTAGTTTTTCAAGAGCTATCCATAGCTGAAAACTAGAACATTCTAGGAGGTCTGGTTGCGGAGATATCTTAATTCAAAGTAAATCCACTAAAATCGATTTTTTTGAGTTTTGAAAGTTTGCATGACTTTGGATGTCTACAGTTCCACAAATAAGGCTCGGAAGGCCTTGCGGTTTATTAACCGCTTAATCAGTTTTTGGAGAGCTATTCATTGCTGAAAACTAGAGCATTTTGTGGGCTCTGGTTGCAGAGAAATTTTGATTCAAAGTTAATCTTTCTTGTTTCAACCCAAAAACTAAAAATCTTAATATGGCCATAACTTCCAAAATAAGGCTCGTAAGAGGTTGCGGTTAACGTTGTTGAACAGATAACGGTCTGGTCTTTGCAAAACGCTTAATTAGTTTTTCAAGAGCTATCCATAGCTGAAAACTAGAACATTCTAGGAGGTCTGGTTGCGGAGATATCTTAATTCAAAGTAAATCCATTAAAATCGATTTTTTTGAGTTTTGAAAGTTTGCATGACTTTGGATGTCTACAGTTCCACAAATAAGGCTCGGAAGGCCTTGCGGTTTATTAACCGCTTAATCAGTTTTTGGAGAGCTATTCATTGCTGAAAACTAGAGCATTTTGTGGGCTCTGGTTGCAGAGAAATTTTGATTCAAAGTTAATCTTTCTTGTTTCAACCCAAAAACGAAAATCTTAATATGGCCATAACTTCCAAAATAAGGCTCGTAAGAGGTTGCGGTTAACGTTGTTGAACAGATAACGGTCTGGTCTTTGCATTGCCGTTCAAAACTCAGTTTTTGGAGAGCTATTCATTGCTGAAAACTAGAGCATTTTGTGGGCTCTGGTGGCAGAGAAATTTTGATTCAAAGTTAATCTTTCTTGTTTCAACCCAAAAACTAAAAATCTTAATATGGCCATAACTTCCAAAATAAGGCTCGTAAGAGGTTGCGGTTAACGTTGTTGAACAGATAACGGTCTGGTCTTTGCATTGCCGTTCAAAACTCAGTTTTTGGAGAGCTATTCATTGCTGAAAACTAGAGCATTTTGTGGGCTCTGGTGGCAGAGAAATTTTGATTCAAAGTTATTTTTCTTGTTTCAACCCAAAAACTAAAAATCTTAATATGGCCATAACTTCCAAAATAAGGCTCGTAAGAGGTTGCGGTTAACGTTGTTGAACAGATAACGGTCTGGTCTTTGCAAAACGCTTAATTAGTTTTTCAAGAGCTATCCATAGCTGAAAACTAGAACATTCTAGGAGGTCTGGTTGCGGAGATATCTTAATTCAAAGTAAATCCATTAAAATCGATTTTTTTGAGTTTTGAAAGTTTGCATGACTTTGGATGTCTACAGTTCCACAAATAAGGCTCGGAAGGCCTTGCGGTTTATTAACCGCTTAATCAGTTTTAAGAGAGCTATTCACTGCTGAAAACTAGAGCATTTTGTGGGCTCTGGTTGCAGAGAAATTTTGATTCAAAGTTAATCTTTCTTGTTTCAACCCAAAAACTAAAAATCTTAATATGGCCATAACTTCCAAAATAAGGCTCGTAAGAGGTTGCGGTTAACGTTGTTGAACAGATAACGGTCTGGTATTTGCAAAACGCTTAATTAGTTTTTCAAGAGCTATCCATAGCTGAAAACAAGAACATTCTAGGAGGTCTGGTTGCGGAGATATCTTAATTCAAAGTAAATCCATTAAAATCGATTTTTTTGAGTTTTGAAAGTTTGCATGACTTTGGATGTCTACAGTTCCACAAATAAGGCTCGGAAGGCCTTGCGGTTTATTAACCGCTTAATCAGTTTTTGGAGAGCTATTCATTGCTGAAAACTAGATCATTTTGTGGGCTCTGGTTGCAGAGAAATTTTGATTCAAAGTTAATCTTTCTTGTTTCAACCCAAAAACGAAAATCTTAATATGGCCATAACTTCCAAAATAAGGCTCGTAAGAGGTTGCGGTTAACGTTGTTGAACAGATAACGGTCTGGTCTTTGCATTGCCGTTCAAAACTCAGTTTTTGGAGAGCTATTCATTGCTGAAAACTAGAGCATTTTGTGGGCTCTGGTGGCAGAGAAATTTTGATTCAAAGTTAATCTTTCTTGTTTCAACCCAAAAACTAAAAATCTTAATATGGCCATAACTTCCAAAATAAGGCTCGTAAGAGGTTGCGGTTAACGTTGTTGAACAGATAACGGTCTGGTCTTTGCATTGCCGTTCAAAACTCAGTTTTTGGAGAGCTATTCATTGCTGAAAACTAGAGCATTTTGTGGGCTCTGGTGGCAGAGAAATTTTGATTCAAAGTTATTTTTCTTGTTTCAACCCAAAAACTAAAAATCTTAATATGGCCATAACTTCCAAAATAAGGCTCGTAAGAGGTTGCGGTTAACGTTGTTGAACAGATAACGGTCTGGTCTTTGCAAAACGCTTAATTAGTTTTTCAAGAGCTATCCATAGCTGAAAACTAGAACATTCTAGGAGGTCTGGTTGCGGAGATATCTTAATTCAAAGTAAATCCATTAAAATCGATTTTTTTGAGTTTTGAAAGTTTGCATGACTTTGGATGTCTACAGTTCCACAAATAAGGCTCGGAAGGCCTTGCGGTTTATTAACCGCTTAATCAGTTTTTGGAGAGCTATTCATTGCTGAAAACTAGAGCATTTTGTGGGCTCTGGTTGCAGAGAAATTTTGATTCAAAGTTAATCTTTCTTGTTTCAACCCAAAAACTAAAAATCTTAATATGGCCATAACTTCCAAAATAAGGCTCGTAAGAGGTTGCGGTTAACGTTGTTGAACAGATAACGGTCTGGTCTTTGCATTGCCGTTCAAAACTCAGTTTTTGGAGAGCTATTCATTGCTGAAAACTAGAGCATTTTGTGGGCTCTGGTGGCAGAGAAATTTTGATTCAAAGTTAATCTTTCTTGTTTCAACCCAAAAACTAAAAATCTTAATATGGCCATAACTTCCAAAATAAGGCTCGTAAGAGGTTGCGGTTAACGTTGTTGAACAGATAACGGTCTGGTCTTTGCATTGCCGTTCAAAACTCAGTTTTTGGAGAGCTATTCATTGCTGAAAACTAGAGCATTTTGTGGGCTCTGGTGGCAGAGAAATTTTGATTCAAAGTTATTTTTCTTGTTTCAACCCAAAAACTAAAAATCTTAATATGGCCATAACTTCCAAAATAAGGCTCGTAAGAGGTTGCGGTTAACGTTGTTGAACAGATAACGGTCTGGTCTTTGCAAAACGCTTAATTAGTTTTTCAAGAGCTATCCATAGCTGAAAACTAGAACATTCTAGGAGGTCTGGTTGCGGAGATATCTTAATTCAAAGTAAATCCATTAAAATCGATTTTTTTGAGTTTTGAAAGTTTGCATGACTTTGGATGTCTACAGTTCCACAAATAAGGCTCGGAAGGCCTTGCGGTTTATTAACCGCTTAATCAGTTTTAAGAGAGCTATTCACTGCTGAAAACTAGAGCATTTTGTGGGCTCTGGTTGCAGAGAAATTTTGATTCAAAGTTAATCTTTCTTGTTTCAACCCAAAAACTAAAAATCTTAATATGGCCATAACTTCCAAAATAAGGCTCGTAAGAGGTTGCGGTTAACGTTGTTGAACAGATAACGGTCTGGTCTTTGCAAAACTCTTAATTAGTTTTTCAAGAGTTATCCATAGCTGAAAACTAGAACATTCTAGGAGGTCTGGTTGCGGAGATATCTTAATTCAAAGTAAATCCATTAAAATCGATTTTTTTGAGTTTTGAAAGTTTGCATGACTTTGGATGTCTACAGTTCCACAAATAAGGCTCGGAAGGCCTTGCGGTTTATTAACCGCTTAATCAGTTTTTGGAGAGCTATTCATTGCTGAAAACTAGAGCATTTTGTGGGCTCTGGTTGCAGAGAAATTTTGATTCAAAGTTAATCTTTCTTGTTTCAACCCAAAAACGAAAATCTTAATATGGCCATAACTTCCAAAATAAGGCTCGTAAGAGGTTGCGGTTAACGTTGTTGAACAGATAACGGTCTGGTCTTTGCATTGCCGTTCAAAACTCAGTTTTTGGAGAGCTATTCATTGCTGAAAACTAGAGCATTTTGTGGGCTCTGGTGGCAGAGAAATTTTGATTCAAAGTTATTTTTCTTGTTTCAACCCAAAAACTAAAAATCTTAATATGGCCATAACTTCCAAAATAAGGCTCGTAAGAGGTTGCGGTTAACGTTGTTGAACAGATAACGGTCTGGTCTTTGCAAAACGCTTAATTAGTTTTTCAAGAGCTATCCATAGCTGAAAACTAGAACATTCTAGGAGGTCTAGTTGCGGAGATATCTTAATTCAAAGTAAATCCATTAAAATCGATTTTTTTGAGTTTTGAAAGTTTGCATGACTTTGGATGTCTACAGTTCCACAAATAAGGCTCGGAAGGCCTTGCGGTTTATTAACCGCTTAATCAGTTTTAAGAGAGCTATTCACTGCTGAAAACTAGAGCATTTTGTGGGCTCTGGTTGCAGAGAAATTTTGATTCAAAGTTAATCTTTCTTGTTTCAACCCAAAAACTAAAAATCTTAATATGGCCATAACTTCCAAAATAGGGCTCGTAAGAGGTTGCGGTTAACGTTGTTGAACAGATAACGGTCTGGTCTTTGCAAAAAGCTTAATTAGTTTTTCAAGAGCTATCCATAGCTGAAAACTAGAACATTCTAGGAGGTCTGGTTGCGGAGATATCTTAATTCAAAGTAAATCCATTAAAATCGATTTTTTTGAGTTTTGAAAGTTTGCATGACTTTGGATGTCTACAGTTCCACAAATAAGGCTCGGAAGGCCTTGCGGTTTATTAACCGCTTAATCAGTTTTTGGAGAGCTATTCATTGCTGAAAACTAGAGCATTTTGTGGGCTCTGGTTGCAGAGAAATTTTGATTCAAAGTTAATCTTTCTTGTTTTAACCCAAAAACTAAAAATCTTAATATGGCCATAACTTCCAAAATAAGGCTCGTAAGAGGTTGCGGTTAACGTTGTTGAACAGATAACGGTCTGGTCTTTGCATTGCCGTTCAAAACTCAACTTTTTTTTTCCAATCGATTTTCGAAAAAAAGCATGGACTACCCCCTTATCACTAAAAATTAATTTTTTTACGAAAGTCTCTGGAACCCATTGAAACGTACATATATAGAAAGGTTTTGTCAAATGCAACCAGCACATCCAAAGCAAACCCTTTTATAATGTCTAGTTTTCGAGATATTTGCATTCAAAGTTATTTTTTTGAGTTATGAAGGCTTGTATGACTTTGGATGCCTACAGTTCCGCAAATAAGGCTATGACGTCATTTTCGCTTGCAAAACGCTAAATTAATTTTTGAAGAGCTATCCATAGCTGAAAACTAGAACATTCTAGGAGGTCTGGTTTCGGAGATATCTTAATTCAAAGTAAATCCATTAAAATAGATTTTTTTGAGTTTTGAAAGTTTGCATGACTTTGGATGTCTACAGTTCCACAAATAAGGCTCGGAAGGCCTTGCGGTTTATTAACCGCTTAATCAGTTTTTGGAGAGCTATTCATTGCTGAAAACTAGAGCATTTTGTGGGCTCTGGTTGCAGAGAAATTTTGATTCAAAGTTAATCTTTCTTGTTTCAACCCAAAAACTAAAAATCTTAATATGGTCATAACTTCCAAAATAAGGCTCGTAAGAGGTTGCGGTTAACGTTGTTGAACAGATAACGGTCTGGTCTTTGCATTGCCGTTCAAAACTCAGTTTTTGGAGAGCTATTCATTGCTGAAAACTAGAGCATTTTGTGGGCTCTGGTGGCAGAGAAATTTTGATTCAAAGTTAATCTTTCTTGTTTCAACCCAAAAACTAAAAATCTTAATATGGCCATAACTTCCAAAATAAGGCTCGTAAGAGGTTGCGGTTAACGTTGTTGAACAGATAACGGTCTGGTCTTTGCATTGCCGTTCAAAACTCAACTTTTTTTTCCAATCGATTTTCGAAAAAAGCATGGACTACCCCCTTATCACTAAAAATTAATTTTTTTACGAAAGTCTCTGGAACCCATTGAAACGTACATATATAGAAAGGTTTTGTCAAATGCAACCAGCACATCCAAAGCAAACCCTTTTATAATGTCTAGTTTTCGAGATATTTGCATTCAAAGTTATTTTTTTGAGTTATGAAGGCTTGTATGACTTTGGATGCCTACAGTTCCGCAAATAAGGCTATGACGTCATTTTCGCTTGCAAAACGCTTAATTAGTTTTTCAAGAGCTATCCATAGCTGAAAACTAGAACATTCTAGGAGGTCTGATTTCGGAGATATCTTAATTCAAAGTAAATCCATTAAAATCGATTTTTTTGAGTTTTGAAAGTTTGCATGACTTTGGATGTCTACAGTTCCACAAATAAGGCTCGGAAGGCCTTGCGGTTTATTAACCGCTTAATTATTTTTTGGAGAGCTATTCATTGCTGAAAACTAGAGCATTTTGTGGGCTCTGGTTGCAGAGAAATTTTGATTCAAAGTTAATCTTTCTTGTTTCAACCCAAAAACTAAAAATCTTAATATGGCCATAACTTCCAAAATAAGGCTCGTAAGAGGTTGCGGTTAACGTTGTTGAACAGATAACGGTCTGGTCTTTGCAAAACGCTTAATTAGTTTTTCAAGAGCTATCCATAGCTGAAAACTAGAACATTCTAGGAGGTCTGGTTGCGGAGATATCTTAATTCAAAGTAAATCCATTAAAATCGATATTTTTGAGTTTTGAAAGTTTGCATGACTTTGGATGTCTACAGTTCCACAAATAAGGCTCGGAAGGCCTTGCGGTTTATTAACCGCTTAATCAGTTTTTGGAGAGCTATTTATTGCTGAAAACTAGAGCATTTTGTGGGCTCTGGTTGCAGAGAAATTTTGATTCAAAGTTAATCTTTCTTGTTTCAACCCAAAAACTAAAAATCTTAATATGGCCATAACTTCCAAAATAAGGCTCGTAAGAGGTTGCGGTTAACGTTGTTGAACAGATAACGGTCTGGTCTTTGCAAAACGCTTAATTAGTTTTTCAAGAGCTATCCATAGCTGAAAACTAGAACATTCTAGGAGGTCTGGTTGCGGAGATATGTTAATTCAAAGTAAATCCATTAAAATCGATTTTTTTGAGTTTTGAAAGTTTGCATGACTTTGGATGTCTACAGTTCCACAAATAAGGCTCGGAAGGCCTTGCGGTTTATTAACCGCTTAATCAGTTTTTGGAGAGCTATTCATTGCTGAAAACTAGAGCATTTTGTGGGCTCTGGTTGCAGAGAAATTTTGATTCAAAGTTAATCTTTCTTGTTTCAACCCAAAAACGAAAATCTTAATATGGCCATAACTTCCAAAATAAGGCTCGTAAGAGGTTGCGGTTAACGTTGTTGAACAGATAACGGTCTGGTCTTTGCATTGCCGTTCAAAACTCAGTTTTTGGAGAGCTATTCATTGCTGAAAACTAGAGCATTTTGTGGGCTCTGGTGGCAGAGAAATTTTGATTCAAAGTTAATCTTTCTTGTTTCAACCCAAAAACTAAAAATCTTAATATGGCCATAACTTCCAAAATAAGGCTCGTAAGAGGTTGCGGTTAACGTTGTTGAACAGATAACGGTCTGGTCTTTGCATTGCCGTTCAAAACTCAGTTTTTGGAGAGCTATTCATTGCTGAAAACTAGAGCATTTTGTGGGCTCTGGTGGCAGAGAAATTTTGATTCAAAGTTATTTTTCTTGTTTCAACCCAAAAACTAAAAATCTTAATATGGCCATAACTTCCAAAATAAGGCTCGTAAGAGGTTGCGGTTAACGTTGTTGAACAGATAACGGTCTGGTCTTTGCAAAACGCTTAATTAGTTTTTCAAGAGCTATCCATAGCTGAAAACTAGAACATTCTAGGAGGTCTGGTTGCGGAGATATCTTAATTCAAAGTAAATCCATTAAAATCGATTTTTTTTGAGTTTTGAAAGTTTGCATGACTTTGGATGTCTACAGTTCCACAAATAAGGCTCGGAAGGCCTTGCGGTTTATTAACCGCTTAATCAGTTTTAAGAGAGCTATTCACTGCTGAAAACTAGAGCATTTTGTGGGCTCTGGTTGCAGAGAAATTTTGATTCAAAGTTAATCTTTCTTGTTTCAACCCAAAAACTAAAAATCTTAATATGGCCATAACTTCCAAAATAAGGCTCGTAAGAGGTTGCGGTTAACGTTGTTGAACAGATAACGGTCTGGTCTTTGCATTGCCGTTCAAAACTCAGTTTTTGGAGAGCTATTCATTGCTGAAAACTAGAGCATTTTGTGGGCTCTGGTGGCAGAGAAATTTTGATTCAAAGTTATTTTTCTTGTTTCAACCCAAAAACTAAAAATCTTAATATGGCCATAACTTCCAAAATAAGGCTCGTAAGAGGTTGCGGTTAACGTTGTTGAACAGATAACGGTCTGGTCTTTGCAAAACGCTTAATAAGTTTTTCAAGAGCTATCCATAGCTGAAAACTAGAACATTCTAGGAGGTCTGGTTGCGGAGATATCTTAATTCAAAGTAAATCCATTAAAATCGATTTTTTTGAGTTTTGAAAGTTTGCATGACTTTGGATGTCTACAGTTCCACAAATAAGGCTCGGAAGGCCTTGCGGTTTATTAACCGCTTAATCGATTTTTGGAGAGCTATTCATTGCTGAAAACTAGAGCATTTTGCGGGCTCTGGTTGCAGAGAAATTTTGATTCAAAGTTAATCTTTCTTGTTTCAACCCAAAAACTAAAAATCTTAATATGGCCATAACTTCCAAAATAAGGCTCGTAAGAGGTTGCGGTTAACGTTGTTGAACAGATAACAGTCTGGTCTTTGCAAAACGCTTAATTAGTTTTTCAAGAGCTATCCATAGCTGAAAACTAGAACATTCTAGGAGGTCTGGTTGCGGAGATATCTTAATTCAAAGTAAATCCATTAAAATCGATTTTTTTGAGTTTTGAAAGTTTGCATGACTTTGGATGTCTACAGTTCCACAAATAAGGCTCGGAAGGCCTTGCGGTTTATAAACCGCTTAATCAGTTTTTGGAGAGCTATTCATTGCTGAAAACTAGAGCATTTTGTGGGCTCTGGTTGCAGAGAAATTTTGATTCAAAGTTAATCTTTCTTGTTTCAACCCAAAAACTAAAAATCTTAATATGGCCATAACTTCCAAAATAAGGCTCGTAAGAGGTTGCGGTTAACGTTGTTGAACAGATAACGGTCTGGTCTTTGCAAAACGCTTAATTAGTTTTTCAAGAGCTATCCATAGCTGAAAACTAGAACATTCTAGGAGGTCTGGTTGCGGAGATATCTTAATTCAAAGTAAATCCATTAAAATCGATTTTTTTTGAGTTTTGAAAGTTTGCATGACTTTGGATGTCTACAGTTCCACAAATAAGGCTCGGAAGGCCTTGCGGTTTATTAACCGCTTAATCAGTTTTAAGAGAGCTATTCACTGCTGAAAACTAGAGCATTTTGTGGGCTCTGGTTGCAGAGAAATTTTGATTCAAAGTTAATCTTTCTTGTTTCAACCCAAAAACTAAAAATCTTAATATGGCCATAACTTCCAAAATAAGGCTCGTAAGAGGTTGCGGTTAACGTTGTTGAACAGATAACGGTCTGGTCTTTGCATTGCCGTTCAAAACTCAGTTTTTGGAGAGCTATTCATTGCTGAAAACTAGAGCATTTTGTGGGCTCTGGTGGCAGAGAAATTTTGATTCAAAGTTATTTTTCTTGTTTCAACCCAAAAACTAAAAATCTTAATATGGCCATAACTTCCAAAATAAGGCTCGTAAGAGGTTGCGGTTAACGTTGTTGAACAGATAACGGTCTGGTCTTTGCAAAACGCTTAATAAGTTTTTCAAGAGCTATCCATAGCTGAAAACTAGAACATTCTAGGAGGTCTGGTTGCGGAGATATCTTAATTCAAAGTAAATCCATTAAAATCGATTTTTTTGAGTTTTGAAAGTTTGCATGACTTTGGATGTCTACAGTTCCACAAATAAGGCTCGGAAGGCCTTGCGGTTTATTAACCGCTTAATCGATTTTTGGAGAGCTATTCATTGCTGAAAACTAGAGCATTTTGTGGGCTCTGGTTGCAGAGAAATTTTGATTCAAAGTTAATCTTTCTTGTTTCAACCCAAAAACTAAAAATCTTAATATGGCCATAACTTCCAAAATAAGGCTCGTAAGAGGTTGCGGTTAACGTTGTTGAACAGATAACAGTCTGGTCTTTGCAAAACGCTTAATTAGTTTTTCAGGAGCTATCCATAGCTGAAAACTAGAACATTCTAGGAGGTCTGGTTGCGGAGATATCTTAATTCAAAGTAAATCCATTAAAATCGATTTTTTTGAGTTTTGAAAGTTTGCATGACTTTGGATGTCTACAGTTCCACAAATAAGGCTCGGAAGGCCTTGCGGTTTATTAACCGCTTAATCAGTTTTTGGAGAGCTATTCATTGCTGAAAACTAGAGCATTTTGTGGGCTCTGGTTGCAGAGAAATTTTGATTCAAAGTTAATCTTTCTTGTTTCAACCCAAAAACTAAAAATCTTAATATGGCCATAACTTCCAAAATAAGGCTCGTAAGAGGTTGCGGTTAACGTTGTTGAACAGATAACGGTCTGGTCTTTGCATTGCCGTTCAAAACTCAGTTTTTGGAGAGCTATTCATTGCTGAAAACTAGAGCATTTTGTGGGCTCTGGTGGCAGAGAAATTTTGATTCAAAGTTAATCTTTCTTGTTTCAACCCAAAAACTAAAAATCTTAATATGGCCATAACTTCCAAAATAAGGCTCGTAAGAGGTTGCGGTTAACGTTGTTGAACAGATAACGGTCTGGTCTTTCCATTGCCGTTCAAAACTCAACTTTTTTTTTCCAATCGATTTTCGAAAAAAAGCATGGACTACCCCCTTATCACTAAAAATTAATTTTTTTACGAAAGTCTCTGGACCCCATTGAAACGTACATATATAGAAAGGTTTTGTCAAATGCAAGGGCGAAGTAATATAGCATCAGTTTTTTCCGGATCGGTCTTGAAACCATCGGGTGTCAGAATGTGACCCAGATATTTGATTTTAGAGCAACAAAATTTGCATTTGTCTCGGTTAAGTTTGAAACCAAAATGCTTCATACGTGCGGAAACTGTTTGTAGATCATTAAGATGTGTTGAAAAGTTCTCGGAGCAGATAATTATATCATCCAGATATGCAAGGATCAGAATTTGTGGCAGTCCATTTCGAAAATTGTCAATAAAGCGTTGGAACGTTGCTGGCGCGTTTCGCAATCCAAATGTCATTCTTTTGAAAACATAAGATCCAAATGGTGTTATAAAAGCAGTTTTAGGTCGATCATCTTTTGCTACTTTAATTTGCCAATATCCAGAACGTAAATCCAATGTTGACATATATGGCGTACTCTTAGCTGCGTGAAGAAGATCATCCATTCGAGGCAACGGATAGCGATCTGGTATGGTTATAGCGTTCAATTTACGATAGTCGACGCATACTCTTATTTGTCCATCTTTTTTCGGGACCATGACGACAGGAAATGCCCATGGGGATTGTTTCTCTTCAATAATGCCTTTTTCAAGCATATCGCCAATTTCGGCTTTCAACTGTATTTTCCTTGCTGGTGATATTCGGTACGGTGGATTTGATATGGGTTTGTGTGTTCCCGTATTGATTTGGTGTTCTATATTGGAAATAGGTGTTGTTATCTCTCCAAAAATGTCGACTTACTCGCTTAGCATCTTTTCAAGGTGTGTTCTATCAGGTTCATTGAGTGAATATCCTTCATCTGGGTTAAGTTGAATATCTATAGAGTTAAGAATGAACCAGTCGTCAACATTTGAATCGGCTTTCTTTGGTTCACTAAAAAGATCATTTCCCCTTTCAGGTGTTTTCATATCCTGAGGCAGCGCGTCAGAGAAGTAATCATTGGATCGTTTGCGTTTCGGTGTACTTGGGATGGGACTTAGCATTTCATGGCTCTCAACCCAAGCCAAATATACAGACACTTTTTTGAGCTTCTCGTCCTTTTCCAATATCTTATGGTAGTTTGGTTTTGGGATCAGCTTTGGCGTCTTAAAGGGGTTTTCTCGAGGTTCGATTTGAATTTTGTCATTGTACTTAGCCAGTTTAAAATCAAATGTTGTTGCTGGGTCGTCAATGAAATAAAATGCTCTTTGAGCTATATTCAACACAAGTCCACATTGTTCGAGAAAATCGATGTCTAGTAACGTGCGATTTCCTTTGGCCTTTGGAAGGGCTATAAATCGAATTTTACGTAGTCTTTTCCCAATAACGATATCCACTACAGTTGAACAAACGACTTCTTTTTTCATTATTCCATCAGCCAAAGTTATCTCTGCATTAACTTTCTGAAAAGGGCAACCCTTTTGGATAAGGGTGCGACACTTGTTCGAGCTGCGGTATCAATATAAGCTTCACCTTTGAGTCCATTAATATTGACATCTACAGTAGGCACATTTCTACCTATAACAGTTGACTCGATGAGGTTGAAGTCAAGCATTGCTGGGCTGTTTGCATTTTTGTTACTGCACGTTGGACAGTTTGTTCTGCAATAACCGGCAGCTCCACATCCGTAACAACTAAGTGTAGGTTTCTTGGGCTCATTTTGATTGTTTGCGGCTTTTTTAAAGCATTGTTCAGCGGAATGCCCTTGCTTTCTGCACAAGGTACATCTTACTTTTTTAAATTCCTCCACAGGTTTCCCTGGAGGGTGAATTTCTTTCAGAACGATTTCGGCTTCTCGAGCTTCTTTTAAAAGTTCTTGAAATGTGTTGACCGAGTTTCTTGGAACTTCTTCTCTTACACTCAAAAGAATCTGACCATAAATCATATTAATCATTATTTTCTCGGATATCTCATCTTTTAGCTGCGAAAACAGTGATCTCTTTTTACAAATGAATTCGTCAGTTGATTGGTTTGGCTTTTGTTTATCCTCGAACATCCAAAGCAAACCCTTTTATAATGTCTAGTTTTCGAGATATTTGCATTCAAAGTTATTTTTTTGAGTTATGAAGGCTTGTATGACTTTGGATGCCTACAGTTCCGCAAATAAGGCTATGACGTCATTTTCGCTTGCAAAACGCTTAATTAGTTTTTCAAGAGCTATCCATAGCTGAAAACTAGAACATTCTAGGAGGTCTGGTTGCGGAGATATCTTAATTCAAAGTAAATCCATTAAAATCGATTTTTTTGAGTTTTGAAAGTTTGCATGACTTTGGATGTCTACAGTTCCACAAATAAGGCTCGGAAGGCCTTGCAATTTATTAACCGCTTAATCAGTTTTTAGAGAGCTATTCATTGCTGAAAACTAGAGCATTTTGTGGGCTCTGGTTGCAGAGAAATTTTGATTCAAAGTTAATCTTTCTTGTTTCAACCCAAAAACTAAAAATCTTAATATGGCCATAACTTCCAAAATAAGGCTCGTAAGAGGTTGCGGTTAACGTTGTTGAACAGATAACGGTCTGGTCTTTGCATTGCCGTTCAAAACTCAACTTTTTTTTTCCAATCGATTTTCGAAAAAAAGCATGGACTACCCCCTTATCACTAAAAATTAATTTTTTTACGAAAGTCTCTGGAACCCATTGAAACGTACATATATAGAAAGGTTTTGTCAAATGCAACCAGCACATCCAAAGCAAACCCTTTTATAATGTCTAGTTTTCGAGATATTTGCATTCAAAGTTATTTTTTTGAGTTATGAAGGCTTGTATGACTTTGGATGCCTACAGTTCCGCAAATAAGGCTATGACGTCATTTTCGCTTGCAAAACGCTTAATTAGTTTTTCAAGAGCTATCCATAGCTGAAAACTAGAACATTCTAGGAGGTCTGGTTGCGGAGATATCTTAATTCAAAGTAAATCCATTAAAATCGATTTTTTTGAGTTTTGAAAGTTTGCATGACTTTGGATGTCTACAGTTCCACAAATAAGGCTCGGAAGGCCTTGCAATTTATTAACCGCTTAATCAGTTTTTAGAGAGCTATTCATTGCTGAAAACTAGAGCATTTTGTGGGCTCTGGTTGCAGAGAAATTTTGATTCAAAGTTAATCTTTCTTGTTTCAATCCAAAAACTAAAAATCTTAATACGGCCATAACTTCCAAAATAAGGCTCGTAAGAGGTTGCGGTTAACGTTGTTGAACAGATAACGGTCTGGTCTTTGCAAAACGCTTAATTAGTTTTTCAAGAGCTATCCATAGCTGAAAACTAGAACATTCTAGGAGGTCTGGTTGCGGAGATATCTTAATTCAAAGTAAATCCATTAAAATCGATATTTTTGAGTTTTGAAAGTTTGCATGACTTTGGATGTCTACAGTTCCACAAATAAGGCTCGGAAGGCCTTGCGGTTTATTAACCGCTTAATCAGTTTTTGGAGAGCTATTTATTGCTGAAAACTAGAGCATTTTGTGGGCTCTGGTTGCAGAGAAATTTTGATTCAAAGTTAATCTTTCTTGTTTCAACCCAAAAACTAAAAATCTTAATATGGCCATAACTTCCAAAATAAGGCTCGTAAGAGGTTGCGGTTAACGTTGTTGAACAGATAACGGTCTGGTCTTTGCAAAAAGCTTAATAAGTTTTTCAAGAGCTATCCATAGCTGAAAACTAGAACATTCTAGGAGGTCTGGTTGCGGAGATATCTTAATTCAAAGTAAATCCATTAAAATCGATTTTTTTGAGTTTTGAAAGTTTGCATGACTTTGGATGTCTACAGTTCCACAAATAAGGCTCGGAAGGCCTTGCGGTTTATTAACAGCTTAATCAGTTTTTGGAGAGCTATGCATTGCTGAAAACTAGAGCATTTTGTGGGCCTTGGTTGCAGAGAAATTTTGATTCAAAATTAATCTTTCTTGTTTCAACCCAAAAACTAAAAATCTTAATATGGCCATAACTTCCAAAATAAGGCTCGTAAGAGGTTGCGGTTAACGTTGTTGAACAGATAACGGTCTGGTCTTTGCATTGCCGTTCAAAACTCAACTTTTTTTTTCCAATCGATTTTCGAAAAAAAGCATGGACTACCCCCTTATCACTAAAAATTAATTTTTTTACGAAAGTCTCTGGAACCCATTGAAACGTACATATATAGAAAGGTTTTGTCAAATGCAACCAGCACATCCAAAGCAAGCCCTTTTATAATGTCTAGTTTTCGAGATAATTGCATTCAAAGTTATTTTTTTGAGTTATGAAGGCTTGTATGACTTTGGATGCCTACAGTTCCGCAAATAAGGCTATGACGTCATTTTCGCTTGCAAAACGCTTAATTAGTTTTTCAAGAGCTATCCATAGCTGAAAACTAGAACATTCTAGGAGGTCTGGTTGCGGAGATATCTTAATTCAAAGTAAATCCATTAAAATCGATTTTTTTGAGTTTTGAAAATTTGCATGACTTTGGATGTCTACAGTTCCACAAATAAGGCTCGGAAGGCCTTGCGGTTTATTAACCGCTTTATCAGTTTTTGGAGAGCTATTCATTGCTGAAAACTAGAGCATTTTGTGGGCTCTGGTTGCAGAGAAATTTTGATTCAAAGTTAATCTTTCTTGTTTCAACCCAAAAACTAAAAATCTTAATATGGCCATAACTTCCAAAATAAGGCTCGTAAGAGGTTGCGGTTAACGTTGTTGAACAGATAACGGTCTGGTCTTTTCAAAACGCTTAATAAGTTTTTCAAGAGCTATCCATAGCTGAAAACTAGAACATTCTAGGAGGTCTGGTTGCGGAGATATCTTAATTCAAAGTAAATCCATTAAAATCGATTTTTTTGAGTTTTGAAAGTTTGCATGACTTTGGATGTCTACAGTTCCACAAATAAGGCTCGGAAGGCCTTGCGGTTTATTAACCGCTTAATCAGTTTTTGGAGAGCTATTCATTGCTGAAAACTAGAGCATTTTGTGGGCGCTGGTTGCAGAGAAATTTTGATTCAAAGTTAATCTTTCTTGTTTCAACCCAAAAACTAAAAATCTTAATATGGCCATAACTTCCAAAATAAGGCTCGTAAGAGGTTGCGGTTAACGTTGTTGAACAGATAACGGTCTGGTCTTTGCATTGCCGTTCAAAATTCAACTTTTTTTTCCAATCGATTTTCGAAAAAAAGCATGGACTACCCCCTTATCACTAAAAATTAATTTTTTTACGAAATTCTCTGGAACCCATTGAAACGTACATATATAGAAAGGTTTTGTCAAATGCAACCAGCACATCCAAAGCAAACCCTTTTATAATGTCTAGTTTTCGAGATATTTGCATTCAAAATTATTTTTTTGAGTTATGAAGGCTTGTATGACTTTGGATGCCTACAGTTCCGCAAATAAGGCTATGACGTCATTTTCGCTTGCAAAACGCTTAATTAGTTTTTCAAGAGCTATCCATAGCTGAAAACTAGAACATTCTAGGAGGTCTGGTTGCGGAGATATCTTAATTCAAAGTAAATCCATTAAAATCGATTTTTTTGAGTTTTGAAAGTTTGCATGACTTTGGATGTCTACAGTTCCACAAATAAGGCTCGGAAGGCCTTGCGGTTTATTAACCGCTTAATCAATTTTTAGAGAGCTATTCATTGCTGAAAACTAGAGCATTTTGTGGGCTCTGGTTGCAGAGAAATTTTGATTCAAAGTTAATCTTTCTTGTTTCAACCCAAAAACTAAAAATCTTAATATGGTCATAACTTCCAAAATAAGGCTCGTAAGAGGTTGCGGTTAACGTTGTTGAACAGATAACGGTCTGGTCTTTGCAAAACGCTTAATTAGTTTTTCAAGAGTTATCCATAGCTGAAAACTAGATCATTCTAGGAGGTCTGGTTGCGGAGATATCTTAATTCAAAGTAAATCCATTAAAATCGATTTTTTTGAGTTTTGAAAGTTTGCATGACTTTGGATGTCTACACTTCCACAAATAAGGCTCGGATGGCCTTGCGGTTTATTAACCGCTTAATCAGTTTTTGGAGAGCTATTCATTGCTGAAAACTAGAGCATTTTGTGGGCTCTGGTTGCAGAGAAATTTTGATTCAAAGTTAATCTTTCTTGTTTCAACCCAAAAACTAAAAATCTTAATATGGCCATAACTTCCAAAATAAGGCTCGTAAGAGGTTGCGGTTAACGTTGTTGAACAGATAACGGTCTGGTCTTTGCAAAAAGCTTAATTAGTTTTTCAAGAGCTATCCATAGCTGAAAACTAGAACATTCTAGGAGGTCTGGTTGCGGAGATATCTTAATTCAAAGTAAATCCATTAAAATCGATTTTTTTGAGTTTTGAAAGTTTGCATGACTTTGGATGTCTACAGTTCCACAAATAAGGCTCGGAAGGCCTTGCGGTTTATTAACCGCTTAATCAGTTTTTAGAGAGCTATGCATTGCTGAAAACTAGAGCATTTTGTGGGCCCTGGTTGCAGAGAAATTTTGATTCAAAATTAATCTTTCTTGTTTCAACCCAAAAACTAAAAATCTTAATATGGCCATAACTTCCAAAATAAGGCTCGTAAGAGGTTGCGGTTAACGTTGTTGAACAGATAACGGTCTGGTCTTTGCATTGCCGTTCAAAACTCAACTTTTTTTTTTCCAATCGATTTTCGAAAAAAAGCATGGACTACCCCCTTATCACTAAACATTAATTTTTTTACGAAAGTCTCTGGAACCCATTGAAACGTACATATATAGAAAGGTTTTGTCAAATGCAACCAGCACATCCAAAGCAAACCCTTTTATAATGTTTAGTTTTCGAGATAATTGCATTCAAAGTTATTTTTTTGAGTTATGAAGGCTTGTATGACTTTGGATGCCTACAGTTCCGCAAATAAGGCTATGACGTCATTTTCGCTTGCAAAACGCTTAATTAGTTTTTCAAGAGCTATCCATAGCTGAAAACAAGAACATTCTAGGAGGTCTGGTTGCGGAGATATCTTAATTCAAAGTAAATCCATTAAAATCGATTTTTTTGAGTTTTGAAAGTTTGCATGACTTTGGATGTCTACAGTTCCACAAATAAGGCTCGGAAGGCCTTGCGGTTTATTAACCGCTTAATCAATTTTTAGAGAGCTATTCATTGCTGAAAACTAGAGCATTTTGTGGGCTCTGGTTGCAGAGAAATTTTGATTCAAAGTTAATCTTTCTTGTTTCAACCCAAAAACTAAAAATCTTAATATGGTCATAACTTCCAAAATAAGGCTCGTAAGAGGTTGCGGTTAACGTTGTTGAACAGATAACGGTCTGGTCTTTGCAAAACGCTTAATTAGTTTTTCAAGAGTTATCCATAGCTGAAAACTAGATCATTCTAGGAGGTCTGGTTGCGGAGATATCTTAATTCAAAGTAAATCCATTAAAATCGATTTTTTTGAGTTTTGAAAGTTTGCATGACTTTGGATGTCTACAGTTCCACAAATAAGGCTCGGAAGGCCTTGCGGTTTATTAACCGCTTAATCAGTTTTTGGAGAGCTATTCATTGCTGAAAACTAGAGCATTTTGTGGGCTCTGGTTGCAGAGAAATTTTGATTCAAAGTTAATCTTTCTTGTTTCAACCCAAAAACTAAAAATCTTAATATGGCCATAACTTCCAAAATAAGGCTCGTAAGAGGTTGCGGTTAACGTTGTTGAACAGATAACGGTCTGGTCTTTGCAAAAAGCTAAATTAGTTTTTCAAGAGCTATCCATAGCTGAAAACTAGAACATTCTAGGAGGTCTGGTTGCGGAGGTATCTTAATTCAAAGTAAATCCATTAAAATCGATTTTTTTGAGTTTTGAAAGTTTGCATGACTTTGGATGTCTACAGTTCCACAAATAAGGCTCGGAAGGCCTTGCGGTTTATTAACCGCTTAATCAGTTCTTAGAGAGCTATTCATTGCTGAAAACTAGAGCATTTTGTGGGCTCTGGTTGCAGAGAAATTTTGATTCAAAGTTAATCTTTCTTGTTTCAACCCAAAAACTAAAAATCTTAATATGGTCATAACTTCCAAAATAAGGCTCGTAAGAGGTTGCGGTTAACGTTGTTGAACAGATAACGGTCTGGTCTTTGCAAAACGCTTAATTAGTTTTTCAAGAGTTATCCATAGCTGAAAACTAGAACATTCTAGGAGGTCTGGTTGCGGAGATATCTTAATTCAAAGTAAATCCATTAAAATCGATTTTTTTGAGTTTTGAAAGTTTGCATGACTTTGGATGTCTACACTTCCACAAATAAGGCTCGGAAGGCCTTGCGGTTTATTAACCGCTTAATCAGTTTTTGGAGAGCTATTCATTGCTGAAAACTAGAGCATTTTGTGGGCTCTGGTTGCAGAGAAATTTTGATTCAAAGTTAATCTTTCTTGTTTCAACCCAAAAACTAAAAATCTTAATATGGCCATAACTTCCAAAATAAGGCTCGTAAGAGGTTGCGGTTAACGTTGTTGAACAGATAACGGTCTGGTCTTTGCAAAAAGCTTAATTAGTTTTTCAAGAGCTATCCATAGCTGAAAACTAGAACATTCTAGGAGGTCTGGTTGCGGAGATATCTTAATTCAAAGTAAATCCATTAAAATCGATTTTTTTGAGTTTTGAAAGTTTGCATGACTTTGGATGTCTACAGTTCCACAAATAAGGCTCGGAAGGCCTTGCGGTTTATTAACCGCTTAATCAGGTTTTGGAGAGCTATTCATTGCTGAAAACTAGAGCATTTTGTGGGCTCTGGTTGCAGAGAAATTTTGATTCAAAGTTAATCTTTCTTGTTTCAACCCAAAAACTAAAAATCTTAATATGGCCATAACTTCCAAAACAAGGCTCGTAAGAGGTTGCGGTTAACGTTGTTGAACAGATAACGGTCTGGTCTTTGCAAAAAGCTTAATTAGTTTTTCAAGAGCTATCCATAGCTGAAAACTAGAACATTCTAGGAGGTCTGGTTGCGGAGATATCTTAATTCAAAGTAAATCCATTAAAATCGATTTTTTTGAGTTTTGAAAGTTTGCATGACTTTGGATGTCTACAGTTCCACAAATAAGGCTCGGAAGGCCTTGCGGTTTATTAACCGCTTAATCAGTTCTTAGAGAGCTATTCATTGCTGAAAACTAGAGCATTTTGTGGGCTCTGGTTGCAGAGAAATTTTGATTCAAAGTTAATCTTTCTTGTTTCAACCCAAAAACTAAAAATCTTAATATGGTCATAACTTCCAAAATAAGGCTCGTAAGAGGTTGCGGTTAACGTTGTTGAACAGATAACGGTCTGGTCTTTGCAAAACGCTTAATTAGTTTTTCAAGAGTTATCCATAGCTGAAAACTAGAACATTCTAGGAGGTCTGGTTGCGGAGATATCTTAATTCAAAGTAAATCCATTAAAATCGATTTTTTTGAGTTTTGAAAGTTTGCATGACTTTGGATGTCTACACTTCCACAAATAAGGCTCGGAAGGCCTTGCGGTTTATTAACCGCTTAATCAGTTTTTGGAGAGCTATTCATTGCTGAAAACTAGAGCATTTTGTGGGCTCTGGTTGCAGAGAAATTTTGATTCAAAGTTAATCTTTCTTGTTTCAACCCAAAAACTAAAAATCTTAATATGGCCATAACTTCCAAAATAAGGCTCGTAAGAGGTTGCGGTTAACGTTGTTGAACAGATAACGGTCTGGTCTTTGCAAAAAGCTTAATTAGTTTTTCAAGAGCTATCCATAGCTGAAAACTAGAACATTCTAGGAGGTCTGGTTGCGGAGATATCTTAATTCAAAGTAAATCCATTAAAATCGATTTTTTTGAGTTTTGAAAGTTTGCATGACTTTGGATGTCTACAGTTCCACAAATAAGGCTCGGAAGGCCTTGCGGTTTATTAACCGCTTAATCAGGTTTTGGAGAGCTATTCATTGCTGAAAACTAGAGCATTTTAGAGGCCCTGGTTGCAGAGAAATTTTGATTCAAAATTAATCTTTCTTGTTTCAACCCAAAAACTAAAAATCTTAATATGGCCATAACTTCCAAAATAAGGCTCGTAAGAGGTTGCGGTTAACGTTGTTGAACAGATAACGGTCTGGTCTTTGCATTGCCGTTCAAAACTCAACTTTTTTTTTCCAATCGATTTTCGAAAAAAAGCATGGACTACCCCCTTATCACTAAACATTAATTTTTTTACGAAAGTCTCTGGAACCCATTGAAACGTACATATATAGAAAGGTTTTGTCAAATGCAACCAGCACATCCAAAGCAAACCCTTTTATAATGTCTAGTTTTCGAGATAATTGCATTCAAAGTTATTTTTTTGAGTTATGAAGGCTTGTATGACTTTGGATGCCTACAGTTCCGCAAATAAGGCTATGACGTCATTTTCGCTTGCAAAACGCTTAATTAGTTTTTCAAGAGCTATCCATAGCTGAAAACTAGAACATTCTAGGAGGTCTGGTTGCGGAGATATCTTAATTCAAAGTAAATCCATTAAAATCGATTTTTTTTGAGTTTTGAAAGTTTGCATGACTTTGGATGTCTACAGTTCCACAAATAAGGCTCGGAAGGCCTTGCGGTTTATTAACCGCTTAATCAGTTCTTAGAGAGCTATTCATTGCTGAAAACTAGAGCATTTTGTGGGCTCTGGTTGCAGAGAAATTTTGATTCAAAGTTAATCTTTCTTGTTTCAACCCAAAAACTAAAAATCTTAATATGGTCATAACTTCCAAAATAAGGCTCGTAAGAGGTTGCGGTTAACGTTGTTGAACAGATAACGGTCTGGTCTTTGCAAAACGCTTAATTAGTTTTTCAAGAGTTATCCATAGCTGAAAACTAGAACATTCTAGGAGGTCTGGTTGCGGAGATATCTTAATTCAAAGTAAATCCATTAAAATCGATTTTTTTGAGTTTTGAAAGTTTGCATGACTTTGGATGTCTACACTTCCACAAATAAGGCTCGGAAGGCCTTGCGGTTTATTAACCGCTTAATCAGTTTTGGAGAGCTATTCATTGCTGAAAACTAGAGCATTTTGTGGGCTCTGGTTGCAGAGAAATTTTGATTCAAAGTTAATCTTTCTTGTTTCAACCCAAAAACTAAAAATCTTAATATGGCCATAACTTCCAAAATAAGGCTCGTAAGAGGTTGCGGTTAACGTTGTTGAACAGATAACGGTCTGGTCTTTGCAAAAAGCTTAATTAGTTTTTCAAGAGCTATCCATAGCTGAAAACTAGAACATTCTAGGAGGTCTGGTTGCGGAGATATCTTAATTCAAAGTAAAGCCATTAAAATCGATTTTTTTGAGTTTTGAAAGTTTGCATGACTTTGGATGTCTACAGTTCCACAAATAAGGCTCGGAAGGCCTTGCGGTTTATTAACCGCTTAATCAGGTTTTGGAGAGCTATTCATTGCTGAAAACTAGAGCATTTTGTGGGCTCTGGTTGCAGAGAAATTTTGATTCAAAGTTAATCTTTCTTGTTTCAACCCAAAAACTAAAAATCTTAATATGGCCATAACTTCCAAAATAAGGCTCGTAAGAGGTTGCGGTTAACGTTGTTGAACAGATAACGGTCTGGTCTTTGCAAAAAGCTTAATTAGTTTTTCAAGAGCTATCCATAGCTGAAAACTAGAACATTCTAGGAGGTCTGGTTGCGGAGATATCTTAATTCAAAGTAAATCCATTAAAATCGATTTTTTTGAGTTTTGAAAGTTTGCATGACTTTGGATGTCTACAGTTCCACAAATAAGGCTCGGAAGGCCTTGCGGTTTATTAACCGCTTAATCAGGTTTTGGAGAGCTATTCATTGCTGAAAACTAGAGCATTTTAGAGGCCCTGGTTGCAGAGAAATTTTGATTCAAAATTAATCTTTCTTGTTTCAACCCAAAAACTAAAAATCTTAATATGGCCATAACTTCCAAAATAAGGCTCGTAAGAGGTTGCGGTTAACGTTGTTGAACAGATAACGGTCTGGTCTTTGCATTGCCGTTCAAAACTCAACTTTTTTTTTTCCAATCGATTTTCGAAAAAAAGCATGGACTACCCCCTTATCACTAAACATTAATTTTTTTACGAAAGTCTCTGGAACCCATTGAAACGTACATATATAGAAAGGTTTTGTCAAATGCAACCAGCACATCCAAAGCAAACCCTTTTATAATGTCTAGTTTTCGAGATAATTGCATTCAAAGTTATTTTTTTGAGTTATGAAGGCTTGTATGACTTTGGATGCCTACAGTTCCGCAAATAAGGCTATGACGTCATTTTCGCTTGCAAAACGCTTAATTAGTTTTTCAAGAGCTATCCATAGCTGAAAACTAGAACATTCTAGGAGGTCTGGTTGCGGAGATATCTTAATTCAAAGTAAATCCATTAAAATCGATTTTTTTGAGTTTTGAAAGTTTGCATGACTTTGGATGTCTACACTTCCACAAATAAGGCTCGGAAGGCCTTGCGGTTTATTAACCGCTTAATCAGTTTTTGGAGAGCTATTCATTGCTGAAAACTAGAGCATTTTGTGGGCTCTGGTTGCAGAGAAATTTTGATTCAAAGTTAATCTTTCTTGTTTCAACCCAAAAACTAAAAATCTTAATATGGCCATAACTTCCAAAATAAGGCTCGTAAGAGGTTGCGGTTAACGTTGTTGAACAGATAACGGTCTGGTCTTTGCAAAAAGCTTAATTAGTTTTTCAAGAGCTATCCATAGCTGAAAACTAGAACATTCTAGGAGGTCTGGTTGCGGAGATATCTTAATTCAAAGTAAATCCATTAAAATCGATTTTTTTGAGTTTTGAAAGTTTGCATGACTTTGGATGTCTACAGTTCCACAAATAAGGCTCGGAAGGCCTTGCATTTTATTAACCGCTTAATCAGTTTTTGGAGAGCTATGCACTGCTGAAAACTAGAGCATTTTGTGGGCTCTGGTTGCAGAGAAATTTTGATTCAAAATTAATCTTTCTTGTTTCAACCCAAAAACTAAAAATCTTAATATGGCCATAACTTCCAAAATAAGGCTCGTAAGAGGTTGCGGTTAACGTTGTTGAACAGATAACGGTCTGGGCTTTGCATTGCCGTTCAAAACTCAATTTTCCAATCGATTTTCGAAAAAAAGCATGGACTACCCCCTTATCACTTAAAATTAATTTTTTTACGAAAGTCTCTGGAACCCATTGAAACGTACATATATAGAAAGGTTTTGTCAAATGCAACCAGCACATCCAAAGCAAACCCTTTTATAATGTCTAGTTTTCGAGATAATTGCATTCAAAGTTATTTTTTTGAGTTATGAAGGCTTGTATGACTTTGGATGCCTACAGTTCCGCAAATAAGGCTATGACGTCATTTTCGCTTGCAAAACGCTTAATTAGTTTTTCAAGAGCTATCCATAGCTGAAAACTAGAACATTCTAGGAGGTCTGGTTGCGGAGATATCTTAATTCAAAGTAAATCCATTAAAATCGATTTTTTTGAGTTTTGAAAATTTGCATGACTTTGGATGTCTACAGTTCCACAAATAAGGCTCGGAAGGCCTTGCGGTTTATTAACCGCTTAATCAGTTTTAAGAGAGCTATTCATTGCTGAAAACTAGAGCATTTTGTGGGCTCTGGTTGCAGAGAAATTTTGATTCAAAGTTAATCTTTCTTGTTTCAACCCAAAAACTAAAAATCTTAATACGGCCATAACTTCCAAAATAAGGCTCGTAAGAGGTTGCGGTTAACGTTGTTGAACAGATAACGGTCTGGTCTTTGCAAAACGCTTAATTAGTTTTTCAAGAGCTATCCATAGCTGAAAACTAGAACATTCTAGGAGGTCTGGTTGCGGAGATATCTTAATTCAAAGTAAATCCATTAAAATCGATTTTTTTGAGTTTTGAAAGTTTGCATGACTTTGGATGTCTACACTTCCACAAATAAGGCTCGGAAGGCCTTGCGGTTTATTAACCGCTTAATCAGTTTTTAGAGAGCTATTCATTGCTGAAAACTAGAGCATTTTGTGGGCTCTGGTTGCAGAGAAATTTTGATTCAAAGTTAATCTTTCTTGTTTCAACCCAAAAACTAAAAATCTTAATATGGCCATAACTTCCAAAATAAGGCTCGTAAGAGGTTGCGGTTAACGTTGTTGAACAGATAACGGTCTGGTCTTTGCAAAAAGCTTAATTAGTTTTTCAAGAGCTATCCATAGCTGAAAACTAGAACATTCTAGGAGGTCTGGTTGCGGAGATATCTTAATTCAAAGTAAATCCATTAAAATCGATTTTTTTGAGTTTTGAAAGTTTGCATGACTTTGGATGTCTACAGTTCCACAAATAAGGCTCGGAAGGCCTTGCGGTTTATTAACCGCTTAATCAGTTTTTGGAGAGCTATGCATTGCTGAAAACTAGAGCATTTTGTGGGCCCTGGTTGCAGAGAAATTTTGATTCAAAATTAATCTTTCTTGTTTCAACCCAAAAACTAAAAATCTTAATACGGCCATAACTTCCAAAATAAGGCTCGTAAGAGGTTGCGGTTAACGTTGTTGAACAGATAACGGTCTGGTCTTTGCAAAACGCTTAATTAGTTTTTCAAGAGCTATCCATAGCTGAAAACTAGAACATTCTAGGAGGTCTGGTTGCGGAGATATCTTAATTCAAAGTAAATCCATTAAAATCGATTTTTTTGAGTTTTGAAAGTTTGCATGACTTTGGATGTCTACACTTCCACAAATAAGGCTCGGAAGGCCTTGCGGTTTATTAACCGCTTAATCAGTTTTTGGAGAGCTATTCATTGCTGAAAACTAGAGCATTTTGTGGGCTCTGGTTGCAGAGAAATTTTGATTCAAAGTTAATCTTTCTTGTTTCAACCCAAAAACTAAAAATCTTAATATGGCCATAACTTCCAAAATAAGGCTCGTAAGAGGTTGCGGTTAACGTTGTTGAACAGATAACGGTCTGGTCTTTGCAAAAAGCTTAATTAGTTTTTCAAGAGCTATCCATAGCTGAAAACTAGAACATTCTAGGAGGTCTGGTTGCGGAGATATCTTAATTCAAAGTAAATCCATTAAAATCGATTTTTTTGAGTTTTGAAAGTTTGCATGACTTTGGATGTCTACAGTTCCACAAATAAGGCTCGGAAGGCCTTGCGGTTTATTAACCGCTTAATCAGGTTTTGGAGAGCTATTCATTGCTGAAAACTAGAGCATTTTAGAGGCCCTGGTTGCAGAGAAATTTTGATTCAAAATTAATCTTTCTTGTTTCAACCCAAAAACTAAAAATCTTAATATGGCCATAACTTCCAAAATAAGGCTCGTAAGAGGTTGCGGTTAACGTTGTTGAACAGATAACGGTCTGGTCTTTGCATTGCCGTTCAAAACTCAACTTTTTTTTTTCCAATCGATTTTCGAAAAAAAGCATGGACTACCCCCTTATCACTAAACATTAATTTTTTTACGAAAGTCTCTGGAACCCATTGAAACGTACATATATAGAAAGGTTTTGTCAAATGCAACCAGCACATCCAAAGCAAACCCTTTTATAATGTCTAGTTTTCGAGATAATTGCATTCAAAGTTATTTTTTTGAGTTATGAAGGCTTGTATGACTTTGGATGCCTACAGTTCCGCAAATAAGGCTATGACGTCATTTTCGCTTGCAAAACGCTTAATTAGTTTTTCAAGAGCTATCCATAGCTGAAAACTAGAACATTCTAGGAGGTCTGGTTGCGGAGATATCTTAATTCAAAGTAAATCCATTAAAATCGATTTTTTTGAGTTTTGAAAGTTTGCATGACTTTGGATGTCTACAGTTCCACAAATAAGGCTCGGAAGGCCTTGCGGTTTATTAACCGCTTAATCAGTTTTTGGAGAGCTATTCATTGCTGAAAACTAGAGCATTTTGTGGGCTCTGGTTGCAGAGAAATTTTGATTCAAAGTTAATCTTTCTTGTTTCAACCCAAAAACTAAAAATCTTAATATGGCCATAACTTCCAAAATAAGGCTCGTAAGAGGTTGCGGTTAACGTTGTTGAACAGATAACGGTCTGGTCTTTGCAAAAAGCTTAATTAGTTTTTCAAGAGCTATCCATAGCTGAAAACTAGAACATTCTAGGAGGTCTGGTTGCGGAGATATCTTAATTCAAAGTAAATCCATTAAAATCGATTTTTTTGAGTTTTGAAAGTTTGCATGACTTTGGATGTCTACAGTTCCACAAATAAGGCTCGGAAGGCCTTGCATTTTATTAACCGCTTAATCAGTTTTTGGAGAGCTATGCACTGCTGAAAACTAGAGCATTTTGTGGGCTCTGGTTGCAGAGAAATTTTGATTCAAAATTAATCTTTCTTGTTTCAACCCAAAAACTAAAAATCTTAATATGGCCATAACTTCCAAAATAAGGCTCGTAAGAGGTTGCGGTTAACGTTGTTGAACAGATAACGGTCTGGTCTTTGCATTGCCGTTCAAAACTCAATTTTCCAATCGATTTTCGAAAAAAAGCATGGACTACCCCCTTATCACTTAAAATTAATTTTTTTACGAAAGTCTCTGGAACCCATTGAAACGTACATATATAGAAAGGTTTTGTCAAATGCAACCAGCACATCCAAAGCAAACCCTTTTATAATGTCTAGTTTTCGAGATAATTGCATTCAAAGTTATTTTTTTGAGTTATGAAGGCTTGTATGACTTTGGATGCCTACAGTTCCGCAAATAAGGCTATGACGTCATTTTCGCTTGCAAAACGCTTAATTAGTTTTTCAAGAGCTATCCATAGCTGAAAACTAGAACATTCTAGGAGGTCTGGTTGCGGAGATATCTTAATTCAAAGTAAATCCATTAAAATCGATTTTTTTGAGTTTTGAAAATTTGCATGACTTTGGATGTCTACAGTTCCACAAATAAGGCTCGGGAGGCCTTGCGGTTTATTAACCGCTTAATCAGTTTTTGGAGAGCTATTCATTGCTGAAAACTAGAGCATTTTGTGGGCTCTGGTTGCAGAGAAATTTTGATTCAAAGTTAATCTTTCTTGTTTCAACCCAAAAACTAAAAATCTTAATACGGCCATAACTTCCAAAATAAGGCTCGTAAGAGGTTGCGGTTAACGTTGTTGAACAGATAACGGTCTGGTCTTTGCAAAACGCTTAATTAGTTTTTCAAGAGCTATCCATAGCTGAAAACTAGAACATTCTAGGAGGTCTGGTTGCGGAGATATCTTAATTCAAAGTAAATCCATTAAAATCGATTTTTTTGAGTTTTGAAAGTTTGCATGACTTTGGATGTCTACAGTTCCACAAATAAGGCTCGGAAGGCCTTGCGGTTTATTAACCGCTTAATCAGTTTTTGGAGAGCTATTCATTGCTGAAAACTAGAGCATTTTGTGGGCTCTGGTTGCAGAGAAATTTTGATTCAAAGTTAATCTTTCTTGTTTCAACCCAAAAACTAAAAATCTTAATATGGCCATAACTTCCAAAATAAGGCTCGTAAGAGGTTGCGGTTAACGTTGTTGAACAGATAACGGTCTGGTCTTTGCATTGCCGTTCAAAACTCAACTTTTTTTTTCCAATCGATTTTCGAAAAAAAGCATGGACTACCCCCTTATCACTAAAAATTAATTTTTTTACGAAAGTCTCTGGAACCCATTGAAACGTACATATATAGAAAGGTTTTGTCAAATGCAACCAGCACATCCAAAGCAAACCCTTTTATAATGTCTAGTTTTCGAGATATTTGCATTCAAAGTTATTTTTTTGAGTTATGAAGGCTTGTATGACTTTGGATGCCTACAGTTCCGCAAATAAGGCTATGACGTCATTTTCGCTTGCAAAACGCTTAATTAGTTTTTCAAGAGCTATCCATAGCTGAAAACTAGAACATTCTAGGAGGTCTGGTTGCGGAGATATCTTAATTCAAAGTAAATCCATTAAAATCGATTTTTTTGAGTTTTGAAAGTTTGCATGACTTTGGATGTCTACACTTCCACAAATAAGGCTCGGAAGGCCTTGCGGTTTATTAACCGCTTAATCAGTTTTTAGAGAGCTATTCATTGCTGAAAACTAGAGCATTTTGTGGGCTCTGGTTGCAGAGAAATTTTGATTCAAAGTTAATCTTTCTTGTTTCAACCCAAAAACTAAAAATCTTAATATGGCCATAACTTCCAAAATAAGGCTCGTAAGAGGTTGCGGTTAACGTTGTTGAACAGATAACGGTCTGGTCTTTGCAAAAAGCTTAATTAGTTTTTCAAGAGCTATCCATAGCTGAAAACTAGAACATTCTAGGAGGTCTGGTTGCGGAGATATCTTAATTCAAAGTAAATCCATTAAAATCGATTTTTTTGAGTTTTGAAAGTTTGCATGACTTTGGATGTCTACAGTTCCACAAATAAGGCTCGGAAGGCCTTGCGGTTTATTAACCGCTTAATCAGTTTTTGGAGAGCTATGCATTGCTGAAAACTAGAGCATTTTGTGGGCCCTGGTTGCAGAGAAATTTTGATTCAAAATTAATCTTTCTTGTTTCAACCCAAAAACTAAAAATCTTAATACGGCCATAACTTCCAAAATAAGGCTCGTAAGAGGTTGCGGTTAACGTTGTTGAACAGATAACGGTCTGGTCTTTGCAAAACGCTTAATTAGTTTTTCAAGAGCTATCCATAGCTGAAAACTAGAACATTCTAGGAGGTCTGGTTGCGGAGATATCTTAATTCAAAGTAAATCCATTAAAATCGATTTTTTTGAGTTTTGAAAGTTTGCATGACTTTGGATGTCTACAGTTCCACAAACAAGGCTCGGAAGGCCTTGCGGTTTATTAACCGCTTAATCAGTTTTTGGAGAACTATTCATTGCTGAAAACTAGAGCATTTTGTGGGCTCTGGTTGCAGAGAAATTTTGATTCAAAGTTAATCTTTCTTGTTTCAACCCAAAAACTAAAAATCTTAATATGGCCATAACTTCCAAAATAAGGCTCGTAAGAGGTTGCGGTTAACGTTGTTGAACAGATAACGGTCTGGTCTTTGCAAAACGCTTAATTAGTTTTTCAAGAGCTATCCATAGCTGAAAACTAGAACATTCTAGGAGGTCTGGTTGCGGAGATATCTTAATTCAAAGTAAATCCATTAAAATCGATTTTTTTGAGTTTTGAAAGTTTGCATGACTTTGGATGTCTACAGTTCCACAAATAAGGCTCGGAAGGCCTTGCGGTTTTTCAACCGCTTAATCAGTTTTTGGAGAGCTATTCATTGCTGAAAACCAGAGCATTTTGTGGGCTCTGGTTGCAGAGAAATTTTGATTCAAAGTTAATCTTTCTTGTTTCAACCCAAAAACTAAAAATCTTAATATGGCCATAACTTCCAAAATAAGGCTCGTAAGAGGTTGCGGTTAACGTTGTTGAACAGATAACGGTCTGGTCTTTGCAAAACGCTTAATTAGTTTTTCAAGAGCTATCCATAGCTGAAAACTAGAACATTCTAGGAGGTCTGGTTGCGGAGATATCTTAATTCAAAGTAAATCCATTAAAATCGATTTTTTTGAGTTTTGAAAGTTTGCATGACTTTGGATGTCTACAGTTCCACAAATAAGGCTCGGAAGGCCTTGCGGTTTATTAACCGCTTAATCAGTTTTTGGAGAGCTATTCATTGCTGAAAACTAGAGCATTTTGTGGGCTCTGGTTGCAGAGAAATTTTGATTCAAAGTTAATCTTTCTTGTTTCAACCCAAAAACTAAAAATCTTAATATGGCCATAACTTCCAAAATAAGGCTCGTAAGAGGTTGCGGTTAACGTTGTTGAACAGATAACGGTCTGGTCTTTGCAAAAAGCTTAATAAGTTTTTCAAGAGCTATCCATAGCTGAAAACTAGAACATTCTAGGAGGTCTGGTTGCGGAGATATCTTAATTCAAAGTAAATCCATTAAAATCGATTTTTTTGAGTTTTGAAAGTTTGCATGACTTTGGATGTCTACAGTTCCACAAATAAGGCTCGGAAGGCCTTGCGGTTTATTAACCGCTTAATCAGTTTTTGGAGAGCTATTCATTGCTGAAAACTAGAGCATTTTGTGGGCCCTGGTTGCAGAGAAATTTTGATTCAAAATTAATCTTTCTTGTTTCAACCCAAAAACTAAAAATCTTAATATGGCCATAACTTCCAAAATAAGGCTCGTAAGAGGTTGCGGTTAACGTTGTTGAACAGATAACGGTCTGGTCTTTGCATTGCCGTTCAAAACTCAACTTTTTTTTTTTCCAATCGATTTTCGAAAAAAAGCATGGACTACCCCCTTATCACTAAAAATTAATTTTTTTACGAAAGTCTCTGGAACCCATTGAAACGTACATATATAGAAAGGTTTTGTCAAATGCAACCAGCACATCCAAAGCAAACCCTTTTATAATGTCTAGTTTTCGAGATATTTGCATTCAAAGTTATTTTTTTGAGTTATGAAGGCTTGTATGACTTTGGATGCCTACAGTTCCGCAAATAAGGCTATGACGTCATTTTCGCTTGCAAAACGCTTAATTAGTTTTTCAAGAGCTATCCATAGCTGAAAACTAGAACATTCTAGGAGGTCTGGTTGCGGAGATATCTTAATTCAAAGTAAATCCATTAAAATCGATTTTTTGAGTTTTGAAAGTTTGCATGACTTTGGATGTCTACAGTTCCACAAATAAGGCTCGGAAGGCCTTGCGGTTTGTTAACCGCTTAATCAGTTTTTGGAGAACTATTCATTGCTGAAAACTAGAGCATTTTGTGGGCTCTGGTTGCAGAGAAATTTTGATTCAAAGTTAATCTTTCTTGTTTCAACCCAAAAACTAAAAATCTTAATATGGTCATAACTTCCAAAATAAGGCTCGTAAGAGGTTGCGGTTAACGTTGTTGAACAGATAACGGTCTGGTCTTTGCAAAACGCTTAATTAGTTTTTCAAGAGCTATCCATAGCTGAAAACTAGAACATTCTAGGAGGTCTGGTTGCGGAGATATCTTAATTCAAAGTAAATCCATTAAAATCGATTTTTTTGAGTTTTGAAAGTTTGCATGACTTTGGATGTCTACAGTTCCACAAATAAGGCTCGGAAGGCCTTGCGGTTTATTAACCGCTTAATCAGTTTTTGGAGAGCTATTCATTGCTGAAAACTAGAGCATTTTGTGGGCTCTGGTTGCAGAGAAATTTTGATTCAAAGTTAATCTTTCTTGTTTCAACCCAAAAACTAAAAATCTTAATATGGCCATAACTTCCAAAATAAGGCTCGTAAGAGGTTGCGGTTAACGTTGTTGAACAGATGACGGTCTGGTCTTTGGAAAACGCTTAATTAGTTTTTCAAGAGCTATCCATAGCTGAAAACTAGAACATTCTAGGAGGTCTGGTTGCGGAGATATCTTAATTCAAAGTAAATCCATTAAAATCGATTTTTTTGAGTTTTGAAAGTTTGCATGACTTTGGATGTCTGCAGTTCCACAAATAAGGCTCGGAAGGCCTTGCGGTTTATTAACCGCTTAATCAGTTTTTGGAGAGCTATTCATTGCTGAAAACTAGAGCATTTTGTGGGCTCTGGTTGCAGAGAAATTTTGATTCAAAGTTAATCTTTCTTGTTTCAACCCAAAAACTAAAAATCTTAATATGGCCATAACTTCCAAAATAAGGCTCGTAAGAGGTTGCGGTTAACGTTGTTGAACAGATAACGGTCTGGTCTTTGCATTGCCGTTCAAAACTCAACTTTTTTTTTCCAATCGATTTTCGAAAAAAAGCATTAATTTTTTTACGAAAGTCTCTGGAACCCATTGAAACGTACATATATAGAAAGGTTTTGTCAAATGCAACCAGCACATCCAAAGCAAACCCTTTTATAATGTCTAGTTTTCGAGATATTTGCATTCAAAGTTATTTTTTTGAGTTATGAAGGCTTGTATGACTTTGGATGCCTACAGTTCCGCAAATAAGGCTATGACGTCATTTTCGCTTGCAAAACGCTTAATAAGTTTTTCAAGAGCTATCCATAGCTGAAAACTAGAACATTCTAGGAGGTCTGGTTGCGGAGATATCTTAATTCAAAGTAAATCCATTAAAATCGATTTTTTTGAGTTTTGAAAGTTTGCATGACTTTGGATGTCTACACTTCCACAAATAAGGCTCGGAAGGCCTTGCGGTTTATTAACCGCTTAATCAATTTTTGGAGAACTATTCACTGCTGAAAACTAGAGCATTTTGTGGGCTCTGGTTGCAGAGAAATTTTGATTCAAAGTTAATCTTTCTTGTTTCAACCCAAAAACTAAAAATCTTAATATGGCCATAACTTCCAAAATAAGGCTCGTAAGAGGTTGCGGTTAACGTTGTTGAACAGATAACGGTCTGGTCTTTGCAAAACGCTTAATTAGTTTTTCAAGAGCTATCCATAGCTGAAAACTAGAACATTCTAGGAGGTCTGGCTGCGGAGATATCTTAATTCAAAGTAAATCCATTAAAATCGATTTTTTTGAGTTTTGAAAGTTTGCATGACTTTGGATGTCTACAGTTCCACAAATAAGGCTCGGAAGGCCTTGCGGTTTATTAACCGCTTAATCAGTTTTTGGAGAGCTATTCATTGCTGAAAACTAGAGCATTTTGTGGGCTCTGGTTGCAGAGAAATTTTGATTCAAAGTTAATCTTTCTTGTTTCAACCCAAAAACTAAAAATCTTAATATGGCCATAACTTCCAAAATAAGGCTCGTAAGAGGTTGCGGTTAGCGTTGTTGAACAGATAACGGTCTGGTCTTTGCATTGCCGTTCAAAACTCAACTTTTTTTTTCCAATCGATTTTCGAAAAAAAGCATGGACTACCCCCTTATCACTAAAAATTAATTTTTTTACGAAAGTCTCTGGAACCCATTGAAACGTACATATATAGAAAGGTTTCGTCAAATGCAACCAGCACATCCAAAGCAAACCCTTTTATAATGTCTAGCTTTCGAGATATTTGCATTCAAAGTTATTTTTTTGAGTTATGAAGGCTTGTATGACTTTGGATGCCTACAGTTCCGCAAATAAGGCTATGACGTCATTTTCGCTTGCAAAACGCTTAATAAGTTTTTCAAGAGCTATCCATAGCTGAAAACTAGAACATTCTAGGAGGTCTGGTTGCGGAGATATCTTAATTCAAAGTAAATCCATTAAAATCGATTTTTTTGAGTTTTGAAAGTTTGCATGACTTTGGATGTCTACAGTTCCACAAATACGGCTCGGAAGGCCTTGCGGTTTATTAACCGCTTAATCAGTTTTTGGAGAGCTATTCATTGCTGAAAACTAGAGCATTTTGTGGGCTCTGGTTGCAGAGAAATTTTGATTCAAAGTTAATCTTTCTTGTTTCAACCCAAAAACTAAAAATCTTAATATGGCCATAACTTCCAAAATAAGGCTCGTAAGAGGTTGCGGTTAACGTTGTTGAACAGATAACGGTCTGGTCTTTGCATTGCCGTTCAAAACTCAACTTTTTTTTTCCAATCGATTTTCGAAAAAAAGCATGGACTACCCCCTTATCACTAAAAATTAATTTTTTACGAAAGTCTCTGGAACGCATTGAAACGTACATATATAGAAAGGTTTTGTCAAATGCAACCAGCACATCCAAAGCAAACCCTTTTATAATGTCTAGTTTTCGAGATATTTGCATTCAAAGTTATTTTTTTGAGTTATGAAGGCTTGTATGACTTTGGATGCCTACAGTTCCGCAAATAAGGCTATGACGTCATTTTCGCTTGCAAAACGCTTAATTAGTTTTTCAAGAGCTATCCATAGCTGAAAACTAGAACATTCTAGGAGGTCTGGTTGCGGAGATATCTTAATTCAAAGTAAATCCATTAAAATCGATTTTTTTGAGTTTTGAAAGTTTGCATGACTTTGGATGTCTACACTTCCACAAATAAGGCTCGGAAGGCCTTGCGGTTTATTAACCGCTTAATCAGTTTTTGGAGAACTATTCACTGCTGAAAACTAGAGCATTTTGTGGGCTCTGGTTGCAGAGAAATTTTGATTCAAAGTTAATCTTTCTTGTTTCAACCCAAAAACTAAAAATCTTAAAATGGCCATAACTTCCAAAATAAGGCTCGTAAGAGGTTGCGGTTAACGTTGTTGAACAGATAACGGTCTGGTCTTTGCAAAACGCTTAATTAGTTTTTCAAGAGCTATCCATAGCTGAAAACTAGAACATTCTAGGAGGTCTGGTTGCGGAGATATCTTAATTCAAAGTAAATCCATTAAAATCGATTTTTTTGAGTTTTGAAAGTTTGCATGACTTTGGATGTCTACAGTTCCACAAATAAGGCTCGGAAGGCCTTGCGGTTTATTAACCGCTTAATCAGTTTTTGGAGAGCTATTCATTGCTGAAAACTAGAGCATTTTGTGGGCTCTGGTTGCAGAGAAATTTTGATTCAAAGTTAATCTTTCTTGTTTCAACCCAAAAACTAAAAATCTTAATATGGCCATAACTTCCAAAATAAGGCTCGTAAGAGGTTGCGGTTAACGTTGTTGAACAGATAACGGTCTGGTCTTTGCAAAACGCTTAATTAGTTTTTCAAGAGCTATCCATAGCTGAAAACTAGAACATTCTAGGAGGTCTGGTTGCGGAGATATCTTAATTCAAAGTAAATCCATTAAAATCGATTTTTTTGAGTTTTGAAAGTTTGCATGACTTTGGATGTCTACACTTCCACAAATAAGGCTCGGAAGGCCTTGCGGTTTATTAACCGCTTAATCAGTTTTTGGAGAACTATTCACTGCTGAAAACTAGAGCATTTTGTGGGCTCTGGTTGCAGAGAAATTTTGATTCAAAGTTAATCTTTCTTGTTTCAACCCAAAAACTAAAAATCTTAAAATGGCCATAACTTCCAAAATAAGGCTCGTAAGAGGTTGCGGTTAACGTTGTTGAACAGATAACGGTCTGGTCTTTGCAAAACGCTTAATTAGTTTTTCAAGAGCTATCCATAGCTGAAAACTAGAACATTCTAGGAGGTCTGGTTGCGGAGATATCTTAATTCAAAGTAAATCCATTAAAATCGATTTTTTTGAGTTTTGAAAGTTTGCATGACTTTGGATGTCTACAGTTCCACAAATAAGGCTCGGAAGGCCTTGCGGTTTATTAACCGCTTAATCAGTTTTTGGAGAGCTATTCATTGCTGAAAACTAGAGCATTTTGTGGGCTCTGGTTGCAGAGAAATTTTGATTCAAAGTTAATCTTTCTTGTTTCAACCCAAAAACTAAAAATCTTAATATGGCCATAACTTCCAAAATAAGGCTCGTAAGAGGTTGCGGTTAACGTTGTTGAACAGATAACGGTCTGGTCTTTGCAAAACGCTTAATTAGTTTTTCAAGAGCTATCCATAGCTGAAAACTAGAACATTCTAGGAGGTCTGGTTGCGGAGATATCTTAATTCAAAGTAAATCCATTAAAATCGATTTTTTTGAGTTTTGAAAGTTTGCATGACTTTGGATGTCTACACTTCCACAAATAAGGCTCGGAAGGCCTTGCGGTTTATTAACCGCTTAATCAATTTTTGGAGAACTATTCACTGCTGAAAACTAGAGCATTTTGTGGGCTCTGGTTGCAGAGAAATTTTGATTCAAAGTTAATCTTTCTTGTTTCAACCCAAAAACTAAAAATCTTAATATGGCCATAACTTCCAAAATAAGGCTCGTAAGAGGTTGCGGTTAACGTTGTTGAACAGATAACGGTCTGGTCTTTGCAAAACGCTTAATTAGTTTTTCAAGAGCTATCCATAGCTGAAAACTAGAACATTCTAGGAGGTCTGGTTGCGGAGATATCTTAATTCAAAGTAAATCCATTAAAATCGATTTTTTTGAGTTTTGAAAGTTTGCATGACTTTGGATGTCTACACTTCCACAAATAAGGCTCGGAAGGCCTTGCGGTTTATTAACCGCTTAATCAGTTTTTGGAGAACTATTCACTGCTGAAAACTAGAGCATTTTGTGGGCTCTGGTTGCAGAGAAATTTTGATTCAAAGTTAATCTTTCTTGTTTCAACCCAAAAACTAAAAATCTTAATATGGCCATAACTTCCAAAATAAGGCTCGTAAGAGGTTGCGGTTAACGTTGTTGAACAGATAACGGTCTGGTCTTTGCAAAACGCTTAATTAGTTTTTCAAGAGCTATCCATAGCTGAAAACTAGAACATTCTAGGAGGTCTGGTTGCGGAGATATCTTAATTCAAAGTAAATCCATTAAAATCGATTTTTTTGAGTTTTGAAAGTTTGCATGACTTTGGATGTCTACAGTTCCACAAATAAGGCTCGGAAGGCCTTGCGGTTTATTAACCGCTTAATCAGTTTTTGGAGAGCTATTCATTGCTGAAAACTAGAGCATTTTGTGGGCTCTGGTTGCAGAGAAATTTTGATTCAAAGTTAATCTTTCTTGTTTCAACCCAAAAACTAAAAATCTTAATATGGCCATAACTTCCAAAATAAGGCTCGTAAGAGGTTGCGGTTAACGTTGTTGAACAGATAACGGTCTGGTATTTGCATTGCCGTTCAAAACTCAACTTTTTTTTTCCAATCGATTTTCGAAAAAAAGCATGGACTACCCCCTTATCACTAAAAATTAATTTTTTTACGAAAGTCTCTGGAACCCATTGAAACGTACATATATAGAAAGGTTTTGTCAAATGCAACCAGCACATCCAAAGCAAACCCTTTTATAATGTCTAGTTTTCGAGATATTTGCATTCAAAGTTATTTTTTTGAGTTATGAAGGCTTGTATGACTTTGGATGCCTACAGTTCCGCAAATAAGGCTATGACGTCATTTTCGCTTGCAAAACGCTTAATTAGTTTTTCAAGAGCTATCCATAGCTGAAAACTAGAACATTCTAGGAGGTCTGGTTGCGGAGATATCTTAATTCAAAGTAAATCCATTAAAATCGATTTTTTTTGAGTTTTGAAAGTTTGCATGACTTTGGATGTCTACACTTCCACAAATAAGGCTCGGAAGGCCTTGCGGTTTATTAACCGCTTAATCAGTTTTTGGAGAGCTATTCATTGCTGAAAACTAGAGCATTTTGTGGGCTCTGGTTGCAGAGAAATTTTGATTCAAAGTTAATCTTTCTTGTTTCAACCCAAAAACTAAAAATCTTAATATGGCCATAACTTCCAAAATAAGGCTCGTAAAAGGTTGCGGTTAACGTTGTTGAACAGATAACGGTCTGGTCTTTGCAAAACGCTTAATTAGTTTTTCAAGAGCTATCCATAGCTGAAAACTAGAACATTCTAGGAGGTCTGGTTGCGGAGATATCTTAATTCAAAGTAAATCCATTAAAATCGATTTTTTTGAGTTTTGAAAGTTTGCATGACTTTGGATGTCTACAGTTCCACAAATAAGGCTCGGAAGGCCTTGCGGTTTATTAACCGCTTAATCAGTTTTTGGAGAGCTATTCATTGCTGAAAACTAGAGCATTTTGTGGGCTCTGGTTGCAGAGAAATTTTGATTCAAAGTTAATCTTTCTTGTTTCAACCCAAAAACTAAAAATCTTAATATGGCCATAACTTCCAAAATAAGGCTCGTAAGAGGTTGCGGTTAACGTTGTTGAACAGATAACGGTCTGGTCTTTGCAAAACGCTTAATTAGTTTTTCAAGAGCTATCCATAGCTGAAAACTAGAACATTCTAGGAGGTCTGGTTGCGGAGATATCTTAATTCAAAGTAAATCCATTAAAATCGATTTTTTTGAGTTTTGAAAGTTTGCATGACTTTGGATGTCTACAGTTCCACAAATAAGGCTCGGAAGGCCTTGCGGTTTATTAACCGCTTAATCAGTTTTTGGAGAGCTATTCATTGCTGAAAACTAGAGCATTTTGTGGGCTCTGGTTGCAGAGAAATTTTGATTCAAAGTTAATCTTTCTTGTTTCAACCCAAAAACTAAAAATCTTAATATGGCCATAACTTCCAAAATAAGGCTCGTAAGAGGTTGCGGTTAACGTTGTTGAACAGATAACGGTCTGGTCTTTGCAGTTTTTGGAGAGCTATTCATTGCTGAAAACTAGAGCATTTTGTGGGCTCTGGTGGCAGAGAAATTTTGATTCAAAGTTAATCTTTCTTGTTTCAACCCAAAAACTAAAAATCTTAATATGGCCATAACTTCCAAAATAAGGCTCGTAAGAGGTTGCGGTTAACGTTGTTGAACAGATAACGGTCTGGTCTTTGCATTGCCGTTCAAAACTCAACTTTTTTTTTCCAATCGATTTTCGAAAAAAAGCATGGACTACCCCCTTATCACTAAAAATTATTTTTTTTACGAAAGTCTCTGGAACCCATTGAAACGTACATATATAGAAAGGTTTTGTCAAATGCAACCAGCACATCCAAAGCAAACCCTTTTATAATGTCTAGTTTTCGAGATATTTGCATTCAAAGTTATTTTTTTGAGTTATGAAGGCTTGTATGACTTTGGATGCCTACAGTTCCGCAAATAAGGCTATGACGTCATTTTCGCTTGCAAAACGCTTAATTAATTTTTGAAGAGCTATCCATAGCTGAAAACTAGAACATTCTAGGAGGTCTGGTTGCGGAGATATCTTAATTCAAAGTAAATCCATTAAAATCGATTTTTTTGAGTTTTGAAAATTTGCATGACTTTGGATGTCTACAGTTCCACAAATAAGGCTCGGAAGGCCTTGCGGTTTATTAACCGCTTAATCAGTTTTTGGAGAACTATTCACTGCTGAAAACTAGAGCATTTTGTGGGCTCTGGTTGCAGAGAAATTTTGATTCAAAGTTAATCTTTCTTGTTTCAACCCAAAAACTAAAAATCTTAATATGGCCATAACTTCCAAAATAAGGCTCGTAAGAGGTTGCGGTTAACGTTGTTGAACAGATAACGGTCTGGTCTTTGCAAAACGCTTAATTAGTTTTTCAAGAGCTATCCATAGCTGAAAACTAGAACATTCTAGGAGGTCTGGTTGCGGAGATATCTTAATTCAAAGTAAATCCATTAAAATCGATTTTTTTGAGTTTTGAAAGTTTGCATGACTTTGGATGTCTACAGTTCCACAAATAAGGCTCGGAAGGCCTTGCGGTTTATTAACCGCTTAATCAGTTTTTGGAGAGCTATTCATTGCTGAAAACTAGAGCATTTTGTGGGCTCTGGTTGCAGAGAAATTTTGATTCAAAGTTAATCTTTCTTGTTTCAACCCAAAAACTAAAAATCTTAATATGGCCATAACTTCCAAAATAAGGCTCGTAAAAGGTTGCGGTTAACGTTGTTGAACAGATAACGGTCTGGTCTTTGCAAAACGCTTAATTAGTTTTTCAAGAGCTATCCATAGCTGAAAACTAGAACATTCTAGGAGGTCTGGTTGCGGAGATATCTTAATTCAAAGTAAATCCATTAAAATCGATTTTTTTGAGTTTTGAAAGTTTGCATGACTTTGGATGTCTACAGTTCCACAAATAAGGCTCGGAAGGCCTTGCGGTTTATTAACCGCTTAATCAGTTTTTGGAGAGCTATTCATTGCTGAAAACTAGAGCATTTTGTGGGCTCTGGTTGCAGAGAAATTTTGATTCAAAGTTAATCTTTCTTGTTTCAACCCAAAAACTAAAAATCTTAATATGGCCATAACTTCCAAAATAAGGCTCGTAAGAGGTTGCGGTTAACGTTGTTGAACAGATAACGGTCTGGTCTTTGCAGTTTTTGGAGAGCTATTCATTGCTGAAAACTAGAGCATTTTGTGGGCTCTGGTGGCAGAGAAATTTTGATTCAAAGTTAATCTTTCTTGTTTCAACCCAAAAACTAAAAATCTTAATATGGCCATAACTTCCAAAATAAGGCTCGTAAGAGGTTGCGGTTAACGTTGTTGAACAGATAACGGTCTGGTCTTTGCATTGCCGTTCAAAACTCAACTTTTTTTTTCCAATCGATTTTCGAAAAAAAGCATGGACTACCCCCTTATCACTAAAAATTATTTTTTTTACGAAAGTCTCTGGAAACCCATTGAAACGTACATATATAGAAAGGTTTTGTCAAATGCAACCAGCACATCCAAAGCAAACCCTTTTATAATGTCTAGTTTTCGAGATATTTGCATTCAAAGTTATTTTTTTGAGTTATGAAGGCTTGTATGACTTTGGATGCCTACAGTTCCGCAAATAAGGCTATGACGTCATTTTCGCTTGCAAAACGCTTAATTAATTTTTGAAGAGCTATCCATAGCTGAAACACTAGAACATTCTAGGAGGTCTGGTTGCGGAGATATCTTAATTCAAAGTAAATCCATTAAAATCGATTTTTTGAGTTTTGAAAATTTGCATGACTTTGGATGTCTACAGTTCCACAAATAAGGCTCGGAAGGCCTTGCGGTTTATTAACCGCTTAATCAGTTTTTGGAGAACTATTCACTGCTGAAAACTAGAGCATTTTGTGGGCTCTGGTTGCAGAGAAATTTTGATTCAAAGTTAATCTTTCTTGTTTCAACCCAAAAACTAAAAATCTTAATATGGCCATAACTTCCAAAATAAGGCTCGTAAGAGGTTGCGGTTAACGTTGTTGAACAGATAACGGTCTGGTCTTTGCAAAACGCTTAATTAGTTTTTCAAGAGCTATCCATAGCTGAAAACTAGAACATTCTAGGAGGTCTGGTTGCGGAGATATCTTAATTCAAAGTAAATCCATTAAAATCGATTTTTTTGAGTTTTGAAAGTTTGCATGACTTTGGATGTCTACAGTTCCACAAATAAGGCTCGGAAGGCCTTGCGGTTTATTAACCGCTTAATCAGTTTTTGGAGAGCTATTCATTGCTGAAAACTAGAGCATTTTGTGGGCTCTGGTTGCAGAGAAATTTTGATTCAAAGTTAATCTTTCTTGTTTCAACCCAAAAACTAAAAATCTTAATATGGCCATAACTTCCAAAATAAGGCTCGTAAAAGGTTGCGGTTAACGTTGTTGAACAGATAACGGTCTGGTCTTTGCAAAACGCTTAATTAGTTTTTCAAGAGCTATCCATAGCTGAAAACTAGAACATTCTAGGAGGTCTGGTTGCGGAGATATCTTAATTCAAAGTAAATCCATTAAAATCGATTTTTTTGAGTTTTGAAAGTTTGCATGACTTTGGATGTCTACAGTTCCACAAATAAGGCTCGGAAGGCCTTGCGGTTTATTAACCGCTTAATCAGTTTTTGGAGAGCTATTCATTGCTGAAAACTAGAGCATTTTGTGGGCTCTGGTTGCAGAGAAATTTTGATTCAAAGTTAATCTTTCTTGTTTCAACCCAAAAACTAAAAATCTTAATATGGCCATAACTTCCAAAATAAGGCTCGTAAGAGGTTGCGGTTAACGTTGTTGAACAGATAACGGTCTGGTCTTTGCAGTTTTTGGAGAGCTATTCATTGCTGAAAACTAGAGCATTTTGTGGGCTCTGGTGGCAGAGAAATTTTGATTCAAAGTTAATCTTTCTTGTTTCAACCCAAAAACTAAAAATCTTAATATGGCCATAACTTCCAAAATAAGGCTCGTAAGAGGTTGCGGTTAACGTTGTTGAACAGATAACGGTCTGGTCTTTGCATTGCCGTTCAAAACTCAACTTTTTTTTTCCAATCGATTTTCGAAAAAAAGCATGGACTACCCCCTTATCACTAAAAATTATTTTTTTTACGAAAGTCTCTGGAACCCATTGAAACGTACATATATAGAAAGGTTTTGTCAAATGCAACCAGCACATCCAAAGCAAACCCTTTTATAATGTCTAGTTTTCGAGATATTTGCATTCAAAGTTATTTTTTTGAGTTATGAAGGCTTGTATGACTTTGGATGCCTACAGTTCCGCAAATAAGGCTATGACGTCATTTTCGCTTGCAAAACGCTTAATTAATTTTTGAAGAGCTATCCATAGCTGAAAACTAGAACATTCTAGGAGGTCTGGTTGCGGAGATATCTTAATTCAAAGTAAATCCATTAAAATCGATTTTTTTGAGTTTTGAAAATTTGCATGACTTTGGATGTCTACAGTTCCACAAATAAGGCTCGGAAGGCCTTGCGGTTTATTAACCGCTTAATCAGTTTTTGGAGAACTATTCACTGCTGAAAACTAGAGCATTTTGTGGGCTCTGGTTGCAGAGAAATTTTGATTCAAAGTTAATCTTTCTTGTTTCAACCCAAAAACTAAAAATCTTAATATGGCCATAACTTCCAAAATAAGGCTCGTAAGAGGTTGCGGTTAACGTTGTTGAACAGATAACGGTCTGGTCTTTGCAAAACGCTTAATTAGTTTTTCAAGAGCTATCCATAGCTGAAAACTAGAACATTCTAGGAGGTCTGGTTGCGGAGATATCTTAATTCAAAGTAAATCCATTAAAATCGATTTTTTTGAGTTTTGAAAGTTTGCATGACTTTGGATGTCTACAGTTCCACAAATAAGGCTCGGAAGGCCTTGCGGTTTATTAACCGCTTAATCAGTTTTTGGAGAGCTATTCATTGCTGAAAACTAGAGCATTTTGTGGGCTCTGGTTGCAGAGAAATTTTGATTCAAAATTAATCTTTCTTGTTTCAACCCAAAAACTAAAAATCTTAATATGGCCATAACTTCCAAAATAAGGCTCGTAAAAGGTTGCGGTTAACGTTGTTGAACAGATAACGGTCTGGTCTTTGCAAAACGCTTAATTAGTTTTTCAAGAGCTATCCATAGCTGAAAACTAGAACATTCTAGGAGGTCTGGTTGCGGAGATATCTTAATTCAAAGTAAATCCATTAAAATCGATTTTTTTGAGTTTTGAAAGTTTGCATGACTTTGGATGTCTACAGTTCCACAAATAAGGCTCGGAAGGCCTTGCGGTTTATTAACCGCTTAATCAGTTTTTGGAGAGCTATTCATTGCTGAAAACTAGAGCATTTTGTGGGCTCTGGTTGCAGAGAAATTTTGATTCAAAGTTAATCTTTCTTGTTTCAACCCAAAAACTAAAAATCTTAATATGGCCATAACTTCCAAAATAAGGCTCGTAAGAGGTTGCGGTTAACGTTGTTGAACAGATAACGGTCTGGTCTTTGCAAAACGCTTAATTAGTTTTTCAAGAGCTATCCATAGCTGAAAACTAGAACATTCTAGGAGGTCTGGTTGCGGAGATATCTTAATTCAAAGTAAATCCATTAAAATCGATTTTTTTGAGTTTTGAAAGTTTGCATGACTTTGGATGTCTACAGTTCCACAAATAAGGCTCGGAAGGCCTTGCGGTTTATTAACCGCTTAATCAGTTTTTGGAGAGCTATTCATTGCTGAAAACTAGAGCATTTTGTGGGCTCTGGTTGCAGAGAAATTTTGATTCAAAGTTAATCTTTCTTGTTTCAACCCAAAAACTAAAAATCTTAATATGGCCATAACTTCCAAAATAAGGCTCGTAAAAGGTTGCGGTTAACGTTGTTGAACAGATAACGGTCTGGTCTTTGCAAAACGCTTAATTAGTTTTTCAAGAGCTATCCATAGCTGAAAACTAGAACATTCTAGGAGGTCTGGTTGCGGAGATATCTTAATTCAAAGTAAATCCATTAAAATCGATTTTTTTGAGTTTTGAAAGTTTGCATGACTTTGGATGTCTACAGTTCCACAAATAAGGCTCGGAAGGCCTTGCGGTTTATTAACCGCTTAATCAGTTTTTGGAGAACTATTCACTGCTGAAAACTAGAGCATTTTGTGGGCTCTGGTTGCAGAGAAATTTTGATTCAAAGTTAATCTTTCTTGTTTCAACCCAAAAACTAAAAATCTTAATATGGCCATAACTTCCAAAATAAGGCTCGTAAGAGGTTGCGGTTAACGTTGTTGAACAGATAACGGTCTGGTCTTTGCAAAACGCTTAATTAGTTTTTCAAGAGCTATCCATAGCTGAAAACTAGAACATTCTAGGAGGTCTGGTTGCGGAGATATCTTAATTCAAAGTAAATCCATTAAAATCGATTTTTTTGAGTTTTGAAAGTTTGCATGACTTTGGATGTCTACAGTTCCACAAATAAGGCTCGGAAGGCCTTGCGGTTTATTAACCGCTTAATCAGTTTTTGGAGAGCTATTCATTGCTGAAAACTAGAGCATTTTGTGGGCTCTGGTTGCAGAGAAATTTTGATTCAAAGTTAATCTTTCTTGTTTCAACCCAAAAACTAAAAATCTTAATATGGCCATAACTTCCAAAATAAGGCTCGTAAAAGGTTGCGGTTAACGTTGTTGAACAGATAACGGTCTGGTCTTTGCAAAACGCTTAATTAGTTTTTCAAGAGCTATCCATAGCTGAAAACTAGAACATTCTAGGAGGTCTGGTTGCGGAGATATCTTAATTCAAAGTAAATCCATTAAAATCGATTTTTTTGAGTTTTGAAAGTTTGCATGACTTTGGATGTCTACAGTTCCACAAATAAGGCTCGGAAGGCCTTGCGGTTTATTAACCGCTTAATCAGTTTTTGGAGAGCTATTCATTGCTGAAAACTAGAGCATTTTGTGGGCTCTGGTTGCAGAGAAATTTTGATTCAAAGTTAATCTTTCTTGTTTCAACCCAAAAACTAAAAATCTTAATATGGCCATAACTTCCAAAATAAGGCTCGTAAGAGGTTGCGGTTAACGTTGTTGAACAGATAACGGTCTGGTCTTTGCAGTTTTTGGAGAGCTATTCATTGCTGAAAACTAGAGCATTTTGTGGGCTCTGGTGGCAGAGAAATTTTGATTCAAAGTTAATCTTTCTTGTTTCAACCCAAAAACTAAAAATCTTAATATGGCCATAACTTCCAAAATAAGGCTCGTAAGAGGTTGCGGTTAACGTTGTTGAACAGATAACGGTCTGGTCTTTGCATTGCCGTTCAAAACTCAACTTTTTTTTTCCAATCGATTTTCGAAAAAAAGCATGGACTACCCCCTTATCACTAAAAATTATTTTTTTTACGAAAGTCTCTGGAACCCATTGAAACGTACATATATAGAAAGGTTTTGTCAAATGCAACCAGCACATCCAAAGCAAACCCTTTTATAATGTCTAGTTTTCGAGATATTTGCATTCAAAGTTATTTTTTTGAGTTATGAAGGCTTGTATGACTTTGGATGCCTACAGTTCCGCAAATAAGGCTATGACGTCATTTTCGCTTGCAAAACGCTTAATTAATTTTTGAAGAGCTATCCATAGCTGAAAACTAGAACATTCTAGGAGGTCTGGTTGCGGAGATATCTTAATTCAAAGTAAATCCATTAAAATCGATTTTTTTGAGTTTTGAAAATTTGCATGACTTTGGATGTCTACAGTTCCACAAATAAGGCTCGGAAGGCCTTGCGGTTTATTAACCGCTTAATCAGTTTTTGGAGAACTATTCACTGCTGAAAACTAGAGCATTTTGTGGGCTCTGGTTGCAGAGAAATTTTGATTCAAAGTTAATCTTTCTTGTTTCAACCCAAAAACTAAAAATCTTAATATGGCCATAACTTCCAAAATAAGGCTCGTAAGAGGTTGCGGTTAACGTTGTTGAACAGATAACGGTCTGGTCTTTGCAAAACGCTTAATTAGTTTTTCAAGAGCTATCCATAGCTGAAAACTAGAACATTCTAGGAGGTCTGGTTGCGGAGATATCTTAATTCAAAGTAAATCCATTAAAATCGATTTTTTTGAGTTTTGAAAGTTTGCATGACTTTGGATGTCTACAGTTCCACAAATAAGGCTCGGAAGGCCTTGCGGTTTATTAACCGCTTAATCAGTTTTTGGAGAGCTATTCATTGCTGAAAACTAGAGCATTTTGTGGGCTCTGGTTGCAGGGAAATTTTGATTCAAAGTTAATCTTTCTTGTTTCAACCCAAAAACTAAAAATCTTAATATGGCCATAACTTCCAAAATAAGGCTCGTAAAAGGTTGCGGTTAACGTTGTTGAACAGATAACGGTCTGGTCTTTGCAAAACGCTTAATTAGTTTTTCAAGAGCTATCCATAGCTGAAAACTAGAACATTCTAGGAGGTCTGGTTGCGGAGATATCTTAATTCAAAGTAAATCCATTAAAATCGATTTTTTTGAGTTTTGAAAGTTTGCATGACTTTGGATGTCTACAGTTCCACAAATAAGGCTCGGAAGGCCTTGCGGTTTATTAACCGCTTAATCAGTTTTTGGAGAGCTATTCATTGCTGAAAACTAGAGCATTTTGTGGGCTCTGGTTGCAGAGAAATTTTGATTCAAAGTTAATCTTTCTTGTTTCAACCCAAAAACTAAAAATCTTAATATGGCCATAACTTCCAAAATAAGGCTCGTAAGAGGTTGCGGTTAACGTTGTTGAACAGATAACGGTCTGGTCTTTGCAAAACGCTTAATTAGTTTTTCAAGAGCTATCCATAGCTGAAAACTAGAACATTCTAGGAGGTCTGGTTGCGGAGATATCTTAATTCAAAGTAAATCCATTAAAATCGATTTTTTTGAGTTTTGAAAGTTTGCATGACTTTGGATGTCTACAGTTCCACAAATAAGGCTCGGAAGGCCTTGCGGTTTATTAACCGCTTAATCAGTTTTTGGAGAGCTATTCATTGCTGAAAACTAGAGCATTTTGTGGGCTCTGGTTGCAGAGAAATTTTGATTCAAAGTTAATCTTTCTTGTTTCAACCCAAAAACTAAAAATCTTAATATGGCCATAACTTCCAAAATAAGGCTCGTAAGAGGTTGCGGTTAACGTTGTTGAACAGATAACGGTCTGGTCTTTGCAGTTTTTGGAGAGCTATTCATTGCTGAAAACTAGAGCATTTTGTGGGCTCTGGTGGCAGAGAAATTTTGATTCAAAGTTAATCTTTCTTGTTTCAACCCAAAAACTAAAAATCTTAATATGGCCATAACTTCCAAAATAAGGCTCGTAAGAGGTTGCGGTTAACGTTGTTGAACAGATAACGGTCTGGTCTTTGCATTGCCGTTCAAAACTCAACTTTTTTTTTCCAATCGATTTTCGAAAAAAAGCATGGACTACCCCCTTATCACTAAAAATTATTTTTTTTACGAAAGTCTCTGGAACCCATTGAAACGTACATATATAGAAAGGTTTTGTCAAATGCAACCAGCACATCCAAAGCAAACCCTTTTATAATGTCTAGTTTTCGAGATATTTGCATTCAAAGTTATTTTTTTGAGTTATGAAGGCTTGTATGACTTTGGATGCCTACAGTTCCGCAAATAAGGCTATGACGTCATTTTCGCTTGCAAAACGCTTAATTAATTTTTGAAGAGCTATCCATAGCTGAAAACTAGAACATTCTAGGAGGTCTGGTTGCGGAAATATCTTAATTCAAAGTAAATCCATTAAAATCGATTTTTTTGAGTTTTGAAAGTTTGCATGACTTTGGATGTCTACAGTTCCACAAATATGGCTCGGAAGGCCTTGCGGTTTATTAACCGCTTAATCAGTTTTTGGAGAGCTATTCATTGCTGAAAACTAGAGCATTTTGTGGGCTCTGGTTGCAGAGAAATTTTGATTCAAAGTTAATCTTTCTTGTTTCAACACAAAAACTAAAAATCTTAATATGGCCATAACTTCCAAAATAAGGCTCGTAAGAGGTTGCGGTTAACGTTGTTGAACAGATAACGGTCTGGTCTTTGCAAAACGCTTAATTAGTTTTTCAAGAGCTATCCATAGCTGAAAACTAGAACATTCTAGGAGGTCTGGTTGCGGAGATATCTTAATTCAAAGTAAATCCATTAAAATCGATTTTTTTGAGTTTTGAAAGTTTGCATGACTTTGGATGTCTACAGTTCCACAAATAAGGCTCGGAAGGCCTTGCGGTTTATTAACCGCTTAATCAGTTTTTGGAGAGCTATTCATTGCTGAAAACTAGAGCATTTTGTGGGCTCTGGTTGCAGGGAAATTTTGATTCAAAGTTAATCTTTCTTGTTTCAACCCAAAAACTAAAAATCTTAATATGGCCATAACTTCCAAAATAAGGCTCGTAAAAGGTTGCGGTTAACGTTGTTGAACAGATAACGGTCTGGTCTTTGCAAAACGCTTAATTAGTTTTTCAAGAGCTATCCATAGCTGAAAACTAGAACATTCTAGGAGGTCTGGTTGCGGAGATATCTTAATTCAAAGTAAATCCATTAAAATCGATTTTTTTGAGTTTTGAAAGTTTGCATGACTTTGGATGTCTACAGTTCCACAAATAAGGCTCGGAAGGCCTTGCGGTTTATTAACCGCTTAATCAGTTTTTGGAGAGCTATTCATTGCTGAAAACTAGAGCATTTTGTGGGCTCTGGTTGCAGAGAAATTTTGATTCAAAGTTAATCTTTCTTGTTTCAACCCAAAAACTAAAAATCTTAATATGGCCATAACTTCCAAAATAAGGCTCGTAAGAGGTTGCGGTTAACGTTGTTGAACAGATAACGGTCTGGTCTTTGCAAAACGCTTAATTAGTTTTTCAAGAGCTATCCATAGCTGAAAACTAGAACATTCTAGGAGGTCTGGTTGCGGAGATATCTTAATTCAAAGTAAATCCATTAAAATCGATTTTTTTGAGTTTTGAAAGTTTGCATGACTTTGGATGTCTACAGTTCCACAAATAAGGCTCGGAAGGCCTTGCGGTTTATTAACCGCTTAATCAGTTTTTGGAGAGCTATTCATTGCTGAAAACTAGAGCATTTTGTGGGCTCTGGTTGCAGAGAAATTTTGATTCAAAGTTAATCTTTCTTGTTTCAACCCAAAAACTAAAAATCTTAATATGGCCATAACTTCCAAAATAAGGCTCGTAAGAGGTTGCGGTTAACGTTGTTGAACAGATAACGGTCTGGTCTTTGCAGTTTTTGGAGAGCTATTCATTGCTGAAAACTAGAGCATTTTGTGGGCTCTGGTGGCAGAGAAATTTTGATTCAAAGTTAATCTTTCTTGTTTCAACCCAAAAACTAAAAATCTTAATATGGCCATAACTTCCAAAATAAGGCTCGTAAGAGGTTGCGGTTAACGTTGTTGAACAGATAACGGTCTGGTCTTTGCATTGCCGTTCAAAACTCAACTTTTTTTTTCCAATCGATTTTCGAAAAAAAGCATGGACTACCCCCTTATCACTAAAAATTATTTTTTTTACGAAAGTCTCTGGAACCCATTGAAACGTACATATATAGAAAGGTTTTGTCAAATGCAACCAGCACATCCAAAGCAAACCCTTTTATAATGTCTAGTTTTCGAGATATTTGCATTCAAAGTTATTTTTTTGAGTTATGAAGGCTTGTATGACTTTGGATGCCTACAGTTCCGCAAATAAGGCTATGACGTCATTTTCGCTTGCAAAACGCTTAATTAATTTTTGAAGAGCTATCCATAGCTGAAAACTAGAACATTCTAGGAGGTCTGGTTGCGGAAATATCTTAATTCAAAGTAAATCCATTAAAATCGATTTTTTTGAGTTTTGAAAGTTTGCATGACTTTGGATGTCTACAGTTCCACAAATATGGCTCGGAAGGCCTTGCGGTTTATTAACCGCTTAATCAGTTTTTGGAGAGCTATTCATTGCTGAAAACTAGAGCATTTTGTGGGCTCTGGTTGCAGAGAAATTTTGATTCAAAGTTAATCTTTCTTGTTTCAACACAAAAACTAAAAATCTTAATATGGCCATAACTTCCAAAATAAGGCTCGTAAGAGGTTGCGGTTAACGTTGTTGAACAGATAACGGTCTGGTCTTTGCAAAAAGCTTAATTAGTTTTTCAAGAGCTATCCATAGCTGAAAACTAGAACATTCTAGGAGGTCTGGTTGCGGAGATATCTTAATTCAAAGTAAATCCATTAAAATCGATTTTTTTGAGTTTTGAAAGTTTGCATGACTTTGGATGTCTACAGTTCCACAAATAAGGCTCGGTAGGCCTTGGGGTTTATTAACAGCTTAATCAGTTTTTGGAGAGCTATTCATTGCTGAAAACTAGAGCATTTTATGGGCTGTGGTTGCAGAGAAATTTTGATTCAAAGTTAATCTTTCTTGTTTCAACCCAAAAACTAAAAATCTTAATATGGCCATAACTTCCAAAATAAGGCTCGTAAGAGGTTGCAGTTAACGTTGTTGAACAGATAACGGTCTGGTCTTTGCATTGCCGTTCAAAACTCAAATTTTTTTTTCCAATCGATTTTCGAAAAAAAGCATGGACTACCCCCTTATCACTAAAAATTAATTTTTTTACGAAAGTCTCTGGAACACATTGAAACGTACATATATAGAAAGGTTTTGTCAAATGCAACCAGCACATCCAAAGCAAACCCTTTTATAATGTCTAGTTTTCGAGATAATTGCATTCAAAGTTATTTTTTTGAGTTATGAAGGCTTGTATGACTTTGGATGCCTACAGTTCCGCAAATAAGGCTATGACGTCATTTTCGCTTGCAAAACGCTTAATTAGTTTTTCAAGAGCTATCCATAGCTGAAAACTAGAACATTCTAGGAGGTCTGGTTGCGGAGATATCTTAATTCAAAGTAAATCCATTAAAATCGATTTTTTTGAGTTTTGAAAGTTTGCATGACTTTGGATGTCTACAGTTCCACAAATAAGGCTCGGAAGGCCTTGCGGTTTATTAACCGCTTAATCAGTTTTTGGAGAGCTATTCATTGCTGAAAACTAGAGCATTTTGTGGGCTCTGGTTGCAGAGAAATTTTGATTCAAAGTTAATCTTTCTTGTTTCAACCCAAAAACTAAAAATCTTAATATGGCCATAACTTCCAAAATAAGGCTCGTAAGAGGTTGCGGTTAACGTTGTTGAACAGATAACGGTCTGGTCTTTGCATTGTTGTTCAAAACTCAGTTTTTGGAGAGCTATTCATTGCTGAAAACTAGAGCATTTTGTGGGCTCTGGTGGCAGAGAAATTTTGATTCAAAGTTAATCTTTCTTGTTTCAACCCAAAAACTAAAAATCTTAATATGGCCATAACTTCCAAAATAAGGCTCGTAAGAGGTTGCGGTTAACGTTGTTGAACAGATAACGGTCTGGTCTTTGCAAAAAACTTAATAAGTTTTTCAAGAGCTATCCATAGCTGAAAACTAGAACATTCTAGGAGGTCTGGTTGCGGAGATATCTTAATTCAAAGTAAATCCATTAAAATCGATTTTTTTGAGTTTTTAAAGTTTGCATGACTTTGGATGTCTACAGTTCCACAAATATGGCTCGGAAGGCCTTGCGGTTTATTAACCGCTTAATCAGTTTTTGGAGAGCTATTCATTGCTGAAAACTAGAGCATTTTGTGGGCTCTGGTTGCAGAGAAATTTTGATTCAAAGTTAATCTTTCTTGTTTCAACACAAAAACTAAAAATTTTAATATGGCCATAACTTCCAAAATAAGGCTCGTAAGAGGTTGCGGTTAACGTTGTTGAACAGATAACGGTCTGGTCTTTGCAAAAAACTTAATTAGTTTTTCAAGAGCTATCCATAGCTGAAAACTAGAACATTCTAGGAGGTCTGGTTGCGGAGATATCTTAATTCAAAGTAAATCCATTAAAATCGATTTTTTTGAGTTTTGAAAGTTTGCATGACTTTGGATGTCTACAGTTCCACAAATAAGGCTCGGAAGGCCTTGCGGTTTATTAACCGCTTAATCAGTTTTTGGAGAGCTATTCATTGCTGAAAACTAGAGCATTTTGTGGGCTCTGGTTGCAGAGAAATTTTGGTTCAAAGTTAATCTTTCTTGTTTCAACCCAAAAACTAAAAATCTTAATATGGCCATAACTTCCAAAATAAGGCTCGTAAGAGGTTGCGGTTAACGTTGTTGAACAGATAACGGTCTGGTCTTTGCAAAACGCTTAATTAGTTTTTCAAGAGCTATCCATAGCTGAAAACTAGAACATTCTAGGAGGTCTGGTTGCGGAGATATCTTAATTCAAAGTAAATCCATTAAAATCGATTTTTTTGAGTTTTGAAAGTTTGCATGACTTTGGATGTCTACAGTTCCACAAATAAGGCTCGGAAGGCCTTGCGGTTTATTAACCGCTTAATCAGTTTTTGGAGAGCTATTCATTGCTGAAAAGTAGAGCATTTTGTGGGCTCTGGTTGCAGAGAAATTTTGATTCAAAGTTAATCTTTCTTGTTTCAACCCAAAAACTAAAAATCTTAATATGGCCATAACTTCCAAAATAAGGCTCGTAAGAGGTTGCGGTTAACGTTGTTGAACAGATAACGGTCTGGTCTTTGCAAAACGCTTAATTAGTTTTTCAAGAGCTATCCATAGCTGAAAACTAGAACATTCTAGGAGGTCTGGTTGCGGAGATACCTTAATTCAAAGTAAATCCATTAAAATCGATTTTTTTGAGTTTTGAAAGTTTGCATGACTTTGGATGTCTACAGTTCCACAAATAAGGCTCGGTAGGCCTTGCGGTTTATTAACAGCTTAATCAGTTTTTGGAGAGCTATTCATTGCTGAAAACTAAAGCATTTTATGGGCTGTGGTTGCAGAGAAATTTTGATTCAAAGTTAATCTTTCTTGTTTCAACCCAAAAACTAAAAATCTTAATATGGCCATAACTTCCAAAATAAGGCTCGTAAGAGGTTGCAGTTAACGTTGTTGAACAAATACCGGTCTGGTCTTTGCATTGCCGTTCAAAACTCAACTTTTTTTTTCCAATCGATTTTCGAAAAAAAGCATGGACTGGTTGCGGAGATATCTTAATTCAAAGTAAATCCAATTAATTTTTTACGAAAGTCTCTGGAACGCATTGAAACGTACATATATAGAAAGGTTTTGTCAAATGCAACCAGCACATCCAAAGCAAACCCTTTTATAATGTCTAGTTTTCGAGATAATTGCATTCAAAGTTATTTTTTTGAGTTATGAAGGCTTGTATGACTTTGGATGCCTACAGTTCCGCAAATAAGGCTATGACGTCATTTTCGCTTGCAAAACGCTTAATTAGTTTTTCAAGAGCTATCCATAGCTGAAAACTAGAATATTCTAGGAGGTCTGGTTGCGGAGATATCTTAATTCAAAGTAAATCCATTAAAATCGATTTTTTTGAGTTTTGAAAGTTTGCATGACTTTGGATGTCTACAGTTCCACAAATAAGGCTCGGAAGGCCTTGCGGTTTATTAACCGCTTAATCAGTTTTTGGAGAGCTATTCATTGCTGAAAACTAGAGCATTTTGTGGGCTCTAGTTGCAGAGAAATTTTGATTCAAAGTTAATCTTTCTTGTTTCAACCCAAAAACTAAAAATCTTAATACGGCCATAACTTCCAAAATAAGGCTCGTAAGAGGTTGCGGTTAACGTTGTTGAACAGATAACGGTCTGGTCTTTGCAAAACGCTTAATTAGTTTTTCAAGAGGTATCCATAGCTGAAAACTAGAACATTCTAGGAGGTCTGGTTGCGGAGATATCTTAATTCAAAGTAAATCCATTAAAATCGATTTTTTTGAGTTTTGAAAGTTTGCATGACTTTGGATGTCTACAGTTCCACAAATAAGGCTCGGAAGGCCTTGCGGTTTATTAACCGCTTAATCAGTTTTTGGAGAGCTATTCATTGCTGAAAACTAGAGCATATTGTGGGCTCTGGTTGCAGAGAAATTTTGATTCAAAGTTAATCTTTCTTTAGTTAGTTCTTCAAGAGCTATCCATAGCTGAAAACTAGAACATTCTAGGAGGTCTGGTTGCGGAGATATCTTAATTCAAAGTAAATCCATTAAAATCGATTTTTTCGAGTTTTGAAAGTTTGCATGACTTTGGATGTCTACAGTTCCACAAATAAGGCTCGGAAGGCCTTGCGGTTTATTAACCGCTTAATCAGTTTTTGGAGAGCTATTCATTGCTGAAAACTAGAGCATTTTGTCGGCTCTGGTGGCAGAGAAATTTTGATTCAAAGTTAATCTTTCTTGTTTCAACCCAAAAACTAAAGATCTTAATATGGCCATAACTTCCAAAATAAGGCTCGTAAGAGGTTGCGGTTAACGTTGTTGAACAGATAACGGTCTGGTCTTTGCAAAACGCTTAATAAGTTTTTCAAGAGCTATCCATAGCTGAAAACTAGAACATTCTAGGAGGTCTGGTTGCGGAGATATCTTAATTCAAAGTAAATCCATTAAAATCGATTTTTTTGAGTTTTGAAAGCTTGCATGACTTTGGATGTCTACAGTTCCACAAATAAGGCTCGGAAGGCCTTGCGGTTTATTAACCGCTTAATCAGTTTTTGGAGAGCTATTCATTGCTGAAAACTAGAGCATTTTGTGGGCTCTGGTTGCAGAGAAATTTTGATTCAAAGTTAATCTTTCTTGTTTCAACCCAAAAACTAAAAATCTTAATATGGCCATAACTTCCAAAATAAGGCTCGTAAGAGGTTGCGGTTAACGTTGTTGAACAGATAACGGTCTGGTCTTTGCAAAAAGCTTAATAAGTTTTTCAAGAGCTATCCATAGCTGAAAACTAGAACATTCTAGGAGGTCTGGTTGCGGAGATATCTTAATTCAAAGTAAATCCATTAAAATCGATTTTTTTGAGTTTTGAAAGTTTGCATGACTTTGGATGTCTACAGTTCCACAAATAAGGCTCGGAAGGCCTTGCGGTTTATTAACAGCTTAATCAGTTTTTGGAGAGCTATTCATTGCTGAAAACTAGAGCATTTTGTGGGCTCTGGTTGCAGAGAAATTTTGATTCAAAGTTAATCTGTTTCAACCCAAAAACTAAAAATCTTAATATGGCCATAACTTCCAAAATAAGGCTCGTAAGAGGTTGCGGTTAACGTTGTTGAACAGATAACGGTCTGGTCTTTGCAAAACGCTTAATTAGTTTTTCAAGAGCTATCCATAGCTGAAAACTAGAACATTCTAGGAGGTCTGGTTGCGGAGATATCTTAATTCAAAGTAAATCCATTAAAATCGATTTTTTTGAGTTTTGAAAGTTTGCATGACTTTGGATGTCTACAGTTCCACAAATAAGGCTCGGAAGGCCTTGCGGTTTATTAACCGCTTAATCAGTTTTTGGAGAGCTATTCATTGCTGAAAACTAGAGCATTTTGTGGGCTCTGGTTGCAGAGAAATTTTGATTCAAAGTTAATCTTTCTTGTTTCAACCCAAAAACTAAAAATCTTAATATGGCCATAACTTCCAAAATAAGGCTCGTAAGAGGTTGCGGTTAACGTTGTTGAACAGATAACGGTCTGGTCTTTGCAAAACGCTTAATTAGTTTTTCAAGAGCTATCCATAGCTGAAAACTAGAACATTCTAGGAGGTCTGGTTGCGGAGATATCTTAATTCAAAGTAAATCCATTAAAATCGATTTTTTTGAGTTTTGAAAGTTTGCATGACTTTGGATGTCTACAGTTCCACAAATAAGGCTCGGAAGGCCTTGCGGTTTATTAACCGCTTAATCAGTTTTTGGAGAGCTATTCATTGCTGAAAACTAGAGCATTTTGTGGGCTCTGGTTGCAGAGAAATTTTGATTCAAAGTTAATCTTTCTTGTTTCAACCCAAAAACTAAAAATCTTAATATGGCCATAACTTCCAAAATAAGGCTCGTAAGAGGTTGCGGTTAACGTTGTTGAACAGATAACGGTCTGGTCTTTGCAAAACGCTTAATTAGTTTTTCAAGAGCTATCCATAGCTGAAAACTAGAACATTCTAGGAGGTCTGGTTGCGGAGATATCTTAATTCAAAGTAAATCCATTAAAATCGATTTTTTTGAGTTTTGAAAGTTTGCATGACTTTGGATGTCTACAGTTCCACAAATAAGGCTCGGAAGGCCTTGCGGTTTATTAACCGCTTAATCAGTTTTTGGAGAGCTATTCATTGCTGAAAACTAGAGCATTTTGTGGGCTCTGGTTGCAGAGAAATTTTGATTCAAAGTTAATCTGTTTCAACCCAAAAACTAAAAATCTTAATATGGCCATAACTTCCAAAATAAGGCTCGTAAGAGGTTGCGGTTAACGTTGTTGAACAGATAACGGTCTGGTCTTTGCAAAACGCTTAATTAGTTTTTCAAGAGCTATCCATAGCTGAAAACTAGAACATTCTAGGAGGTCTGGTTGCGGAGATATCTTAATTCAAAGTAAATCCATTAAAATCGATTTTTTTGAGTTTTGAAAGTTTGCATGACTTTGGATGTCTACAGTTCCACAAATAAGGCTCGGAAGGCCTTGCGGTTTATTAACCGCTTAATCAGTTTTTGGAGAGCTATTCATTGCTGAAAACTAGAGCATTTTGTGGGCTCTGGTTGCAGAGAAATTTTGATTCAAAGTTAATCTTTCTTGTTTCAACCCAAAAACTAAAAATCTTAATATGGCCATAACTTCCAAAATAAGGCTCGTAAGAGGTTGCGGTTAACGTTGTTGAACAGATAACGGTCTGGTCTTTGCAAAACGCTTAATTAGTTTTTCAAGAGCTATCCATAGCTGAAAACTAGAACATTCTAGGAGGTCTGGTTGCGGAGATATCTTAATTCAAAGTAAATCCATTAAAATCGATTTTTTTGAGTTTTGAAAGTTTGCATGACTTTGGATGTCTACAGTTCCACAAATAAGGCTCGGAAGGCCTTGCGGTTTATTAACCGCTTAATCAGTTTTTGGAGAGCTATTCATTGCTGAAAACTAGAGCATTTTGTGGGCTCTGGTTGCAGAGAAATTTTGATTCAAAGTTAATCTTTCTTGTTTCAACCCAAAAACTAAAAATCTTAATATGGCCATAACTTCCAAAATAAGGCTCGTAAGAGGTTGCGGTTAACGTTGTTGAACAGATAACGGTCTGGTCTTTGCAAAACGCTTAATTAGTTTTTCAAGAGCTATCCATAGCTGAAAACTAGAACATTCTAGGAGGTCTGGTTGCGGAGATATCTTAATTCAAAGTAAATCCATTAAAATCGATTTTTTTGAGTTTTGAAAGTTTGCATGACTTTGGATGTCTCTTTGGATGTCTACAGTTCCACAAATAAGGCTCGGAAGGCCTTGCGGTTTATTAACCGCTTAATCAGTTTTTGGAGAGCTATTCATTGCTGAAAACTAGAGCATTTTGTGGGCTCTGGTTGCAGAGAAATTTTGATTCAAAGTTAATCTTTCTTGTTTCAACCCAAAAACTAAAAATCTTAATATGGCCATAACTTCCAAAATAAGGCTCGTAAGAGGTTGCGGTTAACGTTGTTGAACAGATAACGGTCTGGTCTTTGCAAACGCTTAATTAGTTTTTCAAGAGCTATCCATAGCTGAAAACTAGAACATTCTAGGAGGTCTGGTTGCGGAGATATCTTAATTCAAAGTAAATCCATTAAATCGATTTTTTGAGTTTTGAAAGTTGCATGACTTTGGATTTCTACAGTTCCACAAATAAGGCTCGAAGGCCTTGCGGTTTATTAACCGCTTAATCAGTTTTTGGAGAGCTATTCATTGCTGAAAACTAGAGCATTTGTGGGCTCTGGTTGCAGAGAAATTTTGATTCAAAGTTAATCTTTCTTGTTTCAACCCAAAAACTAAAAATCTTAATATGGCATAACTTCCAAAATAAGGCTCGTAAGAGGTTGCGGTTAACGTTGTTGAACAGATAACGGTCTGGTCTTTGCAAAAAGCTTAATTAGTTTTTCAAGAGCTATCCATAGCTGAAAACTAGAACATTCTAGGAGGTCTGGTTGCGGAGATATCTTAATTCAAAGTAAATCCATTAAAATCGATTTTTTTGAGTTTTGAAAGTTTGCATGACTTTGGATGTCTACAGTTCCACAAATAAGGCTCGAAGGCCTTGCGGTTTATTAACAGCTTAATCAGTTTTGGAGAGCTATTCATTGCTGAAAACTAGAGCATTTTGTGGGCTCTGGTTGCAGAGAAATTTTGATTCAAAGTTAATCTGTTTCAACCCAAAAACTAAAAATCTTAATATGGCCATAACTTCCAAAATAAGGCTCGTAAGAGGTTGCGGTTAACGTTGTTGAACAGATAACGGTCTGGTCTTTGCAATACGCTTAATTAGTTTTTCAAGAGGTATCCATAGCTGAAAACTAGAACATTCTAGGAGGTCTGGTTGCGGAGATATCTTAATTCAAAGTAAATCCATTAAAATCGATTTTTTTGAGTTTTGAAAGTTTGCATGACTTTGGATGTCTACAGTTCCACAAATAAGGCTCGGAAGGCCTTGCGGTTTATTAACCGCTTTAATCAGTTTTTGAAGAGCTATTCATTGCTGAAAACTAGAGCATTTTGTGGCTCTGGTTGCAGAGAAATTTTGATTCAAAGTTAATCTTTCTTGTTTCAACCCAAAAACTAAAAATCTTAATATGGCCATAACTTCCAAAATAAGGCTCGTAAGAGGTTGCGGTTAACGTTGTTGAACAGATAACGGTCTGGTCTTTGCAAAAAGCTTAATTAGTTTTTCAAGAGGTATCCATAGCTGAAAACTAGAACATTCTAGGAGGTCTGGTTGCGGAGATATCTTAATTCAAAGTAAATCCATTAAAATCGATTTTTTGAGTTTGAAAGTTTGCATGACTTTGGATGTCTACAGTTCCACAAATAAAGCTCGGGAAGGCCTTGCGGTTTATTAACCGCTTAATCAGTTTTTGGAGAGCTATTCATTGCTGAAAACTAGAGCATATTGTGGGCTCTGGTTGCAGAGAAATTTTGATTCAAAGTTAATCTTTCTTGTTTCAACCCAAAAACTAAAAATCTTAATATGGCCATAACTTCCAAAATAAGGCTCGTAAGAGGTTGCGGTTAACGTTGTTGAACAGATAACGGTCTGGTCTTTGCAAAACGCTTAATTAGTTTTTCAAGAGCTATCCATAGCTGAAAACTAGAACATTCTAGGAGGTCTGGTTGCGGAGATATCTTAATTCAAGTAAATCCATAAAAATCGATTTTTTTGAGTTTTGAAAGTTTGCATGACTTTGGATGTCTACAGTTCCACAAATAAGGCTCGGAAGGCCTTGCGGTTTATTAACAGCTTAATCAGTTTTTGGAGAGCTATTCATTGCTGAAAACTAGAGCATTTTGTGGGCTCTGGTTGCAGAGAAATTTTGATTCAAAGTTAATCTTTCTTGTTTCAACCCAAAAACTAAAATCTTAATATGGCCATAACTTCCAAAATAAGGCTCGTAAGAGGTTGCGGTTAACGTTGTTGAACAGATAACGGTCTGGTCTTTGCAAAAAGCTTAATTAGTTTTTCAAGAGCTATCCATAGCTGAAAACTAGAACATTCTAGGAGGTCTGGTTGCGGAGATATCTTAATTCAAAGTAAATCCATTAAAATCGATTTTTTTGAGTTTTGAAAGTTTGCATGACTTTGGATGTCTACAGTTCCACAAATAAGGCTCGGAAGGCCTTGCGGTTTATTAACAGCTTAATCAGTTTTTGGAGAGCTATTCATTGCTGAAAACTAGAGCATTTTGTGGGCTCTGGTTGCAGAGAAATTTTGATTCAAAATTAATCTGTTTCAACCCAAAAACTAAAGATCTTAATATGGCCATAACTTCCAAAATAAGGCTCGTAAGAGGTTGCGGTTAACGTTGTTGAACAGATAACGGTCTGGTCTTTGCAAAACGCTTAATTAGTTTTTCAAGAGCTATCCATAGCTGAAAACTAGAACATTCTAGGAGGTCTGGTTGCGGAGATATCTTAATTCAAAGTAAATCCATTAAAATCGATTTTTTTGAGTTTTGAAAGTTTGCATGACTTTGGATGTCTACAGTTCCACAAATAAGGCTCGGAAGGCCTTGCGGTTTATTAACCGCTTAATCAGTTTTTGGAGAGCTATTCATTGCTGAAAACTAGAGCAATTTGTGTGCTCTGGTTGCAGAGAAATTTTGATTCAAAGTTAATCTTTCTTGTTTCAACCCAAAAACTAAAAATCTTAATATGGCCATAACTTCCAAATAAGGCTTGTAAGAGGTTGCGGTTAACGTTGTTGAACAGATAACGTCTGGTCTTTGCAAAAAGCTTAATTAGTTTTTCAAGAGGTATCCATAGCTGAAAACTAGAACATTCTAGGAGTCTGGTTGCGGAGATATCTTAATTCAAAGTAAATCCATTAAAATCGATTTTTTGAGTTTGAAAGTTTGCAATGACTTTGGATGTCTACAGTTCCACAAATAAGGCTCGGAAGGCCTTGCGGTTTATTAACCGCTTAATCAGTTTTTGGAGAGCTATTCATTGCTGAAAACTAGAGCATATTGTGGGCTCTGGTTGCAGAGAAATTTTGATTCAAAGTTAATCTTTCTTTAGTTAGTTCTTCAAGAGCTATCCATAGCTGAAAACTAGAACATTCTAGGAGGTCTGGTTGCGGAGATATCTTAATTCAAAGTCATTAAAATCGATTTTTTGAGTTTTGAAAGTTTGCATGACTTTGGATGTCTACAGTTCCACAAATAAGGCTCGGAAAGCCTTGCGGTTTATTAACCGCTTAATCAGTTTTTGGAGAGCTATTCATTGCTGAAACTAGAGCATTTTGTGGGCTCTGGTTGCAGAGAAATTTTGATTCAAAGTTAATCTTTCTTGTTCAACCCAAAAACTAAAAATCTTAATATGGCCATAACTTCCAAAATAAGGCTCGTAAGAGGTTGCGGTTAACGTTGTTGAACAGATAACGGTCTGGTCTTTGCAAAAAGCTTAATTAGTTTTTCAAGAGGTATCCATAGCTGAAAACTAGAACATTCTAGGAGGTCTGGTTGCGGAGATATCTTAATTCAAAGTAAATCCATTAAAATCGATTTTTTTGAGTTTTGAAAGTTTGCATGACTTTGGATGTCTACAGTTCCACAAATAAGGCTCGGAAGGCCTTGCGGTTTATTAACCGCTTAATCAGTTTTTGGAGAGCTATTCATTGCTGAAAACTAGAGCATATTGTGGGCTCTGGTTGCAGAGAAATTTTGATTCAAAGTTAATCTTTCTTGTTTCAACCCAAAAACTAAAAATCTTAATATGGCCATAACTTCCAAAATAAGGCTCGTAAGAGGTTGCGGTTAACGTTGTTGAACAGATAACGGTCTGGTCTTTGCAAAACGCTTAATTAGTTTTTCAAGAGCTATCCATAGCTGAAAACTAGAACATTCTAGGAGGTCTGGTTGCGGAGATATCTTAATTCAAAGTAAATCCATAAAAATCGATTTTTTTGAGTTTTGAAAGTTTGCATGACTTTGGATGTCTACAGTTCCACAAATAAGGCTCGGAAGGCCTTGCGGTTTATTAACCGCTTAATCAGTTTTTGGAGAGCTATTCATTGCTGAAAACTAGAGCATTTTCGTGGGCTCTGGTTGCAGAGAAATTTTGATTCAAAGTTAATCTTTCTTGTTTCAACCCAAAAACTAAAAATCTTAATATGGCCATAACTTCCAAAATAAGGCTCGTAAGAGGTTGCGGTTAACGTTGTTGAACAGATAACGGTCTGGTCTTTGCAAAAAGCTTAATTAGTTTTCAAGAGCTATCCATAGCTGAAAACTAGAACATTCTAGGAGGTCTGGTTGCGGAGATATCTTAATTCAAAGTAAATCCATTAAAATCGATTTTTTTGAGTTTTGAAAGTTTGCATGACTTTGGATGTCTACAGTTCACAAATAAGGCTCGGAAGGCCTTGCGGTTTATTAACAGCTTAATCAGTTTTTGGAGAGCTATTCATTGCTGAAAACTAGAGCATTTTGTGGGCTCTGGTTGCAGAGAAATTTTGATTCAAAGTTAATCTGTTTCAACCCAAAAACTAAGATCTTAATATGGCCATAACTTCCAAAATAAGGCTCGTAAGAGGTTGCGGTTAACGTTGTTGAACAGATAACGGTCTGGTCTTTGCAAAACGCTTAATAAGTTTTTCAAGAGCTATCCATAGCTGAAAACTAGAACATTCTAGGAGGTCTGGTTGCGGAGATATCTTAATTCAAAGTAAATCCATTAAAATCGATTTTTTTTGAGTTTTGAAAGTTTGCATGACTTTGGATGTCTACAGTTCCACAAATAAGGCTCGGAAGGCCTTGCGGTTTATTAACCGCTTAATCAGTTTTTGGAGAGCTATTCATTGCTGAAAACTAGAGCATTTTGTGGGCTCTGGTTGCAGAGAAATTTTGATTCAAAGTTAATCTTTCTTGTTTCAACCCAAAACTAAAAATCTAATATGGCATAACTTCCAAAATAAGGCTCGTAAGAGGTTGCGGTTAACGTTGTTGAACAGATAACGGTCTGGTCTTTGCAAAAAGCTTAATTAGTTTTTCAAGAGGTATCCATAGCTGAAAACTAGAACATTCTAGGAGGTCTGGTTGCGGAGATATCTTAATTCAAAGTAAATCCATTAAAATCGATTTTTTTGAGTTTGAAAGTTTGCATGACTTTGGATGTCTACAGTTCCACAAATAAGGCTCGGAAGGCCTTGCGGTTTATTAACCGCTTAATCAGTTTTTGGAGAGCTATTCATTGCTGAAAACTAGAGCATATTGTGGGCTCTGGTTGCAGAGAAATTTTGATTCAAAGTTAATCTTTCTTTAGTTAGTTCTTCAAGAGCTATCCATAGCTGAAAACTAGAACATTCTAGGAGGTCTGGTTGCGGAGATATCTTAATTCAAAGTCATTAAAATCGATTTTTTTGAGTTTTGAAAGTTTGCATGACTTTGGATGTCTACAGTTCCACAAATAAGGCTCGGAAAGCCTTGCGGTTTATTAACCGCTTAATCAGTTTTGGAGAGCTATTCATTGCTGAAAACTAGAGCATTTTGTGGGCTCTGGTTGCAGAGAAATTTTGATTCAAAGTTAATCTTTCTTGTTTCAACCCAAAAACTAAAAATCTTAATATGGCCATAACTTCCAAAATAAGGCTCGTAAGAGGTTGCGGTTAACGTTGTTGAACAGATAACGGTCTGGTCTTTGCAAAAGCTTAATTAGTTTTTCAAGAGGTATCCATAGCTGAAAACTAGAACATTCTAGGAGTCTGGTTGCGGAGATATCTTAATTCAAAGTAAGATCCATTAAATCGATTTTTTGAGTTTTGAAAGTTTGCATGACTTTGGATGTCTACAGTTCCACAAATAAGGCTCGGAAGGCTTGCGGGTTTATTAACCGCTTAATCAGTTTTTGGAGAGCTATTCATTGCTGAAAACTAGAGCATATTGTGGGCTCTGGTTGCAGAGAAATTTTGATTCAAAGTTAATCTTTCTTTAGTTAGTTCTTCAAGAGCTATCCATAGCTGAAAACTAGAACATTCTAGGAGGTCTGGTTGCGGAGATATCTTAATTCAAAGTCATTAAAATCGATTTTTTTGAGTTTTGAAAGTTTGCATGACTTTGGATGTCTACAGTTCCACAAATAAGGCTCGAAGGCCTTGCGGTTTATTAACCGCTTAATCAGTTTTTAGAGAGCTATTCATTGCTGAAAACTAGAGCATTTTGTGGGCTCTGGTTGCAGAGAAATTTTGATTCAAAGTTAATCTTTCTTGTTTCAACCCAAAAACTAAAAATCTTAATATGGCCATAACTTCCAAAATAAGGCTCGTAAGAGGTTGCGGTTAACGTTGTTGAACAGATAACGGTCTGGTCTTTGCAAAAAGCTTAATTAGTTTTTCAAGAGGTATCCATAGCTGAAAACTAGAACATTCTAGGAGGTCTGGTTGCGGAGATATCTTAATTCAAAGTAAATCCATTAAAATCGATTTTTTTGAGTTTTGAAAGTTTGCATGACTTTGGATGTCTACAGTTCCACAAATAAGGCTCGGAAGGCCTTGCGGTTTATTAACCGCTTAATCAGTTTTTGGAGAGCTATTCATTGCTGAAAAACTAGAGCATATTGTGGGCTCTGGTTGCAGAGAAATTTTGATTCAAAGTTAATCTTTCTTTAGTTAGTTCTTCAAGAGCTATCCATAGCTGAAAACTAGAACATTCTAGGAGGTCTGGTTGCGGAGATATCTTAATTCAAAGTCATTAAATCGATTTTTTTGAGTTTGAAAGTTTGCATGACTTTGGATGTCTACAGTTCCACAAATAAGGCTCGGAAGGCCTTGCGGTTTATAAACCGCTTAATCAGTTTTTGGAGAGCTATTCATTGCTGAAAACTAGAGCATTTTGTGGGCTCTGGTTGCAGAGAAATTTTGATTCAAAGTTAATCTTTCTTGTTTCAAACCCAAAAACTAAAAATCTTAATACGGCCATAACTTCCAAAATAAGGCTCGTAAGAGGTTGCGGTTAACGTTGTTGAACAGATAACGGTCTGGTCTTTGCAAAACGCTTAATTAGTTTTTCAAGAGCTATCCATAGCTGAAAACTAGAACATTCTAGGAGGTCTGGTTGCGGAGATATCTTAATTCAAAGTAAATCATTAAAATCGATTTTTTTGAGTTTTGAAAGTTTGCATGACTTTGGATGTCTACAGTTCCACAAATAAGGCTCGGAAGGCCTTGCGGTTTATTAACCGCTTAATCAGTTTTGGAGAGCTATTCATTGCTGAAAACTAGAGCATTTTGTGGGCTCTGGTTGCAGAGAAATTTTGATTCAAAGTTAATCTTTCTTGTTTCAACCCAAAAACTAAAAATCTTAATATGGCCATAACTTCCAAAATAAGGCTCGTAAGAGGTTGCGGTTAACGTTGTTGAACAGATAACGGTCTGGTCTTTGCATTGCCGTTCAAAACTCAACTTTTTTTTTCCAATCGATTTCGAAAAAAAGCATGGACTACCCCCTTATCACTAAAAATTATTTTTTTTTACGAAAGTCTCTGGAACCCATTGAAACGTACATATATAGAAAGGTTTTGTCAAATGCAACCAGCACATCCAAAGCAAACCCTTTTATAATGTCTAGTTTTCGAGATATTTGCATTCAAAGTTATTTTTTTGAGTTATGAAGGCTTGTATGAATTTGGATGCCTACAGTTCCGG
>CASGHW010000137.1:0-32594 GCA_949320155.1 Melangyna quadrimaculata
CTACAGTATATATAACCCAATGCACCAATGAACGAATTGAAATATTACGCAAATCAAAACAAGGAAACCGAAATATAAAGCTAACCGATGTTGGAACTATTGGTCTACACACTCTTCTATGGGAAATGATGCAATAAAGTCTGCTATTTCACGAGATCGTTTTCAGCTGTTGTCCTCAAAAATGTACTTTGCTCCCCCTGAAAAACCAGAGACAGCATCTAAGTTATATTATGTTGAAGATATTGTTGAATGTTTGAAATTTCGATTGCGTGCCAGAGAAGACAGCAGCTTCCAAAGCATTGACGAAAGCATGACAAAGTTCAAGGGGCGTTCATCCATGAAACAATATATGCCTTTGAAGCCCACCAAACAGGGTATAAAAATGTGGCTAAGATGTGATGCTCTTACGGGTTACAAGTATGATTTCAACATTTATTGCGGAAGATAAGAAGAAGTAAGCGAAGGTACTCTTGGTGAAAGGGTTGTTAATCAATTAGCTGCTTTTATTCGAGAACCTGATGTAACCTTATGCTTCGATCGATTTTTCACGAGCGTCCATCTCCTAGAAACCATAGATTACGCTGCGTTAGGAACAGTTGTATCTAACCGTAAACAATTACCAGTTGTCAATGGAAAGCTTCGAAAAGGAGTATGCGTTTTCCGAGAAAGTAACACGGGACTCATATTCGTAAAATGGCATGATACTAAGAAAGTCATCTTCGTGAGCAATTGCCATTCATCGGACATGGGCACAGTTGACAAAAAGCTGAAAGATGGTCAAAAATCAACATACCATGCCCTGAAATGATAAAATTTTACACACAAATAATGGGTGGAGTAGATCGAGCTGACCAAATGGCAGGGCAGTACGAGTTGGATCGAAAATCCAATAAATGGTGGAAAAAGGTGTTCTATCGCTTGCTAATGATGAGTGTTGGGAATTCGTGGGTAATAAATTCTCAACTTGGAAGAAAGAAAACACCACTCATAGATTTTATGGTCGTTTTGGCTGAAAACTTTATAAAAGAAGGGAAAAAGACAGCAGTTTTTCAACGTAGCGGAGTATTTGGACGAAAAAGAAAGATATCTGCAGGACACCTACCAATTACAATTGCAACTCGGAGGCGTTGTGCAGGTTGCAGTGAAAAAAACAAAGAAAAACGGACGAAAACTATTTGCGAAGAATGTCAAATCCCTCTATGTGGTGATTGCTTTGCAGCTTATCACAAATAAATGCTACCAAATTATTTTTGTTCAATGAACTTTTATATTTTTAATTTCTTACATGTTCCTACTTACTACTAAAGTTAACTATAATAATAAAATAAAATGAATTTTTGTATCAAAATAGATTCGGTTACCTCTCTAAAATTTATGTTCATAAATAACTGACCGGGACACCCTTTGCCCCATTGAAAAATACGGTCGGGACATATATGTCCCGGCCCCGCCCTCCGCCCCCAAACCTATTTTCTTCACTTTGAAAAGATAATACATCTTAAATTTTGCTACTGTGATGGCGCAACGCGGCTTTCCGGATCGAAAGGGTTAATGGACATTTGAATTTTTTCCAGATAAATGATTTTTATCATTTTAAGGATTCGGATTAGAAATCTGAAATTTTGGGAGATGGTGACCATTATTTGTTTGGATTTTTTGGTGAAAAATTAAAATTCATAACTTGCCGGACAACAGAGAAAGTTACATTTTTATATATTTTTGCTCAAAAACAACTTCCATAGGAAATATATAAATGTTGAACTATAGTAGACTAAGCTTTAATATCAAAAAAATAATTTGTTTGTTTGTATGTATGTCAGTATTTAAAAAAAAGTAAGTATTATTTGAAAAAGAAGTATCTACACACTGTTTATTAACAAAAATTTGTTTGTTGGTCTATTTTAGAAAGCGCGCTGCTATTTCTGTATTCTTCAGGGTCGCCAGATATGTACAATGTACATTGTTCATACATACATACATATGTACGTACATAAGTAAGTATTGTACGTTACTTTAGGAGGAGTGGAATGTTTAATTTGTGTACAAATGTTACAAGTTTACCCCTGACTTCGTGAAAGAAAAAACTGCAGAATCAAGACTTTAGCCTGAGTGTGGCAGTGTTTTACGTGCTGATATATGTATAGTATATGCAGGCTATATGAAATTTGGCCCCATTGAAAAATGGCCCCAAACGAAAAATGTCCCAAAATGTGGGCTCATAATGAAAAATGGCCCCGTTTTGGAAATGCAAAATTTGGCCCCAAACTTATGAAAAATGACACCAAACAGAAAATGAAAAGTTGTCCCAAAATTAGTATACGAAGCGACAACGGCGGACAAATGTCAATGGTACAAAAAGTGTTTTTCGTTGGTTTGGGATATAGTACAAGGGCCGACAGCAAATTTTGGGAGTGGATGTATAACCAAAATCTGAGTATGAGGGTTTATAGATGCATATTTTGTGATATCGAAATCAAAAGTCTGTCAGGTTCTTATTTCAGCCCTTGGCGGAGGTGGGGGGTTGAAAATAGAGATTTTTTAAAATTCTCATCAGGGGTATTATCACTTCCATCAATTTTTTGAAAATACATTATGATGCTCTGTCATTTTCCTTAAGTCAAAACACCTTAATCTTAGTGATATGAACAGTAGAACTCAAGATATAAGCTTTTTTAACGAACCTTAATCGACTTTTTTTGGAGACAGTTTTGTTGATTTTTTGCGGTTTATAAATCTCCAAGAAAAAACCGATTAGGCTCGCTTAAAAAGCTTATATCTTGAGTTCTTTTAGTCCTATCACCATGATTAAGGTGTTCGGACTTAGGGAAAATGACAAAGCATCATAATGTATTTTTAAAAAATTGATGGAAGTGATAATACCCCTGATAAGAATTTTAGAATATCTCTATTTTCAACGCCCTACCCCCGCCAAGGGCTGAACAAAAATCCTGCCAGACTTTTGATTTCAATATAACAAAATGTGCACCTATAAACCCTCATACTCGGAATTTGGTAACACATCCACTCCCAACATTTGTTGTCGGCTCTAAGACTAATAGCCTTAAAAGTTTCTTGGCCCAATGGCCGCAAATTTTAAACTTTTATTTGCTTTTGCTGTTTCCCATATATGTAAATTTTTGGGGCTATTTTTCAGTTCATATTTGGGGCCAAATTTCACGTAGCTAAATCCGCACTGTATGGGTATTTCTGATTGTCATTGCTTAATAGTTGCCCAAAGAGCATATAAAAATTAGTTTAGTTTTGACACTATAAGGTAAATGATATGAATAGTTTAATAGTTTTAAGGTGTCTGGCTGTCATAAGAGGTAAGACCTTAGATAAAATAACGCAATCTTGCAACAATTGTATGGAAATTTAACATTCGCTCCCTCCTAATTGTCTCCAAATTCGAGATTTGTTGTATCTATTTTTTTTACCTACCATAGTAGGTATGTTAATTTTATAGTCTTAGAGGCTATATCAAATTTTGGGAGTGGATGGATAACCAAAATATGAGTATGAGGTTTTGTAGGTGCTTATATCATGGTATCGAAAACCAAAGTCTGTCAGATTTTTTCAGCCTCTGGCGAGTTTTAAAAATAGCGATTTTCCAATTTGTTTCTCAGAGGTTTGTATTACCACTTAAATAAATTTTAAAAATATATGTTATGATGCTCTGTCATTTTCCTTCAGTCCAATTATCTAAATCTTTGGCAATGCCTCCAATAGAACTCAAGATATAAGCTTTCTAAGTGGACCTTATCGGCTTTTTCTTGGAGATTTATAAAACGCAAAAAATCTGCAAAGTCTCAAAAAAAAAATCCATTAAGGTTCGCATAAAAAGCTAATATTATCTTGAGTTATATTCGCATAGTGAAACAACGCAAAACTCAAACAAATTGGCGGTTTTAGGTTTAGAAAAGTAATTGGTTGTATCCACAAAGTAATTCATAATTTTAGTAGGGCAAAGTTTGTAGGGTAGTTTTTGCTTGATCTATTGTATATTTTTGAAAAGGAAATATTTTTTGTTCTAACTGAGCGGCAAACTATTTTCATATTTTTTTGAAAGGTGCAGATTAACTCACAGATAAAAATAAGTTACAAGAATCAGGTATTGTTCAAATTCTGTATAGTAAAGGCTTAACGACATTGAGCTATTTTTTTTTGCAAAAAGTACAAAAGTAAGAAATGAATATCTTTGCTGAAGACAACAAACAATTAAAAATTATGCATGGTGGTTCAATTTATCTGTCAGAACAATTTTCGTATGTTTTTTGGAAGTAGTTTTCTGTAGAATACATGTTTATCATGTTTGTTTTGAAATGTTTTTCTCACTTTTGTACTTTTTGCAAAAAGGAGATCTATTGTAGTTAAGCCCTAACAATAAGAAAATCCAACTTATTGGTTATTTTTAATTTCTCTTACCTCTCCAAAAAGTGTGTTAATTACTTTTTGTTGGCCGAATTTTTCGGCCACTGGCCGATACTAGTTTGAAATTATTTTGTGAAGCTTGTGAGCAATGCACAGTTATGTTTTGTATATCAAAATTTTTATTAGATATTCAAGATTTATAATTTTTCAATTCGAAAATATTTGATGGGCGTGGTGAAAATATAAAAATAAAATTCGTTGAAAAACCATGATCCATTTTGCATTTTTTGATGGTAAATAAATCAATAAAACTAATTTTAGAGTGGATTTTGTGGAAATAATAACTTAACTTTTAGAAGGGGATTAGAGCAATTGGTGTGTTGGTTTTGTTTTTCAAAATTTATCAATATTTTATGAACTTTTGCATTTAAAGTACCAAAAATAGAATTAATTTTTCACTAAATCACATTTTTATTATGAATTTTTTTAAGATTTTGCAAAAAATTTTAACACAGAAATTTAGATTATAAATTTCTACCGTAGCCTTTATCATTTGTTAGTATCATTTCTTATGAACTACCAGACATTACTAAAGTTTGAAAACTCTAAATTTGGCTAAATGGAGCTTTATTGTGATTTATCTCATTAAATTGCCCAGACTTTTTTTCCCTTTATATTTACAAATAAAAAATCACTGACATATTTGTAGAAGAATGTAACACCTATAATTGTGTGTCATTAGTTTTTCAAAATTTATAAATTTTTCACTAACTTTTAACAATTTTCTAAGTAAATACACTCAAAAGGTATGAATTTTTCGCATTATGGCCAATTCTTTCTCTTTTAACAATTTATTTTGTCATGAAAATGAATAATTTTGTATGTCTTATAACCTTTCATTTGATAGCTCATTTATAAATATCAAAAAAGTATTGCCCATGTTATGGCCATTTACAGGTATTTTATGTATATTTTAGCAAAAAGAAACAAATTGATCGACCAACAGACTGGATTTATGCAAACATTTTCTTTCAATTATGTTTAAAAATCCATATTAAAGCTTAAGGTTATCGTAGAAATATGTTTTATATACTCAAATAATTGTTGATTGGTATAAATTATTATAAAATTCAAATTTCTATAATCGGTTATAAAATGTTATAATAGTCACTATTTAATCAAAATAATTCTACTTTATCTGTTTAACCGTATAAGTTTTTAAAATTGTATAGATGTCTATCAATTTTTTATATATATTTTAACAGTGAGACAATGTTCTTTCTATAGACATCAAAGGTTTGAAATTCGGATAAGTACTTTCCAATTTATAGCCAATTTTATGCAGATAGAAAATTTTCTCTGGATTTTATCTTAAATTAAATATAGTAATAAATTACTTTTTTTGGCACTGTAAAAAATATTTCTAATATAAAATTTTAATATTTGAATTTATTTTGTGAAGCTTGTGAGCAAAGCGCATTTATGTTTTATATGTATATCAACATTTTTATCAGATTTTCGGGATTTTTAAATTTGAAAATATTTTATGAGCGTGGTGAAATTATAAAAATAAAATTAGTTGAAAAGGCATGATTTTTTGGTAAATAAATCAATAAATCTAATTTTAGAGTGGCTTTTGTTAAAATAATCACTAAACATTTATTAGCTAAATTTTAGAAGAGGATTAGAGCAATTGATGTGTTAGTTTTGTTTTTCAAAATTTATCAATTTTTACTAACTTTTGCAGTTAAAGTACCTAAAATTGAATTGATTTTTCACTAAATCACATTTTTAGTATGAACTTTTTTAAGATTTTGCAAAAATTTTAACACAGAAATTTATATTATAAATTTTTACCTCAAATTCATGTATCTCTTGTTATGAACTATTAAGTATTAATCAAGTTTGAAACCTCTTAATTTGGCTAAATGGAGCTTTTTTGTGATTTATTTTATTAAATTGCCCCTACGTTTTTCTTGTTACACTTACAAAAAAAAAATTATGACATGTTTGTAGAAGAAGGTTACACCTTTAAATGTGCATCCTTTGTTTTTTTTTAAATATATAAATTTTATTATAAGTTGATTTTTCATTTAAACACATTTTCAGTACACATTTTTTAATATATTGCAATATTTCTTACACACAAATTTAAGTTTTAAATTTCTATCTAAATTGTATCATTTATTGTGAACTATTAAGGTTTGCTCAATTTTGAAACCTCTAAAGTTGTCTAAATGTAGCTTTTTTTGTGATTTATTTATTAAATTACCCCTACTTTTTTTCCGGTTAGTTTAAGATATACAAAATTATTCACATATTTATAGAAGAAGGTTACACCTATAAACGTGCATCATTAGTTTTTTGAAATTAAAAAAAATTTCATCAAGTTTTGAATTTCATATATGTAATATAAATTTGACGGGTCATTTACACGCCCTTTTAGTATGATATTTTTCCTCAATAATTTTTATACACAATTGTAGCCAAATCTCATAGCCAAATTCTGAAATCAGAACTTAAATAAACGTCTGAGTAGAAATGAAGTTATGATTTCTTATATTAAAAGAACTCCAATTAGAAATTCAATTGAGATAACAGTGCTCTCCACTGGTAGACGATTGTTGACAATGAACAAAGCGGAGCATTTCCATGGATTTTATTCAATTTTTTTATGAATTTTAAAAAATCAATTGTGACGCTAATATAGGAGGTATATTAAAAAGTGAGGTATTAAATTAACGGCTATTCTCTTGAGATTAAATATAAGAAAAAACTAAATCAATCCAGCCATACACCCACATGTTATTAAGTAATATGTGTGAACAATATTATATTGTGAATTTCTCAGCTCAACGGTACAACAGGAATATAATTTTTTTATACAAGTTCCTAGGACATATAGCTATAATTCATTAGTACATTGCAAACCTCTACGACTGTTAATTAAAAAGATATTAATAAAAAACCAAAAAAACAAATTTCATATAGGCAATATTTTTTTATTATTGTTAAAGATTTCTAAAAAAATTTAAATTTAATTTTTTTTTTAGAAGCTATCTATCGGATAGCAGGGGGATAGACATTTTTGATGCCATACAAAAATGTTAGTATTTTGATTGTTTTGTTGTTAGTTTGCACACCCATACAGCCAAACTGACGAGAAAACAAAAAAAGTTATGTTTAGTTAAGATTAAGATTAGTTATTATTATAATATATAAAAGAAAGAATTGTAATCGTATTTAATATGACCATTTTTACAAATCACGCTACAGCCTAAACTACAAGTCATAAAAATTCAAACTAAAATTTATACGATTGCAAATTTTATGTAGGTGAGCGATAAGATCGGATTTTTTGAAATTCGCATATTTAATAGGATAAACGAGGGTAAATGTAGGGCAAAGTCGGATTTCTAACTTCTAAACGCGACGTCGTAGGAACTTCATTTTTTGTTTATTTTAAACATATTTAAGAATTAGGACAAAAACACATACATCTTTTTTTTGCAAAAATCCAAATCACCCAGATATACCCGTTTTAAGACTGCAATAGGCACAAACAGTCGTTACGAGAAGTGCTTAAAAGTTGTTAAAGGATACACTTTTTTAAAAATATTTTTACATACTTTTAAAGATAATAAAAAAATAAATTATCCATGTTTAAAGATTAAATTGTTTCTTTTTGGAAAAATATTCTTAAAATACCTGTAAATAGCCATTACTTGGGCAATACTTTTTTGATATTTATAAATGAGGTATCAAATGAAAGCCTATAAGGCATACAAAATTATTAAAATAAAAATTATTTAATTTGCATGGCAAAATAAATTGTTAAAATAAAAAGAATTTTTCATAAAGCGAAAAATTCATACCTTTTGAGTGTATTTACTTAGAAAAAATGAAAAAGTTAATGAAAAATTTATAAATTTTGAAAAACTAATGGTGCACATTTATAGGTGTTATCTTTTTCTACAAATATTTGTGCAATATTGTTTTTTTTAATCTAACAAAAAAAAGTAGGGGCAATTTAAAAAAATAAATCCCCAAAAAGGTCAATTTAGCCAACTTAAGAGGTTTCAAACTTCAGTAATACTTATAAGTTCATAACAAATGATACATGAATTTGAGGTGAACAATTTATAATCTTAATTTCTGTTTTAAAATTTTTGCAAAATCTTAAAAAAAATGTGTACTAAAAATGTGATTTACTGAAAAATCAATGTGATTTTTGACACTTTAAATGCAAAAGTTTATAAAAAATTGATAAATTTTGAAAACCAAACCCAACACACCAATTGCTCTAATCCTCTTCTAAAATATTGCTATTAAATGTTAATTGATTATTTCAACAAAAGCCACTCTAAAATTAGTTTTATTGATTTATTTGCCAAAACAAATGCTTAATCGATCATGCTTTTTCAACGAATTTTATTTTTATATTTTCACCACGCCCATAAATTTTTTTCAAATTTAAAAATAAGAAATTTTGAAAGTCTAATAAACATTTTGATATATAAAACATAACTGTGCGTTGCTCAAAAGCTTCACAAAATAATTTCAAATATTTTTTACAGATAAAATCCAGAAAAAAAATTAAAATTGTCAGTTTGTCTGCATAAAATTGGCATATAAATCGAAAAGTACTTATCCGAATTTCAAAATTTAGATGTCTATGGAAAGGTCACTGTCTCGCTATTTAAATACATACAAAACATATAATTTTAAAGACTAATGGCCAATTTCAGAAAACATTTAACAGGCTTTTAATTTTTTAAATGATGTATTTTGTATGGAATAAACGTCAAATTATGACTGTTAAATTTTAAAAAGGGCTTTATGAAATCGGGGATAATACGCTTAAACAGATAAAATAGCATTATTCTGATTAAATAGTGAATTTAATAACTTTTTATTTAACTGATTATCGAAATTTAAATTTTATAATAATTTAGACCAATCAACAAATATTTTGGTATATAAAACATATTTCTACAATAACCACAAACTTTAATATGCATTTTTAAACATAATTGAAAGAAAATTTTGCAAAAATCCAGTCTATTGATCGATAAAATTGTTTCTTTTTCGAAAAATATACGTAAAATACCTGTAAATAGCCATAACTTGGGCAAAACTTTTTTGATATTTATAAATGAAGTATCAAATGAAAGGTTATAAGACATAGAAAATTATGATAATAAAAATGACTCACTTTCATGAAAAAATAAATTGTTAAAAGAGAAAGAATTTGCAATACAAACTCATACCTTTTGAGTGTGTTTACTTTGAAAATTGGTAAAAAATAATAAAAAAATTATAAATTTAAAAAAACTAATAATGATACACTATTAAAGGTTTAAATTTCTTCTACAAATATTTGAGTAAAAATAATTGACAGGAAAATTCATCAAAAATCCAGTCTATAGGTCGATCAAATTGTTTCTTTTTGGAAAAATATACATGTAAATGGCCATAGCTGGGCAATTATTTTTTGATAGATATTCATAAATGAGGTATCAGATGTAAGGCTATACAACATAGATTATTATTTTATTAAATACAAAAATAGCCTGTGACTGGTTGCTAGGACGATAAGTTTAGAAGCAAATACCATTTAAATAGAAAAATGTGTCGATTTTGAGAAATAATTTTCTCGTGTCGTGGGATATAATGATTGAAAGGTGGTACTCCCTAGATCACGAATATGCCAATTTTAAGTCAGTAGGACAAGTAGTTTTGCCGAAAATCGAGTTTTAAGTTAGAAAAAGTGTCAACTTTGAAGCCTCTAGGAAGTTTAGTTTAGCCGCAAATCGCGTTTAGAGATTACATATAATAGCATGCGATATAGCGATGGAAAGGCAGCACTCACGAACATGTCTTTTTTTAATCCGCTACGACGCTTAGTTAAGCCCAAAAATTGTTAATTTAAAGTCAACTAAAATACCTACCTACCCTCAAAATCTTGCAAACAAATTTAATGTTTACATAAATACATACATAGGTATAGATCAAAATAAGTTAAACAGAGATCACACTAAGCTGAACTTTTACGTGCAAAACCTACAAACAAGTAAGAACGCACTCGACAGAAAGGTTTTACTTACTATACAGAGGGAGTTTGTAAGCTGCGAAGTGACTGTTTGCCACGGGTGACTATTTTATACTAAATGTACTATTAAGATACTGTTTGTAAGTCTGCGAAGCGACTTTTTCTGCGGGTGGCTAGTTATATTAACTAATATATAAAAGTCTTTTTTTGTTTTCTTGTCAGTTTGTCTGTACGGGTGTCCAAACTAACAACAAAACAATCAAAATACTAACTTTTTTTTATGGCATCAACAATGTCTATCCCCCTGCTATCCGATAGATAGCTTTTAAAAAAAAATAAACTTAAATTTTTATAGAAATCTTTAACAATAATAAAAAAATGTTGCCTATATGAAATTTGTTTTTTTGTTTTTTTATTAATATCTTTTTAACTAACAGTCGTAGAGGTTTGCAATGTACTCATAAATTATAGCTATATGTCCTAGGAACTTGTCTAAGAAAAATTATATTCCTATTGTACCGTTGAGCTGAGCAATTCACAATATAATATTGTTCACACATATTACTTAATAACATGTGGGTGTGTGCAGGGATTGATTTAATTTTTAATTATATTTAATCTCAATAGTATAGCCATTCATTTGATACCTCACTTTTTAATCTACCTCCTATATTAGCGTCACAATTGTTTTTTTAAAATTCATAAAAAATAGAATAAAATCCATAGAAATGCTCCGCTTTGTTCATTGTCAACAATCGTCTACCAGTGGAGAGCACCGTTATCTCAATTGAATTTCTAATTGGAGTTCTTTTAATATACAAAATCATAACTTCATTTCTACTCAGACGATTATTAAAGTTTTGATCTCAGAATTTAGCTATGAGATATGGCTAAATTTGTGTATAAAAATTAATGAGGGGGGTCAACAATTTCATACTAAAAGGGTGTGTAAATGACCCGTCAAATTTATATTACATATATTAAATTCAAAACTTGGTGAAATTTTTTTTTTATTTCAAAAAGCTAATGATGTACGTTTATAGGTGTAACCTTCTTCTATAAATATGTCGATAATTTTGTATTTCTAAATCTAACGGGAAAAAAAAGTACGGGTAATTTAATAAATAAATCACAAAAAAAGCTACATTTAGACAGCTTTAGAGGTTTCAAAATTGAGCAAACCTTAATAGTTCATAATAAATTATACATGAAATTTAAATAGAAATTTATAGCTTAAATTTGTGTGTAAAAATTATCGCCAAATATTAAAAAAATGTGTACTAAAAATGCGTTTTAATACAAAATCAACTTATTTTTTCGTAATTTAAATTCAAAGGTTAATCAAAAATTTATATATTTGAAAAAAACAAAGGATGCACATTTATAGGTGTAGCTTTCTTTTACAAATTTGATAATTTTGTATTAGTAAATCTAACGGGAAAAAAGTAGAGGTTTAAAACTTGAGTTATACTTAAGAGTTCATAACAAATGATACATGAATTTGAGGTAAAAATTTATAATATAAATTCCAGTGTTAAAATTTTTGCAAAATCTTAAAAAAATTCATACTAAAAATGTGATTTAGTCAAAAATCAGTTCAATTGTTGGTACTTAAAATGCAAAAGTTAATAAAAAATAAAAAAAAAAGTGATTATTTCAACAACAACCACTCTAAAATTAGTTTTATTGATTTATTTACCAAAAAATCATGCCTTTTCAACGAATTTTATTTTTATAATTTCACCACGCCCATAAAATATTTTCAAATTTAAAAATTATAAATCCTGAAAATCTGATAAAAATTTTGATATAAAAAAAAATAAATGCGCTTTGCTCACAAGCTGCACAAAATAATTTCAAATATTAAAATTTTACATTAGAAATATTTTTTACAGATAAAATCCAGAAAAAATTTTAAAATTGTCAATTTGTCTGCATAAAATTGGCTATAAATCGGAAAGTACGAATTCGAATTTCAAAATTAAGATGTCGATGGAAAGGTCATTGTCTCACTATTTAAATACATACAAAACATTAATAGACGTCCATACAATTTTAAAGACTAATACGCTTAAACAGATAAAATAGCATTATTTTGACTAAATAGTGAATATTGTTACTTTTTATTTAACCGATTATCAAAATTTAAATTTTGTAATAATCGATACGAATCAACAATTGTTTTGGTATATAAAACATATTTCAATGATAACCAAAAGCTTTAATATGGATTATTAAACATAACTGAAAGAAAAATTTTGCAAAAATCCAGTCGATACATTTTTTTCTTTTTGCTAAAATATACGTAAAATACCTGTAAATGGCCATAACATGGGTAATACTTTTTTGATATTTATAAATGAGGAATCAAATGAAAGGTTATAAAACATAGACAATTATAAAAATAAAAAATAATTCACTTTCATGACAAAATAAATTGGTAAAAGAGAAAGAATTTGCCATAATGCAAAAAATTCATATCATTTGAGTGTATTTACTTAGAAAATTGTTAAAAGTTAATGAAAAATTTAAAAATTTTGAAAAACTAATGACACAGTTAAAGGTGTTACATTCTTCTTCAAATATTTTAGTAATTTTATATTTGTAAATCTAAAGGGAAACAAAGTAGGGGCAATTTAATGAGATAAATCACAATAAAGCTCCATTTAGCCAATTGAAGAAGGCTTCACACTTGAGTAATACTTAATAGTTCACAACAATTGATACATGAATTTGATGTAGAAATATATAATCTAAATTGCTGTGTTAAAGGTTTTGCAAAATCTTAGAAAAAATTCATACAAAAAATGTGATTTAGTGAAAAATTAATTCGATTTTTGGTACTTTCAGTGCAAAACTCAATACAAAATTGATAAATTTTTAAAAACAAAACCAACACACCAATTGATCTAATCCTCTTCTTAAATATTGTTAGCAAAAGTTAAGTGATTAATACAACAAAAGCTACTCTAAAATTAGTTTTATTGATTTATTTACCAAAAAAAAAATGCAGAATCGATCATGCTTTTTCAACGACTTTTATTTTTATATTTTCACCACGCCCATAAAATATTTTTAAATTTAAAAATTATAAACCTTGAAAGTCTAATAAAAATGTTGATATATTAAACATAACTGTGCGTTGATCACAACCTTCACAAAATAATTTCAAATATTAAAATTTTACATAAGACATATTTTTTACAGATAAAATCCAGAAAAAAAATTTAAAATTGTCAATTTGTCTGCATAAAATTGGCTATAAATCAAAAAGTACTTATCAGAATTTCAAAATTTAGATATCTATGGAAAGGTCATTGTCTATTTACTACTACTCACTATTTAAATACATTCAAAATATTAATAGAAAACCATACAATTTTAAAGACTGATTCGATTAAACAGATGGCAGGATTATGAACATGTCCAGAAAAAATCCAATGGAGTTCGAAAAATCTATGTCCACATGCGGCGACCGACATGGCGAAAAATATAACTTTTTGAACAAGACATGAGCTTTGTACAAAGCTTAGCTATGAGATTTGACGTTCCAAGTGCGTATGAGTTTTTTGCCTGGTTTTTGTTTAATGTGTAAGTGAATGTAAGAATGTTGAAAAATATAATAAGTAGTGATGAAAGGCTAATGAATGGCATGATATAATTCTCAAGTAAGTAAAAATGCGCTGGTTGTTGAAAGGATTGTGGTGGAAGGTAAAACCTTAACCAATCATGTTTGATTTACATGGTCGGTGAAAATTTAGTTATGCTGAAATCAACACGGCGAATACTTTCACAATCTCCCAAATCAGTGAGAAACATTCGCTCCGTAGAGTAAATCATTCACATGTATAACAAAAATGGTAACAGCAATGCTATAAGAGCAAAAACTGCCTCATTACAGCTCCTCTCTTCTGTGCGTTGCAGGTCGTGTGTCGAAATGTCAAAATCTAAGGGCACCAATCGATTAAGGAGGGTTTTATTACCTAATGTCTCGGCCAGCACTTTAGCACCAACAGAAAATAAGAAATTTCACTTTTCAATTTGAAAGGTGTCGAAATGTCAAGATCTGAGAGCGCCAATCGATTTAGGAGGTGGATTTTGCACTCTAAGTCCAGTGGAAATCAAAAAAATCGCACTTGACAGTGATGATGGTGAAATGTCAAAAATCCGAAAAATCACACCTTTTGCTTTGACAGTGGATAGTTGGGGGCAAGATAGCAAACCATACAAATTTTTCAAATATTTTCTTACAAGTGGTGTCTTTAGCATAGATATTTAGAAGAACGTGAATAAGATTTTATATTTATAATAATTAACACTTGCACAATATTTCTATCCTTTGAAAATTGAGAACATAAATGATGTTGAAAATTTATTGATGTCGGGAATAAGTTTTCCTGGGGAATCGGGCGGTCAATTCATCGAATTTATTTCAGAGATATTCACGACAGCAGAAATATTTTCAAGGAAAACTATTTTCCACGGGAAATTTTTTTTTTTCAAGATTTGTTAACAAACTATCCTTTATCAAAAGGGACCCGGGGAACGCCGGGTGCTTCCGCTAGTTTTATCTTTCTAACTTATCATTTGACAGATTTATTTAAGAAGGAGTAAAAATTTTGAAACTTGTTTTTTTTGGGTTTTTATTAATATCTTTTTAATTAACTGTCGTACAGTTTTGCAATGTACTAATGAAATATAGCAATATGTTATAGAAATTTGTATAAGTAAAAAATATATTCCTTTTGTACCGTTGAGCTGAGAAATTAACAATATAATATTATTTGTACATATAACTTAATAACATGTGAGTGTGTGCATGGATTGATTTAGTTTTTTCTTATATTTAATCTCAATGGAATACCCATTAATTTGGTACCTCATTTTTTAATCTACCTCCTATATTAGCGCCACAATTGATTTTTTAAAATTCATAAAAAATCGAATAAAATCTATAGAAATGCTCCGCTGTGTTCATTCTCAAAATTCGTCAACCACTACAAAGACCCGTTATCTCAAATTATTTTTTATTCGATTATTTTTAATATGAAAAATCATAACTTCATTTCTAATAGGCCGATATTTAATTTAATATCTCAAAATTTAGCTATGCGATATGTCTAAATTTGTGTATAAAAATTATTGAGGGGGGTGAAAAATTTCATACTAAAAGAGTGTGTAAGTGACTCGTCAAATTTATATTACATATATTAAATTCAAAACTTGATGAACTTTTTTCGAAATTAAAAAAAAATAATGATGCAGAGTTATAGCTGTAAGATTCTTCTACAAATATGTAGATAATTTTATATTTGTAAATCTAACGGAAAAATAAGTAGGGGCAATTTATTAAATAAATTACAAGAAAACCTACATTTAAGCAAACTTTAGAGGTTTCAAAATTGAGTAATACTTAATAATTCATTATAACTGATACGTGAAATTTAGGAAGGATTTTATAACTTAAATTTGTGTTAAAAAATTATTGCAAAATATTAAAAACCTTTGTACTAAAAATGTGTTTTATTGAAAAATCAACTTAGTTTTTCGTACTTTAAATTCAAAAGTTAGTGAAAAATTTTAAAATTTAAAAAAACTAATGATGCATATTTATAGGTGTAACCTTCTGCTACATATACTTGAGTAATTTTGTATTTTTAAATCTAACGGGAAAAAAGTAGGGGGAATTTAATAAAATAAATCACAAAAAGCTCCATTTAGCCCAATTTAGAGGCGTCAAACTTGAGTAATACTTAAAAGTTAATAACAAATGATACATGAATTTAAAGTAAAAATTTACAATATAAATTTCTGTGTTAAAATTTTAGCAAAATCTTAAAAAAATTCATACTAAAAAAAGTGATTTAGTCAGAAATCAATTCGATTTTTGGTGCTTTAAATATAAAACTTAATACAAAATTGATAAATTTTGAAAAACAAAACCAACACTCTAATTGCCCTAATCCTTGTCTTAAATATTGCTGATAAATGTTAAGAGATTATTTCAACAAAACTTACTCTAAAATTAGTTTGATTGATTTATTTACCAACAAAATGCAAAATGTACAATGCTTTTTTAACTAATTTTATTTTTATATTTTCACCACGCACATAAAATATTTTGAAATTTAAAACTTATAAATCTTGAAAATCTAATACAAATTTTGATATATAAACATAACTATGCGTTGCTCACAAAATAATTTCAAATATTAAAATTTTACATTAGAAATAATTTTTACCGATCCAGAAAAAATTTAAAATTGTCAATTTTTCTGCATTGGCTTTAAATCGGAAAGTACTTATCCGAATTTCAAAGTTTAGATGTCTGTGGAAAGGTCATTGTCTCACTATTTAAATACACATAAAACATTAATAGATGTCCATACAGTTTTAGAGACTAATAATTTGCTTAAACAGATAAAATAGCATTATTTTGATAAATAGTGCATATTGTTACTTTTTGTTTAACCGATTATCAAAATTTAAATTTTGTAATAATTTATACCAATCAACAATTATTTTGGTATATAAAACATATTTTTTCGATAACCACAAGCTTTAATATGTATTTTTAAACATAATTGAAAGAAATTTTTTGCAACAATCCATTGGTCGATAAAATTCTTTCTCTTTCGAAAAATATACGTAAGATAACTGTAAATAGCCATAACTTAGACAATACTTTTTTGATATTTATAATTGAGGTACCAAATGAAAGCTTATAAGACATCAAAAGTTATAAAAATAAAAATTATTTGATTTGCATGGCAAAATAAATTGTTAAAATAGAAAGAATTTTCCATAAAGCGAAAAATTCATACCTTTTGAGTGTATTTACTAAGAAAATTGCTAAAAGTTAATGAAAAATTTATAAATTTTGAAAAACTAATGATGCACATTTAAAGGTGTCACCTTCTTATACAATTATGTGAGTAATAATAATTGACAGGAAAATTTATCGAAAAATCCAGTCTATAGGTCGATCAAATTGTGTCTTTTTGGTAAAATATACATTAAATACTCGTTAATGGCCATAGCTTGGGCAATTATTTTTTGATATTTATAAATGCGAAATCAGATGGAAGGCCTTACATTACAGACAATTATTTTTCGTCGCTAGGACGATTAGTTTAGAAGCAAATACCATTTAAGTAGAAAAATGTGTCGATTTTGAGAAATAGTTTTTTTCGTGTCGTGGTACTCCCTAGATCACGAATATTCCACTTTTAAGTCACTAGGACAAGTAATTTTGAGGCAAATCGCGTTTAAAGATAACAGATAATAGCATGCGATACATCGATGGAAAGGCGGCACTCACAAATATGCCATTTTAAATTCGCTAGGACGCTTAGTTAAGCCCCAAAATTGTAAATTTCAAGTCAACTAAGATAACTTCCTACCCTCAAAATCTTGCAAACAAATTTAATGTTTACAAATTTTGAATAACAAAACCAACACAATAATTGCACTAATTCTCTTCTAAAGTATTGTTAATAAATGTTAAGTGATTATTTTAACAAAAGCAACTCTAAAATTAGTTTCATTGATTTACATACCAAAAAAATGCAAACTGGAACATGCTTTTTCAACGAATTTTATTTTTGTAATTTCACCACGCCAATAAAATATTTTTTAATTATAAAATTATAAATTTTGAAAATCCAATTAACATTTTGATATATAAAACATAACTGTGCGTTGATCACAAGCTTCACAAAATAATTTCAAATATTAAAATTTTACATTAGAAATATTTTTACAGAGAAATCCAGAAAATTTTTTAAAAATGTCAATTTATCTGCATAAAATTGGCTATAAATCGGAAAGCACTTATCCGAATTTCAGAATTCAGATGTTCGTAGAAAGGTCATTGTCTCACTATTTAAATAAATACAAAACATTAATAGATGTCCGTACAATTTTAAAGACTAATACGCTTAAACAGATAAAATAGCATTGTTTTGACTAAATAGTGAATATTATAACTTTTTATGCCACCGAATATCAAAATTTAAATTTTGCAACAATTTATACTAATCAACAATTATTTTGGTATATAAAACATATTTCTACGATAACCGTAAACTTTAATATGGATTTTTAAACATAATTGAAAAAAATAATTTTACAAAAATCCAGTCTCGATAATTTTTTTTGTTTTTCGAAAAATATACGTAAAATACCTGTAAATTGCCATAACTTAAGCAATACTTTTTTGATATTTATAAATAAAGTATCAAATGAAAGGTTATAAGACATAGCAAAATTATGATAATAAAAATTACTCACTTTCATGAAAAAATAAATTGTTAAAATAGAAAGAATTTGCAATAAAGCGACAAACGCATACATTTTGAGTGTATTTACTTTGAAAATTGGTAAACAATTATAAAAAATTTATTTTTATTTTTTTTTTTTTATTGTAGCAGAATATTAATACATTATTTTCTTAAACTATATTGCACAATTTACAGAGTTTTGGTATAAATCTACCTTACTACTGACAATTTTAATATTTTTTATAAAGAGATCTAGTAAGCAACAATATATTTTGAAGGAAAAGCTACATAAAAACCTTCATTAAAAAGAAACTAGTAGAGTTTAGAGAGTAGAAGGGTGGGCGGTGAAATGATTTATTCAAACCAAGCTTAAAGTTTCACAAACATTTTATAAATCAATAACTTAAGAATGAAGTTACAAAATATGAAATATAGATTTACAAAATAAATGTAGAGTTGATGATAATAATCAACAAGAATCAGAAATTAAATTGAATTAAATAAATAAACAAAAAATATGCAATAATTTAACAAAAAACTATTAAAACAAATATATAAATATGTGAATAAATAATTAAATTAATAAATAGATAATAAATAAATTAATTAATTAATAAATAATAAATAAATAAATAAATAAATAAATAAGTAAATAAATAAATAAGTAATTAAATAAATTAATATATAAATAAATAAACAAAAGAAGAATAATAAATAAATATAATGGTAGCTTAATAAGTAAAAATCACAGAAATCAGTCTTAAAAAAAGGAAAGTAATCAGAATTTATCATAAGGATAATAAACTAAGAAGCTAGGTTTGAAATTAAGGTATTGTCAGACGAAATGTAGGAAATAACATATCGTTCGTTGAGTCTGGTAATTCTTTGTGATACCAGTTCCATATTTGAAATAGAGTGAAGTTCAGCTGTTGAAAATGACCACGGTAGCTTAAGAATCATTTTAAGAAGCTTATTTTGAGCTATTTGAAGCCTTTTAATGTGACTACTAGCACAAATCCCCCATGCCGGTGATCCATAAAACATAATTGCTTGAAAAACGGTTTTGAATATTAGAAGCTTATTGTCGGTACTAAGTTTAGATTTGCGGTTTATAAAGGGATACAAAGTTTTTATAGTAATGTTTGTTTTTTTTTTATTACCTGTTGTATATGCAAACCAAAAGTTAGAGTTTTGTCGAGGTAAACTCCAAGGTATTTAGTACTTGAACGCCATTCCGTGCTTATCCCACAAACTCGAAGATTATTACTCTGCAGAGAACAGGCTTTTCTTTTTCGAGTGAAAAAGATAGCTTGAGTCTTTGAAGCATTTACTCTAATCTTCCAATCGAAAAAATAATCTTGTAGTATATCAAGTGCAGATTGCAGGTAGGTTTCAATAATAAAACCAACTGAATCTGATGAAAAGATGCAAGTGTCGTCGGCGAAAATAGCCTTTTCGCAGTTAGTTAAGCACGGAAAGTCATAAGTAAAGATGGTATATAAGACTGGGCCTAGAACCGAACCTTGAGGTACACCTGCTGTGATGTTGTAGATGTCAGAGTACCAGTTATTGATTGAAACCTTGAATTTCCTTTCAGACAAAAAAGATTGAATAGATTTTATTAAATTAATAGGGAACTTAAGTCTTAAGAGTTTATGTAGTAACGCATCATGCCAAACTGTATCAAATGCCTTCTCAACATCAAGTAATACCATTCCTGTACTTTGGCCTCTACTGAAATTTGATTTAATGTGTTTAGTAATTCGGTGAACTTGATGAATTGTACTATGTTGAGCCCTAAAACCAAATTGTTCAAGTGGTAAAATGTTGTCTCTAGTTACTTGAGAGACAATTCTTCGTTTTAATAACTGCTCAAAACATTTACTTAATGAACTTAATAAGCTTATTGGCATATAATTGTTAGGTGAGTTAGCACTTTTACCAGGTTTTAAAATCGGTATTATTTTAGCTGTTTTCCAGGCTTCGGGAAAGTAACTTGACTTAAGACAACAATTAAATAATAATTGTAAATATTTAATTACTGATTTTGGCAAGTTTTTAAGATATACATTCTTAATGCTATCAAAACCTTGAGATTTTGTTGTTTTAAGTGCCAAAAGCACATCTTTGACTTCATTAAATGTTATTTCATCTTGTGTAGTAAGAAAAGAACTTGAATTAATTACATTTATTGAGTCTTTAACCACTGATTCAACTGTGGGGTTACAAGGAACGCCGCAAGTTACCATATGGTTTTCATAAAAAGTTTCAGCCAGAACGTTAGCTTTTTCAGCGCTAGAAACCATCACGTTGTTTCCTACCTTAAGTGCTGGAATAAGTGTGTTTTTCTTTTTAATTATTTTTACCATATTCCAAAATGGTTTACTTCCTTTATGTAAACCCTGCAGTTTTTGGTTCCATGATTTATTCCTAAAAGCTGAAATTGAATCTTTTATTATTATATTAAGAATCTTAACTTCAGAGTTATAAGAGGGGTCCCTTGTTCGCATCCACCTCCTCCGATTGCTATTGCGGATTTTGATGAGGTTCAGAATATTAGGAGGCAGTGTGTTAAGATTATCATAACGTATTTGTTTTTTAGGAGCTGACTTTTCAATACTTTCGTGTACAGCAGTCGAAAAACGAGAAATACTTGTGTCAATTTGTGGTTTATTGACTAAATCAGTTAAAGGTTCATGGATATTTATTAACCTAGATCGCATTTCTCTTTAATATGTTTTCCAGTTTGCATTTTTAGTATCTAAGATTTCATTTTTCCTTTGTAGTGGTGAGGAAAATGATCTTATTATTACTGGCAAATGGTCTGAGCTTAGCTCATTTATAACCATTGGTTGGTGAAAAAGACTAGGCATGTTACTTAAATAAAAATCCAAAGTTGATGGGTTTGCCCTATTATTTGCAGGGTAATAAGTTGGATGTGGAGGATACAAAATATCAAATTGATGCCTAGGCAAGGTTATTTCCCCATGCATTTGCTCTTAAACAACCCCAATTTCTGTGCCTGCAATTAAAATCACCCCCAACTAGAAATGTATCATTTGAACTTATAAGCTTCGCAAAATCCCACTTAACTTGTGTTTTAAATATTGATCGAATATTTTTTTTAAGTTCCACAAGTCTAACTGAACCACGTTCAAGGAAGATCAAATAGAAAACATCTAGGAAATGTTCATGTTGTTTTTTAATTATTTTAATGTTTTCACACTTTAAGCCAAGATTATTTAATTCGTTTTTTAATGTTTCAATTGGCATTTCATCTAGGCCAAAAAGTACAACTTTAAATGACCTTTGTGTTGGAAGGTCATGTGTAAAATATTGCCAATTTTTAGATTTTAATGTAGAACATACAGTTTTATGATCTTCACTTTTTTCACAGTTTATTTTGATGCCAATTGACATTTTTTTGATATAGTAATCAGCTCAAGAAATATCTCGAAGAACGAAGGCTTCTTAATGACCGGCAGTACGGCTTTCGTAGCAATAGGTCCACTGGTGATCTGATGGTATATCTCACCGAACAGTGGAACAAATCTTTACATCGTTTTGGAGAAAGTAAGATTATTGCACTTGATATTTCAAAAGCGTTTGATAGAGTTTGGCATCAAGCTCTCTTATCGAAAATGCGCGCATTTGGTTTCGATGAATCTCTTCTTCGTTGGATTAGAAATTACCTTTCGGACCGTTCAATACAAGTTGTATTAGACGGTTTCAAGTCTGAAATCCACAAAATAAATGCTGGTGTGCCCCAGGGCTCCGTTTTGTCTCCGACTCTCTTCCTTATTTTATAAATGATCTTTTGTCTGAAACTTCTAATCCATTAAACTGTTTCGCTGACGACAGTACCCTCAGCTTCTCATATTCGTTTACAGATTCTCATCCATGTCCTTCGGATGTGGAACTTGAACGGCAGCGTATGATAAGCTCATTAAATTCTGATCTTGACAGCATTGTCCAATGGGGAATCAAAAATCGCGTAGAATTTAATGCTTCAAAAACTCAATGCTGTCTAGTGTCGTCAAAACGAAACCCACCCCTCATGCCACTATCCATGAGTGGTTCGTGCATTGAGGAAACCGAAAAGCTTTCAGTCCTCGGTATGTGTATCACAGACCACCTTCTGTGGAACGATCACATATTTGATGTTGCCAAAAATGCTGCTAAATGTTTAGGTTTTCTTCGGCGATGCAAGAAATTTTTCACCCCTTCTGATCTGGCTGTTATCTATAAAGCCTTTATTCGTCCAAAACTCGAGTACAATTCTCATGTTTGGGCAGGTGCTCCAATAACTCACCTGAGTCTATTGGATAGAATTCAAAGAAGAGCTATGAAAATTATAGGTGATAGAAATATAACGGAAGCATTTGCACCTCTCGAACACCGACACAATGTTTCATGTCTTTCGTTATTTTACCGTTATTTTCATAACCAGTGCTCTAGCGAAATAGCCAGTTGCATTCCTCCCCTAAAACAATTCAACCGTAAAGGCTCTCCCAAACCAATGCGAAACATTCGTTGCGGCGAAGAAACATTCGTCAGTCAAAATTAATTCATATGTTTCTCCACCGCTTTGGTGTGGTCACTCTCATATATCACCATGTAAATAAATTTTGACATGCGAATGTTTTTTCGCCGCAACGAATGTTCCGTATTGGTTTGGGAGAGCCTTAATACTCGTATTTCTAGGAATGCACATCAGTTTACCCTTGAGCCCAACTTCGGACGTACTGTTAAGTATAGAGATTCTTTCCTTAGTCGCACTACAAGAATGTGGAATGCTTTACCCGGCACTATTTTTCCCTGCCATTTTGATATTCAAAGGTTCAAAACCAATGTGCACCGGCATCTCCTCTTAAATCCTTTCCTATTTTCCTAACGCTCGCACTGTGTTTAAACATTTTAAGGGTAGTAAGAACCCCTTTAGTGCGCGCTTAATTTAAAAAAAAAAAAATTGACGGGAATAGCTTTAAGCATAGAGTGTACATTATCGGAAGTTTTTTGCAATACACATATGGAAGGAATTTTAAGTTTTTTAACTGGTTGAGTAGTTAACACTTCTTTAGAGAATGCTTAAGCATTTTGAAATCGAATACTGCCTTAAATTGTTTGTATAACAATTTTGAACTTTAATTTTAATATTGACTGCGGAAGATTTGATGACAGGTGTGTAATATCCTTTTTTGATTATGATGCAGCCTGAAATCATTTTCCCAGGAGCCCCGCAAATTTAATCTCACACACGCCTCATTTTGGTCTAGCGCCGCCTGGAGCAACAAGTTAATCATTATTAATGATTTAATATCGAGTGTTATAATAAGAAAACTTCAGATATCAAGAAGTGGTTTTACTTAATTCCATATTTCCACATTACTGACTTACTGCATCTAATCCTTATTGAAATGGGATACATTGCTTTTACGAAATCTATTTGGTAGTCCAGAATTTCACACTAATAAGTTTGGCCGCATTCATTAACTGTGGACTCAAGTACATAGCAAATCCTTTCAAGTAAGTAATCGAAGTCCTTCGGGCAATTATTGATCGTTATGATTGCTATTACACGAAAAATTGTAAGATCTTCCTTCTGATACTGTTTCCATTTATTCTGAATTAGATCTCTTGATTCTGACCGGGTAATACCCTGAATATCCAAGTACCCGGGTACTCAGGTAGGCGAGTAATTGGATGTTCCAGGTACCCAAACCAACGGGTACCCCCGGGACAATTCCAGGTACTTGAGGGATTATTATTAATATATATGATATAAATTATAATTTGTTGAAACCATTCTACAGCTTATACTACAATAGTTAGAATAGTACCAAAAAAATTACATAAAATGTAGTTATTACATTATTGTAGGAAGCCCTACACGTCAAAAATACCATCTTGGACTAAATACAGCATGACCAACTTAGCTGGTACTGTCATGTACAAAGAAGATGCCATGAGAGCCCAGTTCAAAAGGCAATAGCACAAGACGTACCAACACTATAGCGCAAGAAAGGCAGGCGCAAAAACTCCTGGATGAAACAAATGCAACGACACCTGCATTTAGTTGGCCTCAGACATGGAACAATCCGGCGAAACCCCCAAAGTGGAACCCAAGGTGAAGCAGTTGAGTGGGAGAGTTGTGGCCCCCCTCGAGATCATGACAATCACGGGATAAATGAAGAAGATTACATTATAGTAGTATAAGCTGTAGAAGGATTTCATAAAATTATAATTTATATAATAATATTAATAATAATCCCACAAGTACCCTGAATTGCCCCGGGTACCCGTTGACTGTCGGGTATCTGGTAATGGTTTGGGTACCGGGTACCTGGGTAGCAGACAAGGTTCCCGGGTATCAAGAGCTGTATTCTGAATAGAACGGATATAGCTTTAAATGTTAGTGAATTTTGTTCAAAAGGGGGCAGTAGAGGTATGTTAGTGAAGATCCTTCAAATTAAATCAAAACCTTAAATTGAGTCCTTATAAATAGTGGTTGCCACATGAAATCATTATAAATATAAAATGGTATTTATAAATTTTGTCTTGTTTTTTGACCTTTTTGCGAAATCATTTTCCTTCATCGTGTGAGTGTTTTTATATTGGATTTAAAAATTAAAAATTAAATAAACTTCATGTGGGATTAATAAAATATAAATCCTAATAATCGACAGCATATTAGCACCACCACATGAGGAAAAACAACCTGGATCGTAAGACAATTAGCAGTTTAAAAAAAAAAATCTTTTCAAAATTCATTTGAAAAAGCCCCATATATTTTTTGCACTTTGTAGGTACCTAGCAAATACCTTTGTATGCAAATCAATTTTTATTTAGTTTGTTTTAGAAACCCCTTTTATCGATACTTCGACATCACATGATTATTTTATAATAAAATAGATGTATGTACCTACATATCAAACAAAATAAAATGCACGAATTGATAGCACCTCTACTACTTCTTTTTATTCATGGATATATATAGATGGATTTTATATGTATTGTATATACAAAATGTATATACAAGAAGTGGAGGGAGGTAGCTACCCATAACTTAGTGCTGAGTTACCTTTTTGAGGAAAACAAAGTCCAACGAACTTGTCTTCATTTTTATTGAGCTAAAAGGGGGCTAAATGCGACATCGACGGCTTTTCTTAGAACGGTTCTCCCATCGAACCAGCGGAAAGCAATACGATTACCTACACAAACTAGATTTTTGTTCACATTTCAAACGCATTTTAATGCACGTGTGTATATGAACTCTTTAAAAAAAAAAGGATTCATTGTTATCAGATTAAAGTCCCAAGCCAATTATACTCTGTCCAATAAATATGTGCAGTACAGAGCTTATGGGAGAGCTTTCCTTCTCCAAAGAGTGCCTGTTGCATATAAAAATATCTCAAATCCCCTTTAATAACCACTGTCTGTATGTGCATTTTCTCGTATTATCAAGCGTACACCCCACTACGACATGCCTTTCGAACGTCTCGAGCCGTACTGTACTGATCGTATCCTCGTTATCGTTAACAATCCTCTTTTTGTGTGCCAAAAATAAGCATATCAAATCAGAGTTACCTAGGCAATGGTAATGCTTACAAATACATATTTGTCTTTGGATTTTATAAGGGAGCTTTCAGGGTGGAAGCTTTTTATATGCTTTTAAGGATTCTTGAGGACAAAATTGTTACCGTTTGCTTTTTTTTTGTTTCATAGATTTGGTTTTTTCTTGGTAGTTTGGAAAAAAATTAAAGGCCATAAAAAAAGTATCGGGCCAATTGAAATAAGAAAAAGGGTTTATTTGAGTGGGTTTTCGTGCGCGTGCAGTTTGGCACATAATTTGTATTGATGTTAAGTATTAATATAGTCCGTTTACTTATAATCTTTTTGATTCTGGTTGTGAAACGAAAAAATTAAATGCTCAAACTTATTTTTTTAGAACTGTGTAAGATAAACTGTGTTTTTGCTTTTACTTTTGAACCTATGCACATTCCTACATATAATGGGGCATATTCATAGTCGCAGATAGACCCAGTTTAACTAAACTACAGTTTAAGACAATTTTGGCTCATTGAATACAGACCGATTTCAATTACAAATTGTTGGTTTTATATTTTTATAAGATAATTAACTTGGTATACTACACAAATAGCTTCAAATATTTTGAAATGATAACATTAACAAAATAGAATCAACGTCCGAAAATTCAACCAAAGCTATGTTTAGCTTACACCCAGGTCTAAAATGACTATGAATATGCCCCAATAAATTTAAATGACGAAAGCAACATCAGTTATTCGTCGTCAAATGAAATAATGTGATATGGTGCTGTGTAATTTACATTGAAATTAAATTCCTTCCTTATATTTATTATTCTGTGATATACGTATACATATTTTGATTCAATATTGCTTTTAACGGCTTTTAGTCCATAAAAATTGGCGTTTCGTCCCGGCATTCTCACTTGGACTCTTCAGCTGACAGTTAGGGCCTTGTCAAGACGCAATTTTTATTAAGTTCAGTCCAGCTTACATCAACTTTACAGCGAAAAACAATTGTGAACTATATCCAACCCAATTAGAATTTCTAATCAAGAATTGTTGGAAATTTTGTTACCCGTGGCCTGGCATTGTTAACATATGAGTGAGACAAGGCCCCCACTGTCAACTGAAGAGTCCAAGTGAGAACGCCGGGACGAAACGCCAATTTGTATGAACTAAAGGCCGTTAAAAGCTATATTGAATCAATAATTCAACAAGTCCAATTAAATAATGCTAAGTCTTCTACTTGGCTGATGTATTTCAGTAGTATATAGAATTTGTATTATAAAAAACAATCATATGTACGTATATTTTGTTTATTGGAAGAATGCATTTTTTTTGTTAAGGTATCAGGCCTACTGGGGATACCCTTAAGAAAACCCGCCTTTTATCTTACCGCTTGGTGGTGCCGAAAAAGATAAGATCAATTTATTTCAGTTGACATATAAAAACTCTGACCTAGAAAATCTTGACATTTTTCAGATTTTCACATTTAAGATTTTGAATTTCGTAATTTTCATAACCGAGATATAATTATTTTTGATTCTAGATTTTGGGATTTGCATTTTAAGAATTCAATAAATGATTTTTGTAGAATGAATTTTTTTGTTTTAAACTAAATATTAAAGCACAAATGGCAGACCTTCTGAGCATTTTCCATTTTTATAATATGCAGTACGGAAACCCTTGACAATTATTTCTTCACACAACTTAATGGGATTCCTTTGCAGTTAGAGTGAGATACAAACGTCCTATCTTCCCTGTACTGCACATATTCATTGGAAAGAGTATAGTTACCCTAACTTCACTTGGTACCTTGGCGTAACGGTTATTGTGTTAGACCAGCGGTTCCCAAACTTTTTAACCTTTGGAACCCTTAACAAGGTCCAAGTATATTTCGGAACCCTACTCTTAACGATAGCAGAAGATGAAGAAATACACAATCACATTTCAAAATCAATTTTTTTGTTTATACTTCATGTGAGTGTGGCTCGTAATTTTTTTTGGAAAGTGAATTTCGTTGGAACAATTTTGTTTGCTTTTTTTTTCAAATTATAAGAAGCTCATACTTCGATAAAAACTGAAAGCATGTTTGTAATTACATACCGTGTAGCTGGGTTAAAATTGGACTGCTGGTTTTTTCTAATTTTTTTTTTAATAAAAACAACTTCTAATACTTTCTTTCTAAAAATGTATACCTAATTTAACAAATTTAAACTGATTGAAATAGCTTTTTTAGGATTAATTAATAAAAAAAGTTAAAAACTAAATAATTTTAACCAAAAATCCTTAAGAAACACCAATAAATGTTTAAGGGTTTAAACGTGTTATGGAAATACTACAGCCAAATAATTTTTACTCAGTTATGTGGAATATTATGCAAATCGAATTTGCTTTACATTATTAATGTAACAATAAAACAAAAAAATATATTTATTTTTTTTATCAAAATTGGCATATGATGGTGACATTGGCATGCATTTTAAGTGAATTTGGTCACGACAAATTATGAAAAAAAATAACCAAATTCTAAGAAAACATGTAATAAAAACACCTAAGAAGCTTACAAGTACGATTCTCCTAATAAACGCTGCAATATAGCAGAGAAAGATTGATCCTCCTAATATTTTCCCAGTGATATGAAAACTTAAATCAATAATTCATGTATTTAAAAAACAAAAAAAAAGAAATCAAATTCTAAAACATAAACAAAAATCATCAGAATAAGAAAATGTCTCTGTAATCAATAATTGGTACGGGATCATTGATTGATTCTAGTCAATGAGATAATAAGGAAAACGTTTAGGGTGGCAGTTTGGTGACTTCTACACACAATTTTTTGATTTTTTATAATTAAACTAGCCAACTGATTTGTCTAAAATTTACGACACTTGTGCAAGAAATCTTGACTCTGTAAAAAAATCTATGCAAAAGTTATTTATATTTTAATTTGAAAATGCGCCAAAGTCACCCCATTACACAGTTCCTTAAAAAACATATGTTTGTGTTTTTACTGTTTGTACTTCCAGAAACTCTCAGAACCCTGAAAACTCTTCGGCGGAACCCCCAGGATTCCGCGGAATACAGTTTGGGAACCGAGGTGTTAGACTATCATGCCACACCACATGTCTGGGTTTGAATCCAGGTGCAGCTGATTAAATCCAATTCAATTTGCCTTTACTTTCTAATAAGTACAACTCATGTCATAAGTGTTGCGCACTTTGAAAAAAAAAAGAACAGCCATAGTTACATCTTTTGATTAATAAGTTAATGAGATGATGCCACATTCAGTGATTAGATTATTCAAACAGCATTCCCTATTTCCATAACGCTCGCACTGTATAACGTTTCAAGGGTAAAAAAAAAGCCTCTTGAGTGCGCGTTCATTATACAAAACAAAAACTGTGGCGCCTAGTTCCGCTTAAAGCTTTAAAACACATTCCCGTGATTTTTTAAGGGTCCAAAAATTTGATTCACCCTTTCCAAATCGGGCTCCTATGTGTTGTGTATAGGTTATTTGGCAATATAACCTCAACCTTGCGGATTTGGGCCCCTGTACACACATTTTTTTTTTTTAAATATCTAAAGAATAATCGACCAACTTCTACGATTTAAACAAAATGATAGAAAATCGCTTCGCTTTTTTTGGCCGTGTTTGTCGGTGCTGTTCAAGGGTTTTAACTCGTTTAGCAGCATGTACACAACGTTGGAAAATTTTTAAGGAAATTGTGCCGGGATCCCTTCACAAACTTTGCGAAACACGATGGTCAGCTAGTATTGACGTAAACGACTCAAAAAACTAAGAAAATAATTAGAAGGCTCAAGTGATATCACATTAACTGTTGTAGCTTGAAGTGATTTAAATGGCATTTAAAATATATGAACAAATTTGAATGCATCCTGATGACTTTTGGTGCAAGATAAAAATAACAAAATAAATGAAACAAGCATCATTCTTCAAGTCAGAGACGTTAAAATTCAAAACCCCGACAGTTTGATTTCCGATTTGCAGCAATATTGGGATTGTATTTTACTGGAATGCAAAGCAGTTGGGGCTGGATTGTGGCGTAGGAATTCTTGGCGAAGGCTTTAGCGAAACCTATATTAAATTACGAAAAACCTTCACCTAGAATTCCGAATCCGATAATTCACCACACAATACACACCTAGCACCCCCAACAATATCACGACTAACACCCAAACGCATAACGAGCATAAAGTCTTTGAAACCCATTGAAATGTACATAAATAGAAAGGTATTGTCAAATGCAATCAGCACATCCAAAGCAAACCCTTTTATAAGGTCTAGTTTTTTGAGATATTTGCATGTAAAGTTATTTCTTTCAGTTTTGATACCTTGGTTATCTTTGAATGCCTACAGTTCCGCAAATAAGTCTCGGAGGACATTGCGGTTCTTCAAACGCTTGATTAGTTTTTTAAGAGCTATCCACAGCTGAAAACTAGAACATTCTACGAGCTCTGGTTGCGAAAATATTTGAATTCAAAGTAATTCTTTATTTTCGACCCAAAACTAAAAGGGGCATATTCATAGTCATTTTAGACCTGGCTCTAAGTTAAACATAGCTTTGGTTGAATTTTCGGACGTTGATTCTATTTTTGTAAGGTTATCATTTCAAAATATTTGAAGCTATTTGTGTAGTATACCAAATTAATCATCTTATAAAAAAATATAAAACCAACAATTTGTAATTAAAATAGGTATTCATTGAGCCAAAATTGTCTTAAACTGTAGTTTAGTTAAACCTGGGTCTATCTGCGACTATGAATATGCCCAAAAGTCTTTATATGGCTGTAACTTTCCAAAAAATTCTCGTAGGAGGTTGCGGTTGACGTTGTTGAATAGAGAACGGACAGGCCTTTGCGTTGTCGTTCAAATTTGAGAATTTTTTTTTTCAATCGATTTTTTAAAAAAAAATGTCATCACCAATACCTACCAAACCCTCCTCCTTTACCAAAATTAATCTCAACCCCACCCAACCTTACAAACTCCACTTCGCCGCATCAGCCCCCATTACCACCTAACAATGTAACAAAAGCATCACGAAAATCTTTACGCCGACCAAGGAAACTACATTGTACTAAAAATAAGAATTTTTTCGAATCCATTGCAGAACAACAACAAGAACAACAACAACGCACACACAAAAATACAACAATGTCTGCAAAATATGTAAACTCCATTCAAATGCACCACTACCTTTACAACCTAGAAAAATCGGTTCACTACTCCGTATTGAATCTGCAGTCCATCGCAAATAACATTTTGCAAGGGAAGGAAGACAAAAAAATTAAGCAGTTCAACAAAAACAACAACATATTTGATTACGATCTGCTTTTGGTACCAATCGAAGTAGTAGGGTTACATTGGACCTTAATGGTAATAAATATCGCGCAAAGAACAATCAAAAATTACAATACCTTGGGAGTATCAGGAAAAGAAGCTCTTGGAAAGGTAGAACAATACATACAAAGAGAATGGAGAAAAAGAAATGTACAAATAGAGACACCGCTATATAAAACCAAAACTGTGAAAGTACCAAGAAATCTAATGGGGTTAGATGACGGGACAGTCGTATGCATGGTAGCAAACTATCTTGCGTATGGCAAAAAGCTAACATCATCCATACAAGAAGTGGAGGAATTTAGGACAACCCTATTTAATGAAGTTAAAAGATACCCGCAGTCCTGGTACATACCCTCATCAGACTAAGTCACAGAGTTAGAAACGACGAAATAAGAAAACGAACTAGAATAACTGATGTGCTGGAAGGATCAAAAGAACTAAAATTTAGCTGGGCAGGGCATATCTCTGGACAAAGATTATTACTAAATGGACACCGGAAGAAAGAGACTAGTTGGGCGACCGAAGAAGAGATGGGCTGATGATTTGACAGAGCATAGACCGAACTGGTACAATAGGCGTTTTTCTTTTTTAGCTCAGAAAAGAGTTCTGAACAGAGTCCGAGCATATCGAGCATGCTCTGAACAAAGCGTGTTCTGGTACTGAGCGCTCAGAATTATTTTTGAAACACACCTGAACACTAAGCTGTCACTTTTTTTTCAATTTCACCTATCAAATGCTTGTGTTCAGCATTCAACTCGGTCTGCTCAGTTATTTTATTCTGAGCTCATAGAGCGCGCTCTGAACAAGCTCAAAGCACGTTCAGAACGAAAAAAGAAACACAAATTTGAAGCTCTGAACGTTCAGAGGTAAAAAAGAAACACAATTTTTTGTTTGACAGTTCAGGCTCTGCTCTGAACTAAAAAAGAAAAACGCCTTATGAAGCAAAGGCTGAGAGAAATGGGCACTATTGGGGA
>CASGHW010000138.1:0-32385 GCA_949320155.1 Melangyna quadrimaculata
AAGGTTATCCATTCATAACAGGGCACCCTGTTATTTTAAGCTAAACATTTTTTGTACATTTTTTCTCTGGGATCAATTAAACTTGATTAAAGACTCATATTTTTGATTTTTAATTTTGTGTTTTTTTTTTTTGTGAATTGAAAAATAGTTTATATAAAGAAATTTTAAGCACAGGTTTCTGCTTTTAAAAGAGCTTATGATATCGTAAGCTGTTTCTAAGAAAATTGCCCCTTTTTTAACAAAGAAAGGAAATAGAAACCACTCCGCGCCATGTACATGATTTTTCATTGCGACTGCGACGGCGACCGCGATGGCGACGGCGACCGCGATGGCGACGGCGACCGCGATGGCGACGGCGACTGCGAAGGTGACCGCGACGGCGACCGCGACAGCGACCGCGATGGCGACGGCGACCGCGATGGCGACTGCGAAGGTGACCGCGACGGCGACTGCAACGGCAACCGCGACGGCGACGGCGACCGCGATGGCGACCGTGACGGCGACTGCGACGGTGACCGCGACCGCGACAGTGACCGCGATGGCGACGGCGACCGCGACGGCGACCGCGACCACGACGGCGACCACGACAGCGACGGCGACCGCGACGGCGACCGCGACGGCGACCGCGACGGTGACCGCGATGGCGACGGCGACCGCGACCGCGACCGCGACGGTGACCGCGATGGCGACCGTGACGGCGACTGCGACGGTGACCGCGACGGCGACGGCGATCGCGACAGCGACCGCGATGGCGACGGCGACCGCGACGGCGACTGCAACGGCGACCGCGACGGCGACCGCGACCGCGATGGCGACCGCGACGGCGACCGCGAACGCGATGGCGACCGCGATGGCGACGGCGACCGCGACGGCGACCGCGACGGCGACCGCGATGGCGACCACGATGACGATGGCGACCGCGACGGCGACCGCGACGGCGACCGCGATGGCGACGGCGACCGCGATGGCGACCGCGACGGCGACCGCGACCGCGACGGCGACTGCGATGGCGACGGCAACGGCGACCGTGACGGTGACCGTGATTGCGACGGCGACCGCGTCGCAAAATTTTAAGCTAAACATTTTTTGTACATTTTTTCTCTGGGATCAATTAAACTTGATTAAAGACTCATATTTTTGATTTTTAATTTTGTGTTTTTTTTTTTGTGAATTGAAAAATAGTTTATATAAAGAAATTTTAAGCACAGGTTTCTGCTTTTAAAAGAGCTTATGATATCGTAAGCTGTTTCTTAGAAAATTGCCCCTTTTTTAACAAAGAAAGGAAAAAGAAACCACTTCGCGCCATGTACATGATTTTTCATTGGGTTCCTCAGGATACAGTAGGAAGCTCCTTATTTTCAACCAAAAAATAGTGCTATCTTAAATAATTGCAATTAAGTTTATGAAGCTTATACACTAAGTACAATAACGTATGACAAATTCAAGTTATTATTGCTGTTTAGTTTACTTATCCTCGTTTTCATAAAGCCCTTTTAAAAATTTAACAGCCTTTTAAGTCTTAAAATGACGGATATATTCCATTCAAAATACGTAATTTAAAAATTTAAAAGCCAGTTAAATGTTTATGAAATTGACCATTAGCATCTAAATAAATTGAAAATAAACTTAATGCTTAAAAACTCTTTTCTCTTGAACTCTTGAAAATAAACTTAATGCTTATAAACTCTTTTCCCTGAAAAAAAGTTTAATGTGGATTTTCTGTTTTAAATGTTTTATCTCTATCTTCTAAATTTTTTCTGAATTTTGTGTTAAATGTTAAACTGCCAAATAATATCTTGGCGTGGAACTTAATCGTAAACTTAACTGGAAAGAAAATATAAAGGAAATGGAGAAGAATTTTTGGTAAGAGATGGGGGCCCAGCCCCCAAAACCATTCACTGGATGTACACAGCCTTAATAAAGCCAGCCCTAACGTACGCCTGCTTGGTCTGGTGCCCAGCTCTATAGGAAAGGCAACCAATCTAAAAACCATGACCAAAATTCAAAGACTAGCGTGTATTGGCACAACCATTACCATAAGAACTACACCAACCGCAGCCCTAGAAACGTTCCTTTCACAAGCCCTACTCAATTTGTTTACAAAAGAGTTGACGGTAAAAAGTGTTATAAGACTTAAACAGTGCAATAATAGGAAAAGGGGCCACTACGGTCATAGAACTATAACGAACTTCACTGACATGGTACATAGACATTCAAACAGACTATTCTACACCGCGCATAGATTTCAACCCAGTGGCTCTAACAGATATTTCAACAAGGGAACAATGGAAAGAAAACCGGGTCCTAAATAAAAATAATGTTTCGGTCTTTACGGACGGTTCCAAATCAAACGAGGGTGTCGGGTCAGGCATCCATTCAGATAATCCACCTTTCAACAGATCAATAAAACTTCCAGAGTTCTGCAGTGTCTTCCAAACAGAAGTGCTTGCAGTTTGCGAAGCAGCAAAACATCTTGCCACCTTGTGAATTAGCCATTAGAAATATTGACATCATCATAGACAGCCAGGCGGCGATAAAAGCTATTTCCTCAATTATCACAAAGTCCAAACTGGACCCCTCGATGGGTGCCAGGACACAGTGATATTTATGGAAACGAATAGCAGATGAACTGTCAAAAATCGGATCAACTCTAGAATCGATCCAAACCGATAACTCGGTATTTATGCCACTGGAGCAAGAAAAGAGTAGAATTCATTAGAACTTTCTTGAGGCCGCAGAGGTGAGATGGTCATCAATCGACACTATTTGCCAGGTTTCAAGAAATCTATGGCCAAATATTTCGCGTAAGAAAACAGAGTACATACTCAAGATAGGCAGACCTCATTTTACCCTACTATAGTTGGAATCCTAACGGGCCACAACTCGATGGGTACCCACATGGGCAGAATGGGCATCAGCACATCCAACTTATGTAGAGGGTGTCAGGGTGAAGAGGCGGAAGAGCGCTCATATCACTTAACTTGTGAATGCCCCAGCTTAGCCAGAACCAGAAAAGATGCCCTCGGAGAATATTATTTCGATGAACTGGGCGACATCTTAATCTTGCCACTGAAAAATATTTTTAAATTCAGAATGGTTCAGGGAGCCCCATATTTAAAATTCCTCTCCCCCACCCCTCCTCATACCCTTCCTTTCTTATTTCGGTGAACGTAATGGATACATTACGAGATGGTGTGGCTTTGCCGCATCATCACACCATCATTTAAAAAATCTGTCGACCACAATATATTTTTCTAAATCCAACCGGTTAGAAAATACATAGAGAAAAACGCACTTACCATGCAAGTGGATGATGATCGAAAACACGAACCTAAAAGCGATGACAAACAAAATTCTTCATCAACGAGTCGTATTAAATTCCCATAGATTCCCATGATTAAATGTGCTGGACCCCTACACAATATCAAAATTACAGAACACAAACAATTCTAAAATTGTGAATTATCATTATCATCATATAACCTTTTATTGGAGATTGTTTCATGCTTCATGCTTTTAAATTCGATTAGAAGTTAAATATTTGTTCCACGTGTGTACCTTATACCATTTGAGCATTTAACCCTAAAAGTCTATATAGTCATACAGTTTAACCAAATCTACATATTGGATTTACGATATCATTTTCGCCTTTATACATACAGTCGTGTGTATTTAATGTGCAATATCAATCGAAAGCAAATAGCATGCCATCAGCATTCGACATCTCAGCAAATCATCAGCAATAAAATCGAAATACTATCGTTATTATGCACTTTTTGCCAATCACATTTTATATCCAACTCGCCATTCTTGGTGGGATATCATCATTGGATCACATTATATAAAACATTTCCTTCAATCGACTATAATTGCATTACTCTAATCAACTCATTTTCCCATCAGCAACACTTTTATTTGCTATTTGATTTCTCTTCTAATTGTCCAGACATGAATATAATATAAAGGTACGTCAATTAAATATAAAAAGCAATCCTTTTTGCAATTCGTTGCGGTTGAACTTTTATGTTTCATATAAAAGTTTACTCAGAATGTGAGATGACCCATCATTATTTGTGATATTAAAATAAAACAAAACAAAAACGATGATACAAAAACCTCCTATCCCTCCCGCCTTAATCATGAGAAACATCATTTTTTTTTTTCTTTCATAGGAAAGTTACCCTTCCTCTCTCTCTCTTCTTTCATTCCATCATCAATTTATGATAAACTTGGATACAATGTAACAAGGGCGCCAGAAGCTAAAAGGGTCTAACAATCGTTACCAACGCTGATTGCTTTTACAACACAACAGGCAAGAAAAGGATACAATTCCAATTCCCCAGCATCAAGAACAAGAATATCTATATAGGAGCCTCGGGTGACCAAAATCAAAATGCGTCACGGAAATAAAAAGAAAAACAATAATAAATTGCAGCTCCCTTTTATACAACCACTTCAGAAAATTCTATACCAATGCAACATATACTCGTACACTCGTACACTGTACTTGAAGAAAAATATTTCTTGCAAAAATATCACGTCCTATATTCATTTATCAAAGCCGAGACAATTGCAAAAGTTTTCTTCTTTTCAATGATGATGGGCGAGGAGAAATGTGCTTTCCACAGAGAGCATAACAATAAATGAATTGTGCCAAAAACTTAACCCACATACAATTCCATAACCCACACAATCAACCACCACCCCCACCCTCCATCATAAATGAGTCCTCGAAAAAAATTAAGGAATTGAAGAAACGGGACAAGAGGAAATTAATTAAATTTTCATTGATTTCTCTGCGAAATTAGTTGGTTATTGGGAATTGTATGGTATGGTATATAATTGTAAGTTGAAAATTGTTTAACAGTGAGGCTTACACATTTTACACAAGTCATACTCATTCTAGAAGAAATTCTATTGTTTTGTTTATCTTTTTTCCAGACTTCTTTTCTAACCTTTTAGCACTTAATGTTTTTATTATAAGAAATGGTTATTTTCATTCCGCCTTGCTAGGCGTAGAATGAGTTTCGATGGCCCTTAAAGTCAGCGAAACTTTAAGATTTTATAAAAGATGTTGGTGGGATAAAATAAAAGTTCTAATGTTCTTTTGTGTTTTGTTGTTTTTTGTTGTTGTTTTATAAAGAATAGACATAATGTTGAAACAAAAACAAAAAGATCTGACCCTTTAATAAGGGTTTTCATTTGAAGCTATTTATGTATATGCCTTATTATCATTTCTTTTGATTATACCGACACGCAATTTCTGTGTCATGATTTTTGACCTTTTAGCCCTTTAGTGGGGTGAATGTACAACAAAGTTATACTTATAATGGGCAGCCTATAGTGCTGCAATATCCCACTTTTAAAGTTTTTGTCGTCTATTTTTAACTACTAATGTTTTCTATCCCGATTAACACCGAGACCTATAAACGTTCATTATACGATAAGACGTTAAATAAATCACGTTGGTTTTGAAATAAAAAGATAAAAGATAGCAGCTAACATGCAAAATCCTATAGAATTTTTTGTATAGATATATAATTTGTAGCGATAAGTCTGAAAAACATCTTTTTGAACCGTTATTGTTGCAGAATCCACCCGTGATCAGAATTAATATAACGCATCAGTCCTTGAATGTTAAAAACAGAAAATAGAAAACTGTTTTATTTAATATATCGTCGGCTGACAAGCAAAACTGACTATCTGAAAAAATGCAGTTTGCGAGAAATCGCAAAACAAGTTTTTTGTTTCCTTTAAATGCATGTAAATGTATGAAGAAAACTGCAACTCTATTAGATTTTTTTTTTTTACTATTATCAAAAATATATAGAAATATACAATAATGATGGATTAGCTGAAATATAAAAAAAATATTTAAACCTTTTTTTTGTTAAAAACAGCAGATAGTCAATTTTTCCTGAAATTAAGCTTGCAATAAGAATAACATAAACAGTTACTGTCTTCCAGTGGCTACGCGTGATTATAAAATGCAGTCGTTCACACTTCATTTGTTTTTATTTTCTGTAAGGCGCCAGTTATAGCTTTCATTGAAAACCATCATTGAAAATTTTGTCTTTCAAATTTGATGCACTTAAACAAATAAAACTGATGGTGTTTTGGTACCAAAATGATGGTTGTCAGTTATATATTTTTTTTAGTCAAAAAACTGTTTAGTTTTCTTTACAACTTTCATATAAAATCATTTTTTGTTTTTCAATGATGAAAATCGTTTTCAATGAACAGCTGATATGTTGTTCCCAAAAGTGGAACACATTCGTTCCAATGAAATGCGTTCCTTTCTCTTCCTGTTCTCGTCTGTCAGTTTTTCGTTCAATGATCGACTTTAACCTCAAAGTTGTTTTTTGTATGGGGAATGGTATTTTCAATGAAAGAAAATTTCATGATAGCTATAACCGACTTGTCAGAAAATATTCCACTGTTTCACTGATTTGTGTTTCAATGATGGTTTTCAATGAAAGCTATAAATGGAGCCTAAGTTAACACTTTACTGTTATGTTGGTTTTACCTACTTACATAAATTCTAATTCTAAATCTTCATGATTTCTTTTAAAATGATTTTAATAGATTTTCATGACAAAAATTTTCCAACTGTTTTTGTCGCAAAAGTTTTTGTTGTTGACACTTATTTGATTTACTTAGTCCAAAGGCAAGATCAACCTACTCGCACTTTTGCAAACGTTAATATGGTAATATGGGATTTTAAATGCTTAGAGTAACTGTCACTTAAATTATTCAAATCAGAAATTCCAAATTTTTGTATCCTTTTCCTGTCTAAATAATAAGCAAGCTCAGCAGAACAATTAATTTATGGTTTTGCAAACAGTAATATGAATATACCCATTTTTTCTGGGTGAAAATTACGAATAAGTAGTTTCTTTAGTAACACTTCTTTTTTTATTGCAAAGTTTTGTTGTCAAGTCTGACAGAATGGGGCTTTCAGTTGCTATAATTTCATATTTGTCTACTGAATACCACTTGTAAAAAGACTTGCTTATAAGTTTTTCAATAATGCAGTCACAAAAGTTTTTATTATCACTATTTGATGCCATTTTGTTTATTAAATTTTACACGTAGGTGAATTATAAAATCAAAAGTTTAGTAAACTGAAACCACTTCTAAGATTTAATTAACAGTTTAAACGAAAATCTTTACTTACGTCCACTCAAATATAAACTCAATTCATTGCAAAAATTTCAAACGAAGTTCCCATTTCGTTCATATTCTTCCAGCACGAAGTACAAAATCAACCTCCAACAACTATCCTGTACGTTGCATTCAGATTGTGCCTACACTATTCCCATCGGTTGGTTCCTACGAACATGATGCGAGGTTTTTGCCATATGCGTGTTGCGTGTATTGTATACTTTCTGTGGATACATTTCGTTCACAAATCATGTGAACGAAATGAGTACTACAAAAGTGTAAACATTTTTTTTTTCTGTGTGTATACTTCCAATGGATACATTTCGTTCTAAAATCAGGTGAACGAGTTGTTGTGAAAGGTCAAAAGAGAAGGGATGTTGGTGTTGCTATCAGTATTTGTTTTTGTTTTCATTTAAATTGAGTGCATGGAAAAGGTTGCACGAGTTGAAAACTCTTGGGAACAGACTACATAGTGAGAAATTAAAACAGATTAGGACAAGTAGCTAAAATAATTTTGTGGGTGGTTAGTATGGAGAGGAAATTTATAAAATTAGGCGTAGAAAATTAGGCGTAGAAAGTTAGGCATTCATGAACGAAATGAACAATATGACGCCTCGCCACTGCTGTCTACGTCAAGTCTATAATTGAAACATGAAAAATAGTTTAATTTATGTATTTATTAAGCAATTAAACATAAAATATTCGGAACACTTGTTTGAGAACAGGGTTACTTACTTTACTTTTGATGGCGCTCACAGCCCAGGATGGGCTTCGGCCTCAACTAACAAGCCCCTCCAGCCAGCTCTGTCCCTAGCTAGCCGCTTCCAGTTGCGCACACCGAGTGCTTTGATGTCGTCATTCACTTAATTGCGCCACCTGTTACGGGTTCTTCCTCTGCTGCGTACCCCATCGGGGTTGGATTCGAAGACTCGTCGGGCAGGTGCGTTGCTGTCCATACGCTCCACGTGCCCCAGCCATCTCAGCCGCTGTATTTTCAGCTTTTTGACCAGGTCAACGTCGCTGTATAGCCCGTATAGCTCGTCGTTGAATCTTCTCCTCCATACTCCTTCGATACAGACCGGACCGAAAATCACACGAAGAATCTTCCTCTCAAAGCACCCTAGCAGATTTGTATCCGAATCTTTCAGTGTCCATATGCTTCTGACCCATAAAGCAGGACCGGGATGATTAGGGTTTTGTATAAAGTCTCCTTGGTTCTCTTACTTACTACTTAAATGCCTTCTTAGACCGAAGAAACAGCGGTTGACAAGAGTAATTCTTCGCTTGATCTCTGCACTGATGTCATTCTGCGATGTAATAGTGGAGCCCAGGTAGACAAAGTCCTTGACAACTACGAAGTTATATCTGTCCATCGTGATATTTTGCCCGAGTCGACGATGTTGAGATTCCTCTCTCGATGACAGCATATACTTCGTCTTGTCCTCATTAACCGCCAATCCCATTCTAGCCGCCTCCGATTCAATGCTCGCAAATGCCCCTGCCACAGCTCGCTTCGTTCTGCCAACAATGTCTATGTCATCCGCATATGCAAGCAATTGAACGGACTTTTGATAGATTGTACCGCTGGTGTTGACATGTGCGTTGCGTACAATGGCTTCAAGAACGATGTTGAATAGGTTGCATGATAACGCGTCGCCTTGCCTCAATCCTTTCTCAACATCAAAGGAATCGGTGGTGTTCTTACCAATTTTGACGGAGCAGCGAGATTTCTCCATCGTTATCCTGCACAAGCGGACGAGTTTGGCAGGGATGCCGAGACTCGACATGGCTCTGTATAATTCGTCCCTTTTCACGCTATCATACGCGACTTTAAAATCGATAAAAAGGTGGTGTGTATCGATCTGGAATTCCCGGGATTTTTCTAAAATCTGTCGGAGTGTGAACATTTGATCGACGGTTGACTTGCCTGGCCTAAAACCGCACAGAGAACAGGGTTAATAATGCTTAAAAAAGAAGATCATCAAAGATAAAAGTGTTACTCGTCGAATTCGGATCCTCTTTTAAGAACCTTCTGCTGCTTCTTGGTGGTGATCTGTCCTTGCAGAGGAAGTTAAACTGTTGTACCAAGAATGGTAAATTTCTTTTAAAATTGAAACGATAGTTATATACCTATGTAGTTAAGTGCCGAAGTCAACTGTCTACCATTAGTAGGACATGTGTGCATCGGTGAAAAAAAATAAGGTACATAATACGGTATCTAGGTACTAAAAAAAGGTAATTGTTGTTCTGGAAAAATTGACTATATCTGAAGTTGGTCAGTTCTTCCTGAAAAAAGCTGATTTTTTGTATGGAAATATTGACTATCTGAAGTTGGTCAGTTCTTCCTGAATTTTTTGTCCATTGTAGGCAAATTATCCGATAGGCAGTTTTAACAGTATTTTCTCCTCGATTTTTTATTATACTTGACAATAATAATACAAAATACAATTTTTTGCAGTTGGTCAGTTTTGCTTGTAAGCCGACGATAATTGCAACCATTATTTTAACTTAATTGTAAGTCCTGTTGACTTCCTCAAGACTCCGTCCCGTTGAGCGTAAGGCGTTCAAAATTGAAAACTATTAAATTTTGTATGTTAATGTCTTGTGTTGTTTTTTTTTTTTTTTAATTTCACATATAAAACAGTTTATGTTTCAAAAAGTAATTTTGAACGAATTTGCGTTTCTTTCAAAAAAAATCAAGACATTAGTTCTAATGGTCAGATCTTCAAAGTTAAGAACTGTAAAAAAAAAGTCAAACAGTAGGGCTATGTTCGTGTTTAAAATTTAAGGGTTGTGTGAATATACCATCTATTTGATGTCTGATATTAGGTGTGTTTCGTTGGGAATCTATACATAGTTCAATAAGGAATTTCCTAACAAAGAACGTATCGACCGTATACCGGATTTTTGTTTCACATTCGATTGTTGAAATGTAGACAACTTTCAGCTGAAAAAAGTCACAAAGGAAAGACACAAAGGAAAAATAAACAATAGAGGAGGGTTTTGTTCGTAGACTATAGTCAAATTTAAATTTCGTCGTTCCTGACACATGCATTAGATGACGTCATTAGCGTTAATTTTTGCAGCATATATATGAAAGCCTGTTTCGCTAACTAATTAAATTTTTAATGATTATTAAACGATTTTTTCAACACATTTTGAATAAAATAATCACAACAACAATAAATTAAAAAATCTGAAACCATAATAGACTAAAGCTGGCTTTAGACTTTCGTTCTTCATTTGGTGTCCGTTGTTCGGTGTTTGGTCTTCTCTCAACAACGAACAACGAAGAAAGTTAAACTCTGTTTACAAAATTGTTTATTTTATTAACTAGGCTTCTTGTGCCATTCAGTAATTAAAAAACTTCGAAAATGTCCCTACAAGTTGCACGACACTCCAAAACAATGTTAATTTAAACAGTTTTCGCATTTAAACACAAGTTGTTCGGGTAACAAGGAACAACTAACACTGAAATTTCTGACCTGATTTGAATTTGCACGTTCTTTATTAGTTCTTCGTTCGGTGTTCCGTTGTATCATTTACATTTTCGTTGTTCCGCGTGCAAACAACAACGAACAACGTACACCGACGATAACACCGAAAGTCTAAAGCCAGCTTAAGAGCACAGGGCCGCCAGGGATACGTCATTTTATCAAAGCTAAGATTTTGTTCTGCGAACAGATACTATGGCTATGGGAGCTAAGAACAAATGGATACTAAGAGTATTTAATCCGGGTGCAATTAAGAGGTAGCGAGTGTTAAAGTTGCATACAAATGTTGCAACATTGCGTTATTTTATCAAAGCTGAATTTTTAATATGTGTTAGGGGATGGTCTCATTTAATTTATTTGACACTTTACAGACATCTACAGTGGGACCTAACGTGAGCCAGACACCTAAAATCTGTCAAACTAAAAAATCCTCGTAAGCAATTTTTAAAATTTTACATAAGCCATTTGAACATAAGATCAAGTACGTTCGACCAAGCCGTTTTTTTTTTGATTTGTACCTACTAAATGAAAAAATTTCAAAATTGTGTTTTTGCATTTCCTCGTTGGCGATATAAAAATTATTGAAAAATTATTGAACCATTAATATATACACTGTCAATGTCTAGATAAATTCTAGTTGACAATATCAAGATAAAGTTCGTGCAATCCCAAGGTGCATTATATTTAGTTATCGTATCTTCCCATAATATCTGTTCTGAGATGATGATGATCACCTCTTCTAGTCTTACCGTACATGCCTAACCTAGATGGCAACAAAAAACTATACAACCTTGGCCAATTTTTACAAATCCTCTAAGCTTTATGACGCACACAATAATATACGATTATGTCCTCGTGACAGCAAGGAATGAAAGTTTTTTGTAAACCTTGCAATTTTCATTCACGCACTATATGTCCAGACTCATAAAAAGAACAAAAACTCTACTTGAAATAGCCAAAATTCAATTTCAGAAAATCCAGAACTTTTCTAAATGGTTCCATATTTTATCTTGAATTCAATTTAGCCTCACCCAATAGCAAAAAAAAAAATAAAAAAAAAATCTTGCCGCATGTGAAAGCATAATATATCATGTCAAACTTTTCTCTTTGCTTGAAGCCACATGTAGTCTAAAGATGAAAGCAAAAACAAAGTGCTAGTGCACAACTCAAAAGAGACTACAGAATAAAATTTATCGCATAAAGGAAATTATAAGAGGCCAACAACAAAAACATCATTCAAGTTACCCCACATCGACATTTTTTTTTTGTCTTTACTTATATCATTTCGTCTTTGGTGACAAACAAAAAGTGGAACCTGTACATAAAGGGTTTCTTTTTCGTATAATGCAACCCAATAGCCAATACCCTAACTTTCGTAGTGTAGTGACAGTGTTGACTGGATTGTTAATGATGTTCTCGCTTAAAATAAAAACACTGGTCAGAAAGTTTACTTTTAGAAAATTTTGAATTTTTTTAGGTATACCTACAGTGTATGTCCTTTATTGTGATAACATTGGTTTCCGTTTCTCCATCCATATAACACTCTTTCAAAAGTGCACTCCTTTGGAAGAACAAAACTGTCGAAGTCTGACACCAACAAAAAAAAATTTCCTTTTGGTCATAACTTAGTTAAGTAAAAAATTACTTTCAATCTCCTTTGAAAAACAAGAAAAAAGAGCAACTCAGAATCTCCTGAACTTTGAGTAAACGCATCTCTATATGTTAACAAACTTCAAAAACTTACTTGATATTTTCCAGTTGGCTTTGTGCAATGTTGGAAGAAATATATACCATGAGAAGTTTTCAAAGGCTGATGGTTTTGGTTTCTTGTTTTTTTTTTTTTTTTGCCATCGAAATGTTTGCTTGAATACGTTAAAATTTTCCCACTGACACTGATCGAAAAAGTCGCAAACAACGGAAGTTAAATTGAATTTATAAATTCGAGAAGACAGAATGTGATAACAGAAAAATAAAGCAAAAGGGAATAATGTTTGTGTTGCTTTTCTTTTACATATATTCTTACACATATATTTGTCTATCAGAAATAGTGCACTGTTTTCATTCTTTTTTTTTTTGCGAAAAAAGGGATTAAAGAAGTTTCGTCAAGTTTCAATTCTTATGTCTTATGTGTTTGTTGAACGAGAAAGGAATTGAGAACTAAAAAAGTTTTCCAAAAACATCCCACTTTGTAAGTTCGAAAGATTGACAGTGGCTGTGTGGAGGTTGAGATAAAAAATACTTTAATTCCAGTATATAACTGAAGTTCGATTTTATAAAAAAAAACAGGACTACGGGTGAATATCGAATGAAAAAGATATAAACACACAAAAATCTTCTAAAAACGTAAATGTAAGCTTATGTTTTTTTTTTTTTCAAGTTAATATTGCTTGGAAATTATTTTTCTAAAGTCAATATACTTAAAGAAGTTTGCAACTGATAGATTTTGTTTTAGCTGAAATATTATTTATGAAGTATTAATTGTAAATAAAGGGTTTTCCAATAAGAGGTGTTATTTTGAATAGCCCGCTATTTCGGAAGTTGTCACTTTTGAAGCTGTAATTGTTTGACATACGAGTATGACAAGTAGAAACTACGCCATTCATAAAAATGGAACGCTCCAACAACGCATTGAAATTATTAAAATTCACTATAAAAAATGAATGAGAATGATCCGGAATTTCATCGAAAAATCATCTTGACTGATGAGGCCCATTTCCACCACTCGGTGGCTACGTCAAGAAGCAAAATTGTCGCATCTGGGTCTCGGAAAACCCAAGATTTATTGTTGAAAAGCCCTTTCCATCCTCAACGAGTAACTGTTTGGTGTGGTTTATGATGGTCCGGCGGGCTCATTGGACCTTAGTTTTTCGAAAATGGGGCTGAAGCAACAGTTACGGTGAATGTATTACGCTATCGAGACATGATTAATAATTTTGTATGGCCGGAATTGGTGGTATTGATCTGGACAACGTTTACTTTCAACAAAAGGCGCTACGTGCCACACAAGCAACGAAACCATCAATCTTTAACGGAAAAAGTTTCCGGATCGTGCTATCTCTCGAAGAGTTTATCACAATTGGCCACCGAGATCTTGTGTTTTAACACCTTCCTTTGGGGCCACGTGAAAGATAAGGTCTAAGGAAGCCAATAGCCCAACGTCGATTCAAGACCTCAAAGCTGGAATTCGTGAAGCTATTGAGGGTATACAGCAGCCACTTTGCGATTTGGTGATGGAAAATTTCATGAAAAGGATATTGTTGTGTAAGCGTAGCCGTCCCGGCCATTTGGCTGATATTGTTTCCCATTATTAATGTCATACTTTCCTCTTTATATTGAAATAAACATCCGATCATTTATCTCAAAAAATTATATTTTTCTTTGAATATAAAAATAACACTTCTTATTGGAAAATCCTTTACATTTTTGCTATATTATTTTTTTTTCCATTTGACACATTCATTTTACTGCACTAGTAAAGAAAACTTGTCAAATACTCGTAGGTGTTTTACTTGTAGATATTTCTTGTTTCGGTACCCCATTTTTAAAACCTCTTTAAAACAAAACACACCAAAATTTTATAAGTATCATGTTATTTCAGTTTCATATGAAACTTTTACCTATGGGTAAGAGACATCAATATATATATTTTGTTGGTATTGTATGAAACATAAGAGAATGATACGTTATTAATTTTGCACTTTGTACTTCTGTATAGTGAGTTAGCCCAGTGGGTTGTGTATTGGAGGTCACATGATTGAATATCAGAAAAATTAATTTGTGTTGTGTCTGTCCAGGAAAAAAGTTTCATTATTGAAGGGATCTATTCACTCTTTGCGTCGAGTTTCATATATAAATGTACACATTTATAAAATGCCTACTGAACCAACTCCTTACGTAAATGCGACGAAAAACTTCATTAATTCAACGATTTTTTAATTTAAATTCGGCTTGGTTGTCTCAACTATCTGTCATTAGTTTCTTAATGAATGATAATAATGATCATCAAACAACGAATTTTCGTTGAGTTAATGCAATATTTTCATTAGTCACCGGAAAACTTTATTAACGAAATTTTTCGTAGACTCATGGCGTTTTCTTTTTAACTCTGAGCAGATCACGAAACTGTCAAACAAAAATTCTATGTTTTTTTTTTAGCTCAGACATATCAGAGCTCAAAAAGTGCGTTTCTTTTTTCCATCTGAGCTAGCTCAGAGCTTAATCGATTAGCTCAGAATAAAATGACCGAGCAAATCGAGCGAAGCCAACTTCACTTTTTTCAGTGATTTGACAGACGAAAGAAATACAAAAAATTAAAAATGGATTCCCAGGACAGTCGCCCGTCTAAATCAGGTAAACAAAAATGTATTTTAGTAACACACCTATGAAATGACAGTTCAGTGCTCAAATGTGTTTCATAAATAAGTCTGAGGGCTCTGATCATAATCTGCTCAGAGCTCTGCTCTGATCGCTCAGCCTCTGCTCAGAGGTTTACTTAGAGCCAAAAAAGAAAAACGCCATCAATAAATTTAATTCATTAACTACAGATATTTTTCGTTAAGGCAATGAAATTATTTCATGATATTTGATATTTTTTGTTGACTTAATGAATTATTTTTATTATTTAACGTAAAATACATCTGTTGATTCATGAATTTTTTTATTATAACTTTATTTTTATTAATGAACTTAACAAATAAAAATGTCGTGGAGAGTACGATAACTTAGGTGCCGCAAAATAGTAACGGATTTTTCTAGAAGGGTCCAATACAAGCATTTTTTACTATGGAGGGGGTCTATCTCACCCCGTTCAGGAGGTAGGGGTATTTTAGAAAAAAAATGACTTAAAATGGAAAAGAATATATTAAAAAAACAACGGCAACACTTACAATGAATTACTTTACTGATTTTGAAAGCCAGATATATGTTCTTTGATCCTGAATTAAAATTTAATTATTCATGTCAACAATTTTCGAAAAATTTGCATGCAAACTCAAAATTTTGATAACAAAATGAAAACAAAAGTTAAAACCAGTTTTTTTTTAAATTGTGGAATGGAGTGATAAATTGGCGATTAATGGTGCGGTGCTCATGTCAATTCTGAATCGAGAAGAAAAAAAACATAATGGTTTTATGTCTTCTAGTTTTTGAGAAAAATTAAAATTACTTTAACTACTTTTTTATTATTTGTTGGTATTAACGGTGGTATTAACTTTGAGAATTAATTTGGGGGAGTACGATAACTACGGCGCAGCAAAATACAAAATAGGCTTACCTAATTCAATCATTTTTTACTACGGGTCGTGGGTCTATCTTACTCCGTTTAGGCGGGAGGGGCAATTTTCTACAGAATGGAGTCGAGTGAGCGGGACAGAGGACCCAAAAAGGAATTTAAAATCGAACCCGCGAAGCGAGCCACCCATGATAAACACAATAGCTAAAGAAAACTATTGACAATAAATTGCGTTGAAATTTGGATTGGAAAAATCGCCGAGAAAAGAACCCCTAAATTTTACAAGAACAATTTAAATTTAAAATTCTTGGGCAACATACCTCACTATTTATACGCCGCGCCGGGATGCTGGGTGCTAGCGTACTCTATTTATGTAAGCAAGCAAAAAAATAAAAATCTCATAAAAAAGAACTTTTAGTAATTTTCAATTTTCTCAAAAACTTGAACTTGAAACTTTGTGTCCAATTCAGAATATATATATAAGCATTGACCTCTAGAAGCCAATTTAAAATTTTATTTCACAGTTTTGAAAAAAAATTGGTCTAAACTTTTTTTTTTCAATTTTTGTATCAAACTTTTGAGTTTGCATGCAAATTTTTCGGAAACTGTTTTCAAAACCGGTATAATACTTTATTGTTAGTGTTGCCGTTGTTTTTATATTATTTTTTTTTAATTTTAATTAATTTTTTTTTTTAAACTGCCCCTCCCGCCTAAACGAAGGGAGATAGACCCCCCTCCCATAGTAAAAACTGATTGTATTAAAATCTTCTACAATAATGCGTTATTATTTTACGGCGCCCGCCGTAGTTATCGTACTCGTGCCAAAATGTCGTATTGACAAGGTGGCTAACAACTCAAATGATTATTGTAAAAAACGTATTTGAATCATCAAATAACTTGTGCGGAACAATGTCAACACGCAATTGTCATTTAGTGGTTTTGTTCATTTATGTAAAATATTTGACAAGAACCAAGTGTGAACTCAAACCAAGCTGCCCAGAAGTCGTCTATTATTAAATACATTATAAATTGATTTTTGTGAATTGTTTCGATAAATAAATAAATAAATTTGATTTTCATTAATTAATTGTTTTTTGCGTTGACTTACATAGTTAATTTATATTGCACCAACTAACAATTTTCATTATTGAATGAACTTTTTCTATAAGTCATCGTAAAGTTAAAACATACGTATTCTTTCTTGAATGTTTTTCGTTTTATCATGAAGGCTTATATCAAAATAAAAAAGTAGCTTCAGAGTAAAGGGAAAAGCCATCCTCAACCAACATATTTATTAAATTAAGTGGTTCATTGGGCCATAAAATTTTGCGTTGAGTTAACGAAAACTCAGCTACCGTAAGGAATTTCATAAATTTACCAAGAATAATATTTTCATTGTGTTAGGGGTTAACCCATTTGAGTTCACATTTGTAATAATAAAAATAAAATTAAGAAAGCTCTGTCGTTTTCCCTACGATTTAAGATCTTAATATCGACAGTTCGATCGATATTTGTATTTGTTTTTTTTTTTTGTCGAGTTTGGTGCTTTAAAAAATTTCTCGAAAATGGCTTTAACTATTTTGATTCTACTTCGTGCCTGTAGTTTTTAGAGTGTTTTTAAGAAAATGCCCTTCAGATACATATTTGCCAACAAAATTGCATAACGGATATACGACTTTGGCGTTTTGTGTGAAATATTTGTTTGGTTATTCCCGCATTATCTCGTAAAAGGCTAATTTAATTTTGTTTCAATATCGAATTTTTTTTTTTTTATTCCAAAATCTTACACGACTTTTGACTTTTTTAACATTTTTCGAAAGAAAAAATGCAATTTTGTATTAATAAAACATTCCCTAGATAGATAGATATATATTTATTGAACAAAATAATATTTACAATTTGACTTATAATAACTAGTTAGATACGATGATATTATTCATTTATTGGCACATAGGGGGCACATTTGGGTGCCTGTTAGTGACTTCTACAAGCTTCTTTGCTTGAAGCAGCTTTTGTGTAAAGACGCTCGTTGCTGTGATGTCTCATTTGCTGCCGATCAAAATGTAGTCCGGTACAAATCCTTAGTAACAAAATTCAATTAAAAAGTACAAGTGAACTCAACTCCAGAAATTATTGTGTTTCGCCCAAGGTATAACAGTGGGCTCTTCAGTCAGTCTGTTATACTCTAAAAGCCCAGTTGGCTTTTTTGAGGACGTTTCGTGAGTGCGGTTTGAACCTTAACAACTCGTTGATGTGGATGCCTAGGTACTTAACGTTCTTTTCGGCTGCTATTGTAGATCCGTCCGGAAGTTTCAGATCCAGACTTCTGCGCTTGGCTGCGCTGCAACTACCTCTACTGGGTCTCCTGAAACACACAAGCTCCGATTTGGAGGTGTTTATCCGGATGCCCCATTTCTTGTAGAAGGCGTAGAGTCTATTGACGTGGTGCTCAACTTTTCGTAAAGCTACCAGAGTAGACATCGAGGCGGCATACGTAAGGGAGTCATCAGCATACAGGAGATATTGGCATCCGGATGCCAATGGTTAGTTAGATGTCATCAGGCTGTAGAGGAAGGGGCCTAGCTTCGAACCTTGGGCAACTCCGGCTTTGATGTTCTTCACTTGTGATTTGCAGTTGTCCATTTGTACGTAGAATTTTCTGGAAGAAAGAAAAGAATTTTTATTAAAGACGGAGGTAAATGTAATACGTGAAGCTTATGGATGAGGGCTTCAATCCATACGCTGGCGAATGCTTTCTCGACATCCAGAAAGCATCCAACGGTGACACGATGGTTGTTGAGCGCTATGGTGATGTCATGCTGGAACTTCAGGAGCGGATGCAAAGTGGAGTGTTTTTCTAATAAAACATTCATTCGAGCATATTTTGTTCATTTGGAGTTTTATGATTTGAGGTTATGTCATGATTTCCATTTGAAGTGGGAGAAAATATACAGATATTGCATTTAAAAATCACGCAACGCTGTAGTCAGCTTCCTTACATCATTTCACGGAAACAACTATCGAACTAAAAATACAGAACCTCCATAAATGTGTTCAGTACATTCCGAGAAAATAAGAGGAATTTTCTGAGCTTTGTATTGCTCAGAAAATTCCTCTTATTTTCTCTTGAACTTGATCTAAATAATGGAAAAATATCATTACTAAAAAGCAATTTAAGGGTTGATGCTTGGTTTGGATTCTTAGGTCTTTTCTATTAACAAAACTAAAGTTAAACATCACATTGCAGAATTTGTATACCAACTTAAAGCTTAGTAAACTATAACTTGATTTTAATTCACCATTTTCAATATTTGAACTCATCAGACACGTTTCTTAGTCGAATAAATTATACCTACCTACAAAATTTTCTTCTGACATTTAATAGAGTTGAAAATAATTAACTACCTGTCTTAAGTTCTGTTCAAGGTCCTGCATAAATTTCAAGTATGTGGCACTGGTAGTAATTCACATTCTCTACACCCACACATAGCTATAAAGTGTTTGCCATTTTTAATGTAAACTCAAGTTGTCCATCCAAATGTACATACATTACATAGGTAGGTTTCCTTTAAGTTCTTCAACGAATTTAATTTACCATAAAATTGATCCAGTAAAAATTTCAATTTTATTTCCCTACTGGCCGCGTTCTACGAGTAGATACTATAATACTCCCTGCTCTGATGGTTCTGTGTTTCTGGATTCAATCGTTGTCGTATATTATACATACACATACAGAGATATAGGTTTATATTTATACAATACATTGAATATACATAAAGTATGTGTGGTGGGTGGGCATGGGAACAGCTAGAGTTCAATGGAGCAGATAAACCTTTCAATTTGCAATTGATGCCTTTAGTATGCAGGTGAGCAGATGTTGGATTGGAGTGATCTGCCACGTGGGAGTAAACATGGTGCGGTATCTATATCGCAGTTGGCAGAGCATTATATACATCCTCGCATACAACATGTTGAATGTATCCAAGAGCTGATGGTAAGGGGAATCATCTTCAAAAAAAAGTACATATTTGTTATCGAAAATGTAGCAAGTTCTTCGATTTTGTTTATGATGATGTAAAGTATATGTACTTTTTAATAATTTCAATGTAAATTTCACATCCAAGCGGGGAAAGAGAAAAGGAAAAGGAATCATTTCAAAAGAGTTATTGATGCTGGATAAGCTTTGCAATTGATTTTGCAATTTTATTTATAATTTTTTTTTTTGTTCATCCTTTTACCGAATTGATTGCGGGTGAGGCTGAGGTTGAGGTTAGTGGTGCGGCAATTGAATTTTGTTTTCAAAAAAAGAAGCAGGTATGAAACTCTTTGAATTCATGAATAATCAAATAATATCCACTTGATTAAATGAAATGAACGAACACGAGTGGGTAGATATATTAAAGTTGCAAGTTCATTGTGAAAAACGGGTTTTCCATGTCTGATTGCGTTTTTCAATTTTATTTCGCATGGCAAATTTTATCTTTTAAGTTAATAAATTAAATTAATCTTATTCAAAATTTGAATGTGCATTTTGTGAAGTTAATAAAATGTGGCTATATAATCAATGTGGTAAGTTCAACTTTGTGAAAAATATGTTAACAATATATTTTTCATATTATGTACCTACATTAATTTCACTAAGTGCCATAACAAATTAATTTGTTGAGTGAGTTGCATGTATTTTTGTATGTTTAAGTTGCTAGAATTTTAGAAACTGTATAACATACCTGAATATTTTTTTTTTAAAGCCCACGCCTCTTTTCCCCCTTAGATACTGCACGCGCTGGGGTCCATTTTCACCGAGTACGACAGCAATTACGATTGCAAGTCATATCGACACTTATATTAAATATTTGATGTTAGATAATAATAGAAAAAAAATCGTTACTTAGTTATATTTAACAATAACACAACTTGTCTTACAGCGAAACGAGTAGGTATCAACGGACGTTAAAAGAGATTCGGTCTGCTTAATGCAAGCAGTTGAAAAATTTAAAATTGAAAAAAAAAAATAAAACTTTTTAAAAAAATTTGGACTATGAAATCAATTAAACAAAATTATGTTTAGTTTACGTTATGTTTAGTTTATAAACAAAATGCAACATTAAGAATAAAACAAAAAATTAAACCGGTCACCACAGTGGAGCACTGGTTCGAAATAACTATTTTAGTCCTATTTTACACATGTTAAAATCAATTGAGGAAACATTTAAATTATAGAGTTTATTCATTCGGTTAAGAGGTTCATGCATGCCATAATTAGTTCTATGAAAATCTACGTGAAAAAGTTAAAATTCTCGCAGGTGGTGAGAACCCCCGTGGTAGTTCAAGCCAATACAGGATAGCAAATCAAGAGCATCAATTTGACCAGTAATAAGTTGATGAATAAATATTAAATCATTATTAACCCACCTCTGATTTAAAGTTTGGACCTGCAGGAGCAGAAGCTGGATCCTATGTTCATATGGTGGCAGATTATATGGATCAGTCCAGGGTAACCCTTTTAAAGCAAATCGAATGAAGTTATGCCGTATTGCTTCAATATGGTGTTTATGTTTAACGTAAAAAGGAGACCAAACTTGTGAGGCATACTCAAGATGGTGTCGTACATACCAATTGTATAAGGAGAGGGTGACATACGGATCGTTAAATTCCTTAGCCCACCGTTTTATAAAACCAAGCATGGAACTTGCTTTTTTTTACAATATAATTAATATGCTCTGTGAATTCTAGATTAGAACTAAAGTGAACACCAAGGTGTTTGAAGCTTAGAACACGAAATAGTGAGTGCTGTGAAATGGAATAATCAAAAGCACTTGGTACTCGTCTTCTAGAAAAAGTAATAGTTCGGCATTTAACCCCTTCGGTACGGATGTGGTACAAGTCCATATAAATGTTTTTTGTCTTGTACCACATCCGTACCGAAAGAGTTAACTGGGTTAAGAGAAAGACTGTTTTTGTCACACCAAACATTAAAATTGTCAATATCTGCCTGCAAGAGAATGCGATCACTGTTAGATTTTACTGTTTTAAAAATTTTCATATCATCAGCATATATAAGAATATCACTATGGTGTATACATAATTTAACATCATTTATAGCCAGAATGAATAGAAGTGGGCCAAGATGACTTCCTTGAGGTACACCCGAGTGAGCATTGAATGAATCTTAAAGACAGTTTCTAAATTTCACCCGGTAAGATCTTTTTTCAAGGTATGACCTTATCCATTCTATAACAATATTCGGAAAACCAAAAGCTTGGAGTTTAAATATAATAATGTTGTGACTTAGTTGATCGAATGCTTTTGAAAAATCAGTGTATATGCAATCCACTTCACTTCCATTTTCCAATGCATTAGAACATTTGTGCAAGAAAGTAAGGAGATTTGTTACCACTGATTTCCTTCTCACAAAGCCATGCTGTTGTTCACATATAAAATGTATAAAATAAAATATATAGTATAGTATAAAATGCTAACCTTTCACAAACAACTTGCTCAAAGAGCTTTGGAATGCATGAAAGCTTCGATATAGGTCTATAATTCTTGATATCAGATTTGTCACCCTTTTTTATTACTTACTGGAGTAAGAAATGCATTTATCCAAAAACAAGGAAATTTTCCTGATTTAATAAAAAACTCAAACAAAAATTTAATAGGATCAATTAGTATATTTTTACGTTTTTTTAGAAGTATTGGAGGAATTCCATCTGACCCAGATGAGTAGTCATCATTTAACGATGAGAGAAACTCTAAAATATAACTTTGTTGCACCGATATATTACTGAAACTTGTTGGGGCATAGATATGTACATTTCTAAAATAAGTTTCATCAACATCAACAGATGTGTCGACAAAAGAATTTTGAAAATTTTTCGCAAAATCGTTGCAAATATCATACAAATATCATATATCATTACATAATGGTTACAAAAATTAGAGTAGTTTTGAATTTTTGATAATATATTGATTGGGTTGGTAAGAAGGTGAAAAGTCTACTTTTTTCAATTACCCCCACCACGGCGGGTCCCGCAATGTAAATAAAACAACGATATATTTTTATTTCTTGTCAGACCTATACTTAAGGCGATACATATTTTCAAAGAACGGAGAAGCTCAAAAATTTGTTTTTTTTTTTTTTTTTTTTTTTTTTTTGTTAAGATGACGGAAATCGCGGTGGTATTGAAATAAATAAATAAATAGGACCATTTAGAGAATTTGGATTTTTAACACATTATCCAAACAAGATATAAACAATTTAAACTACCCTAATACTTGTAACTATTCGCAAAGGTTTGCGACAGTTTGACTGGACTAATGAGTTAAAATATAAAATAATTTTTGATGTATGCATACAATTTTTAAAACGATTTTTACTATAATGTGCATATAATAACCAAAAAACATCAATATTTAATTTTCAAAAAAAAAAAAAGTATTTTAAAATTTTGTTTTAAATCAAAAATTTGTATATTCTTGAAATTTAAATAATTTACTATTTAAATATATTTTTATGAATTAAAAATAAAGAGAACCTTATGGTGTACTGAATTTAAATACGAACTCAAAATTATTACATCACATTTTCAAGATATTCCCATCTCAAAAGTAAAAAAAAAAAAACAATTTTGTGGGTTAGTGGTTATGTTAAATCGTGAAGTAAATTTTTAAACACAAATTTGTAATCTTTCAAGAAAGTACTAATTTGGTTTTTAAAAATTCAACTCGAATCTTGCTCGTTCCCGAACCCGTATTTAAAATCGAGAAAAGCTTAAAAATTGTTGGGGGGTTGCAGCCATTTCTCGAGTAAAAACGGCATATTTTGAAATTTTAAGGGACAGTTACTTGTGCTATTTTATTATTAGCATCCCTAGAAAGTCAAAAGAAATCCTTTTAAGTCGGTGAATCCATGATTGATACGACAGTTACTTGTGCTATTTTATTATTAGCATCCCTAGAAAGTCAAAAGAAATCCTTTTAAGTCGGTGAATCCATGATTGATACGCAAAATTCTTGATCATTTGTTGACTTTGAAAAAAAAAACCGTGACCGTGGGGTCTGGAAGTACAATTTTAAAAAATTTCCGGGAGGTAGAAATACTTGTGTGGGTATCCTCTACAAAATCCACAATACCCATTTTTAATATCTAACAAAAAAAAATAAGAGACACCCCTAACCTACCTATTTACATAATTTCTGAATTCGTTAAAATTGAAAATAAAAAATTACTTCGTGACATAACCTCAAGCATACCGAGAACATTTTTTTTTTTTTAATTTCAAATTGACGCCGACGCAGTTAATAATTCTGAAATCATTTTGAAATTAAGAACACCAAAAATCTTGAAAGTTTTAAAAATCTCAATACTTAGTTAGAAGAAACAAACCAATTAAGTCATTTACAAAATGTGTACATATTGGGGCGTATTCATAGTCATTTTAAACCTGGGTCTAAGTTAAACATAGGTTCTGTTGGATTTTCAGACGTTGATTCTATTTTTGTAAGTTTATAATTTCAAAATATTTAAAGCTATTTGTGTAGTATACCAAATTAATTATCTTATAAAAATATAAAACCATCAGTTTGTAATTAAAATCGGTCTGTATTCATTGTCTAAAACTGTAGTATAGTTAAACCTGGGTCTATCTGCGACTATGAATATGCCCCATTGCGTTTAAAAAATGATTTGTTTATAAGAACCCGCATATTTTTGCAATTTTTGGTACACAATAACATCGAAACATTTTAAAACACTCTCCGGAAAAAAATAATTAAAATCAGTTGAACTGTTGAACATAAAAAAAAATTGTTCTATATGAAGTGATATTAATAACCATCTTTCGAGATTTTTTTAAATATAAAATAACTAACGAAATTTGTGATAATAAAAATCTGTAGAACTGCTTTTAACAAAAATTAGTTTTTCAATTATGGTTAAGAAATTCAGTAAAGCAGTTACCGTTATTTGGTCCTTATAGAAATTAAAAAAACCGTTTCGATGGAGTGGTTGAAAAACGCTAGACAGCAAGTTTAAAAAAAAAATCAACCCATGTGTTTATAATTAAGCTGAACAGGCTACCAATACCTACGGCATACAAAGAATTGTTCCGAGCCGAGTACTAAAAGGAGTATTCATACTCACCTGATGGCAATTACTGTACTCCCGATTACCCTGACTTTGATTGTCAAAATATTCAAAACTTTTGACAAATTTTCAAAGCACAACGAAAAATCCCAAACAAAAGTGACACAAACTAAAATATTTGTTCTGCAGTTCGACGAGTGAAATTGATTGACTAGATTATTGTATTATGGTATGGAAAATGACACTTATGTCGTTTTCGGTTGGAGGTTCGGAGTTACTCCTTTTTGACTCCGCTTACTCCAAAATAATTCGATTGGCTGTTCCGAATAATGTTTTCGGAGTATTTTTCTCTTCTGGAATTAATAAAGGAGTAGACCCAGAACACACATATACACATAAATCCTTTCATTGGATTATTTGTCAAATTAATTTTATTCGACTGAACTTGCAAAATATACATAAATATCAGACAATTTACGCACACACAACACATAAATATTTCACAAATTAGTTTCGGAACAATAGAAAATAATTCGATTGGAATCAAAAATTAGTAGTACTTCAAACGTTATGTTGAACTGCATGAAATCCGATAACAGATAAAATTTAATCAAAGTACTGTTCCGAAATCCAATCGAAAATGACAATAAGTTAAGTTTCGTTGTTGCTTTCATTTCAGCATCGTTTTCTATACATTTTGTCCGTATCTTTGTTTACAATTAGTGAAACTGTATGATGCTGGATTCGTAAATTCTCAAAGTTTTACTAAATTACCTTGCTTTTACAAGGTATGGATTTTTCTCTCACCACTAAAACCCCAAATTTGTAAGTTCATATTGAAAAAAATGTACCATAAGAAATATATCCGTCAGAAAATGTAATTTTATTACATTTGTTTCGACTAAACCTACAATGCCATAACATTAATTTGTACATAATTGTGTCAAAGTCGGTTGATTGAATGAAAAAAATATTCGCAATATTTATTGTAATTACACAAGCTATAATTGTTACACAATTTTGTTTGAAAAAAATACTGAACATATGCACAAAACTGAAGTTCACGTCCTTTTAATTCTCTAAAAACTTTAACCCTAGTCCATAATTGAAGGTACTTTGAAAATTCTTATGATATACCTACAAATAGAGCTCTTTACCAAACGGCAATATATGGCTGTCTCATTCATTTTACTTTGTGGGGAATGTCATAACAAAGAAGACAAAGAAAGAAAAATTGTAAAATTATTTCAATAAAATCAAAAAAACTTCTAAATCTTGTGAAATCTTCAGATATTTCTTTAAATTTATTTATTTTATTTTTATCCACTCTATCACTTTTCTTTTATCAACGCAGAACTTCATTAAAATTTAATATCAAGCATTTGTTTTTTTTTTTTTTAATTCCTTTTGTTTGACATTCCCCACAAAGTGCTGGCTGTTACTTTTGAGTTTGACAGATTCGCAAAGATATCTATAGAGCTTTCCATCAAAATTCAGCCAATTGGTTGACTATGGCCATAATCACATCAGAGATTGAGTTGCTACCTACTAGAGTTACTACGAATACTAAAAATAAGGTTGTTTCCCTTATTCCTTTTCATTAAATTTTAAAGCATATCCTCATAGGAATGAAACCCCAAATGAAAAGATTAAATATTTGAATGCAAATATTTTCCCACTGTAAACCACACATGGCCCGCACTATACAATACCTACTTACATTCGACCCAGTCGCGACATCTGACCCATCCATAAACATTCATTCATCTAATTTATGGCTTGGGCATGGAACTGTATAAATATGAGGAGAACAAAAAAAATAATTTAATACCACGACGCATAAACTACTCGTCGTCGTCGTTGGCACTGGCAATATAATCTACCTATTTCAATGTTTGTTCCAGTGCGCCGCCTGTTTGTGCTCCCTAAAGATACGATTGTGGGAGCTATACCTATACCTATCTATAATATTGTAGGTTATAACAAAGCAAAGCTGCACAACATTAGTCGCAAAGGATTTCGCAGATCGTTGTTGCTGCCGCTTCTGCAGCTCTACCTAACCTAACCCCAGGCACACCCGCCGTACCGTACTACTTCACTTAAAGCTAGGAAAATAAAATGAATTACATACATTATGAGGACTGTTAGTTGCCTTAAAGGATTATTATTCAACAGAGAAAAGTGAAGGAAAAAAAATAATATAAAAGAAGACAAGAGAGAAAAAAAAATAAACAAATAAAACTCTTCTACAACAAGGATCATACTACGGAAGTTTATGAACTGATTTTATGCTTCGTTATGTTCCTTATTGCAGTCAATGATGACTGAGACTGAGACGGAGATGCTGCCGCTGCGGTGATGGCGACGAAGCCACCGACGGTATTATAGAACAACGAAGCCCGCCTTGGCTGTTTAGCTATATAGTGTTTTGCGGAATAAAACATAAGGATCATCTTCGCAGAGAGAAACACTAAAAAGGAAAACAAACAACACTTTTGTTCTTCTAACTCCTTCGTATTATTTGCAAAATTATTCCCAATGTATCATGTGAGATGTGACAGACATCAGGAGGACACCCTCCGAGTCATCTCCTACTATGCCAAGCTGAATGTAGTCGGATGACACTCGGGTATTTTTTTTATTTTATTAAATGTCTTTATTCCAATCCAGTTTTACCTTATTTAAGTGTTAATGTCATTTGAGTGAAGTGTTGCCTAAGTGTTAAATTCTACAAATTTCCGCATTTCTATAAAAAATACAAGGAATATTTTTTTGTTGGCACTATATTTAGATTTTCAGAGTTTGGATAGGGTTGCCCCATGCCTCTGACAGTAATGTTACTATGATAACACATGACATGTGACGTCTTTTATTCACAGGGCGATTCACCTAAGGTGTGATAAAAAGCTAGAGCTTGTAGGTTAAGTTCAGAAAGTAAAAAATCGTATATTAGGGGGGCTTTATTGACACTTTTTTAGGCGGGAGGGAAAATAAATCTAAAAAATTGACCTTAAACAAAAAACAAATATTAAAAACAACGGCAACACTTACAATGCCTTGTTATACCTTTTCCTGAAGTAAGAAGGCTTTGTTTTTAATTTTAAATAAAATTCTTTGAATGAACTCTTTTTGAAAAATTAATTTTCAAACTCAAAATTTTGAAAAGAAAAAATAAAAACGTGAACGCACCAATTACAATAACTTTAAGTTATTCAGTACAATTGTTGATTTGCTTATAACTTTGCAATTTAGTTATTCTAAGTAAATCCAAAAATAGTCCATTTAAGATTTGTATGAATAATTTTTTCGTACGAAAAAATAAAATTAAATAAGAAATATTTTTTTCTTAATTTTGACTCGTTGTACACATTTTCTTTTTTTTTAAATTGCTATTTTACTGTTTTTTATTATTTTCTAGTAAACGATATAAAGATAGTATAAATATTAAACCAATACTATTATACGCCGCTATCAATGTCAAATAATAACGGTACCTCTATTTAGCCAAAAAGGAAAATTCAATTTTTCTCGAAAAAGGCTACAACGATATTAATAACAAAAAAGTATTTATTTACTGTGTGGTGAAATTGTTTTTCGAAAAGTGATAGTTTTTGGTACCTCTCGAAAACGGTACAGTCAATTTTTTGAATAGAGAAGTTTCTAAAAAGTTTGAATAGCACTGTATAAAGGCTCTCCCAAACCAATGCGAAACATTCGTTGCGGCGAAAAAACATTCGTCACTCAAAATTATTTCATATGTTTCTCCGCCGCGTTGGTGTGGGCACTCCCATATATCACCATGTAAATAAATTTTGACATGCGAATGTTTTTTCGCCGCAACGAATGTTCCGCATTGGTTTGGGAGAGCCTTACCAACATTTTTGAAAAAGTTTTTTTTTTAATTAAACTCAATATTTTGAAAACGACTTAGTCAATTTTGTTAAATTTTAATATAAAGTAATTTTTTTAACATTTTTAAGAATACTTGATAAAATTTTGTTCATAAAACGAAGAATTACGGTATCTAGCATACAATTACTGAAAAAAAAAACGTTTTTTTGATTTTTACAAAAAATTGAATAATGTTTTTCTTAATTTGAATTTTCAAAAACGGATTGAAAAATGCCTGCATGAAAATTGAAACTTAAAAAATTATAAACAATAAATATCCTGTTAATGTTTTTATTTAAATTAAAGCAATATATTTTCAGAAAAACGTGCGCCAATGCAACGGTGTGGAAAATATCACGTTAAGGCAAATAACACTTTTGGTCCACGTTTTCTCAAAATCTTTTGTGCTGACCAAAAAAAATATTGTTATGTTTTATAAGATAAAATTTTTCCACAGACATTTCTTAAAAAAAACACTGTAGGTTTTCTATAAATTTGCGAAAATTCTGGATTTTACCGTTTCAACCCACAAAATCGAAGATGCTTAAGACATCAAATTGAAGCTCTTCATCAAAATTCAGCTTTGTCAAAGTTGTTTTTGAAGTGTAAACCTTATTTTATCAAAATTGTAAAAAAACAACCAGGTTGAGAAAAAAAATTGGTTCAAAGAAAAGTTTTTCAAAGCTCGTTACTCGAAACCGTTTTGATTCGGTATGGACAAGTTGCCAAATTCTGATACGGAATGACCTGGCCAGTTTTAGTCCAGTAGGTACACTGAAACTTCTAATCCCTTAAACTGTTTTGCTGACGACAGTACCCTCAGCTTCTCATATTCGTTTTCAGATTCACATCTATGTCCTTCGGATGTGGACCTTGATTGGCAGCGTATGATAAGCTCATTAAATTCTGATCTCGACAGCATTGTCCATTGGGGAATAAAAAACCGTGTAGAATTTAATGCTTCAAAAACTCAATGTTGTCTCCTGTCGTTAAAGCAAAACCCACCCTTCTTGGCGCTATCCATGAGTGGCACTTGCATTGAGGAAACTGAACAGCTTTCGGTTATCGGTATGTGCATCACAGACCACCTTTTGTGGTCACATATTCGACGTGCGTCGTTTTGTGGTCACATATTCGACGTCGCTATAAACGCTGCAAAATGTTCCTCTTCTGATCAAGGCTTGAGTACCATTCGCATATCTGGGCAGATGCTCCTCCAACTTACTTGAGTCTTTTGGATATTATCCAAAAAAAGCTTTAAAAATGATAAATGATAGGTGATAAAACCATGACGGAAACATTTACATCTCTAGAGCACCGACGTAATGTTTCATGTCTTGTCTTATTTAATAGCTACTTTTACAAACAGTGTTCCAGTGAAATAGGTAGTTGCATTCCTCCCCTTTAACAAATTAAACGCAATACTCGCGCTTCTAGGAATGCCCATTAGTTTACCCTAGAGCCCAATTTCTGACGTACCTACTGTCAAGTACAGGGATTCTTTTTTTAGCCACACAACACGAATGTTATACCTTACTCTATTTTTGCCTCTCATTATAATATTCAGAAATTCAAAACCAATGTGCATCGGTACCTCCTGTTAAACCCTATCCTATATTCCAAACGCTCGCACTGTGTTTTACATGTTAAGGGTATTAACAACCCCTTGAGTGCGCGTCAATTATAAAAAAAAAAAAACAAACCTTGTAAATAAAAAACGATTTTTTTTTTTGAAAAACTGCTTAAACGATTTATAAAATCGTATTTGCATAAATCCATATTTGTAGAAGAAATAAAATGACAATTATCTTGATTAGCCCAAGGTTAGGTTAGGAGGGGTGTGCACAGCCTAGGCTGTTGCGTATAAGGGGGCCTATTGGTCCATTGTGATCCCCTTACTAATGGTTCAAATAGACGGGTTCATTTGTGAACCAGCCTGTTTTTTCTATAAATTTTCTCATGTTTGCCATTGAGACCTGCGCTGGGTCGTCCAGTTCTCCAACAAACCTGTTTCCGAAGTACCGGAGGCGATTTGTTTGTAGGTTTGGACAATTACAGAGCAGGTGCTTAATTGTTTCAGTTTCCTCAACATCCTGACAGCTCCTACAGAAATCGGGTGCGAAAGCGCCTGTTCTGGTGGCCATTGTGCCAATGGCGCAATGAACCGTTTGTACCCCTATCAAGATTCTTATTTTCTTTTTACTCAGCGATACAATATACTGAGTTTCCTTTTCCTTAATTCTAGGCCATAAACTCCTAGAGATAACGCAGTCGTTCCTGGAAATCCAGGAGTTATTGATTTGCTCTTTCGTTACAAGTCAATTTTCCTTTTAATGACACCGATCGGGATCTCAGGCCTCGTAAATAATTGGATACTATTGTTTCTATTTGATAATGACCCTTTCATTGACAGTTCATCTGCTATATCATTCCCTTCTATATTACTATGTCACTGGCTTAATGCTTTTATAGCAGCTTGGCTGTCCACGAAAAATGTGATCTCTGACGAGCTCAGTTTTGTCTTATGTACCATTTCTGCCGCTTTTTCAATAGCGTAAATCTCAGCTTAAAAGACACTACACTCATCTGGGAGTTTGTATGATTTTCTAATATTGAGAGGTTCACAGAACACACCTGCCCCTGTTCCTTCTTCCATTTTTGACCCATCGGTGTAGAACGGGATACCTTGTTCACTGATAACTGAGTTAGGTTCCCATCCATGTCTTTCGGGAATTAAAATGGAAAAGTGTAGTTTAAAATCTATTATGGGTGGTACGTAGTCGGTCGTCATATCAAATTCGGCCACTGTGTCATACCTTTGCAAAATAGACCCATGACCATAGGTGCTGTGCTTCCAAGAGCTCATTTCTTTAAGTCCAAGTGCTTTTTTGGCTGCTGTGCATCTTATGTACTCGTCCAGTGCTGGAAGATTTAGAATAATTTCCAGCCCTGCTTGTGGCATAGAACTCTCTACCCCCGTTATTCCTATACAAGCTAGTCTCTGTAACTTGTTCAGGTTTTTGAGATAGCTAACTTTTTCTACAGCCTTCCACCACACGATCAAACCATAGGTAAGTATGGGATGAACAATTGCCGTGTAATATCTTCTAATTTCATTTTCTTGGTAAACAGAATTATATCAGTTTTTGTAGGGTTCACTCCCAGACCGTTTCGTGCTGCCCAAGAATATAGTTCTTGAAGTGCATATTCCATAACATCTTTGATGGTGATAACGTACTTACCCGATTATATATTTCTTTCCGTGCTGCAGTATTTGTCAAAATATTGAATACACACAAATTCAATGTTGCGAACACAATGCGACGCAGCTGCTATCGCATCATCGCACCGTATCGCACAAGTTGGTTAACTTTTAACTTTTGCTGATTAGCCCAAACTATTACCTATAGTTTAGGAATTTAAGCAATTAAAATAATGATTTTGTGTGCTTCTGATATATTTTTATTATCCAGCAATACTCGTATGCATACAATTTTTGAAATTTGACATAAAGCCACTTG
>CASGHW010000139.1:0-69146 GCA_949320155.1 Melangyna quadrimaculata
AGTTATGAAGGCTTGTATGACTTTGGATGCCTACAGTTCCGCAAATAAGGCTATGACGTCATTTTCGCTTGCAAAACGCTTAATTAGTTTTTCAAGAGCTATCCATAGCTGAAAACTAGAACATTCTAGGAGGTCTGGTTGCGGAGATATCTTAATTCAAAGTAAATCCATTAAAATCGATTTTTTGAGTTTTGAAAGTTTGCATGACTTTGGATGTCTACAGTTCCACAAATAAGGCTCGGAAGGCCTTGCGGTTTGCTAACCGCTTAATCAGTTTTTGGAGAGCTATCCATTGCTGAAAACTAGAGCATTGTGTGGGCTCTGGTTGCAGAGAAATTTAGATTCAAAGTTAATCTTTCTTGTTTCAACCCAAAAACTAAAAATCTTAATATGGCCATAACTTCCAAAATAAGGCTCGTAAGAGGTTGCGGTTACCGTTGTTGAACAGATAACGGTCAGGCCTTTGCATTGCCGTTCAAAACTAAACTTTTTTTTTCCAATCGATTTTCGAAAAAAAGCATGGACTACCCCCTTATCACTAAAAACGCATTTTTTTACGAAAGTCTCTGGAACCCATTGAAACGTACATATATAGAAAGGTTTTGTCAAATGCAACCAGCACATCCAAAGCAAACCCTTTAATAAGGTCTAGTTTTCGAGATATTTGCATTCAAAGTTATTTTTTTGAGTTATGAAGGCTTGTATGACTTTGGATGCCTACAGTTCCGCAAATAAGGCTATGACGTCATTTTCGCTTGCAAAACGCTTAATAAGTTTTTCAAGAGCTATCCATAGCTGAAAACTAGAACATACTAGGAGGTCTGGTTGCGGAGATATCTTAATTCAAAGTAAATCCATTAAAATCGATTTTTTTGAGTTTTGAAAGTTTGCATGACTTTGGATGTCTACAGTTCCACAAATAAGGCTCGGAAGGCCTTGCGGTTTGCTAACTGCTTAATCAGTTTTTGGAGAGCTATCCATTGCTGAAAACTAGAGCATTGTGTGGGCTCTGGTTGCAGAGAAATTTAGATTCAAAGTTAATCTTTCTTGTTTCAACCCAAAAACTAAAAATCTTAATATGGCCATAACTTCCAAAATAAGGCTCGTAAGAGGTTGCGGTTAACGTTGTTGAACAGATAACGGTCAGGCCTTTGTATTGCCGTTCAAAACTAAACTTTTTTTTTTCCAATCGATTTTCGAAAAAAAGCATGGAATACCTCCTTATCACTAAAAACGCATTTTTTTACGAAAGTCTCTGGAACCCATTGAAACGTACATATATAGAAAGGTTTTGTCAAATGCAACCAGCACATCCAAAGCAAACCCTTTAATAAGGTCTAGTTTCGAGATATTTGCATTCAAAGTTATTTTTTTGAGTTATGAAGGCTTGTATGACTTTGGATGCCTACAGTTCCGCAAATAAGGCTATGACGTCATTTTCGCTTGCAAAACGCTTAATAAGTTTTTCAAGAGCTATCCATAGCTGAAAACTAGAACATTCTAGGAGGTCTGGTTGCGGAGATATCTTAATTCAAAGTAAATCCATTAAAATCGATTTTTTTGAGTTTTGAAAGTTTGCATGACTTTGGATGTCTACAGTTCCACAAATAAGGCTCGGAAGGCCTTGCGGTTTGCTAACCGCTTAATCAGTTTTTAGAGAGCTATCCATTGCTGAAAACTAGAGCATTGTGTGGGCTCTGGTTGCAGAGAAATTATGATTCAAAAGTTAATCTTTCTTGTTTCAACCCAAAAACTAAAAATCTTAATATGGCCATAACTTCCAAAATAAGGCTCGTAAGAGGTTGCGGTTAACGTTGTTGAACAGATAACGGTCAGGCCTTTGCATTGCCGTTCAAAACTAAACTTTTTTTTTTCCAATCGATTTTCGAAAAAAAGCATGGACTACCCCCTTATCACTAAAAACGCATTTTTTTACGAAAGTCTCTGGAACCCATTGAAACGTACATATATAGAAAGGTTTTGTCAAATGCAACCAGCACATCCAAAGCAAACCCTTTAATAAGGTCTAGTTTTCGAGATATTTGCATTCAAAGTTATTTTTTGAGTTATGAAGGCTTGTATGACTTTGGATGCCTACAGTTCCGCAAATAAGGCTATGACGTCATTTTCGCTTGCAAAACGCTTAATAAGTTTTCAAGAGCTATCCATAGCTGAAAACTAGAACATACTAGGAGGTCTGGTTGCGGAGATATCTTAATTCAAAGTAAATCCATTAAAATCGATTTTTTTGAGTTTTGAAAGTTTGCATGACTTTGGATGTCTACAGTTCCACAAATAAGGCTCGGAAGGCCTTGCGGTTTGCTAACTGCTTAATCAGTTTTTGGAGAGCTATCCATTGCTGAAAACTAGAGCATTGTGTGGGCTCTGGTTGCAGAGAAATTTAGATTCAAAGTTAATCTTTCTTGTTTCAACCCAAAAACTAAAAATCTTAATATGGCCATAACTTCCAAAATAAGGCTCGTAAGAGGTTGCGGTTAACGTTGTTGAACAGATAACGGTCAGGCCTTTGTATTGCCGTTCAAAACTAAACTTTTTTTTTCCAATCGATTTTCGAAAAAAAGCATGGAATACCTCCTTATCACTAAAAACGCATTTTTTTACGAAAGTCTCTGGAACCCATTGAAACGTACATATATAGAAAGGTTTTGTCAAATGCAACCAGCACATCCAAAGCAAACCCTTTAATAAGGTCTAGTTTTCGAGATATTTGCATTCAAAGTTATTTTTTTGAGTTATGAAGGCTTGTATGACTTTGGATGCCTACAGTTCCGCAAATAAGGCTATGACGTCATTTTCGCTTGCAAAACGCTTAATTAGTTTTCAAGAGCTATCCATAGCTGAAAACTAGAACATTCTAGGAGGTCTGGTTGCGGAAATATCTTAATTCAAAGTAAATCCATTTAAATCGATTTTTTTGAGTTTTGAAAGTTTGCATGACTTTGGATGTCTACAGTTCCACAAATAAGGCTCGGAAGGCCTTGCGGTTTGCTAACTGCTTAATCAGTTTTTGGAGAGCTATCCATTGCTGAAAACTAGAGCATTGTGTGGGCTCTGGTTGCAGAGAAATTATGATTCAAAGTTAATCTTTCTTGTTTCAACCCAAAAACTAAAAATCTTAATATGGCCATAACTTCCAAAATAAGGCTCGTAAGAGGTTGCGGTTAACGTTGTTGAACAGATAACGGTCAGGCCTTTGCATTGCCGTTCAAAACTAAACTTTTTTTTCCAATCGATTTTCGAAAAAAAGCATGGAATACCTCCTTATCACTAAAAACGCATTTTTTTACGAAAGTCTCTGGAACCCATTGAAACGTACATATATAGAAAGGTTTTGTCAAATGCAACCAGCACATCCAAAGCAAACCCTTTAATAAGGTCTAGTTTTCGAGATATTTGCATTCAAAGTTATTTTTTTGAGTTATGAAGGCTTGTATGACTTTGGATGCCTACAGTTCCGCAAATAAGGCTATGACGTCATTTTCGCTTGCAAAACGCTTAATAAGTTTTTCAAGAGCTATCCATAGCTGAAAACTAGAACATTCTAGGAGGTCTGGTTGCGGAGATATCTTAATTCAAAGTAAATCCATTAAAATCGATTTTTTTGAGTTTTGAAAGTTTGCATGACTTTGGATGTCTACAGTTCCACAAATAAGGCTCGGAAGGCCTTGCGGTTTGCTAACCGCTTAATCAGTTTTTAGAGAGCTATCCATTGCTGAAAACTAGAGCATTGTGTGGGCTCTGGTTGCAGAGAAATTATGATTCAAAGTTAATCTTTCTTGTTTCAACCCAAAAACTAAAAATCTTAATATGGCCATAACTTCCAAAATAAGGCTCGTAAGAGGTTGCGGTTAACGTTGTTGAACAGATAACGGTCAGGCCTTTGCATTGCCGTTCAAAACTAAACTTTTTTTTTTCCAATCGATTTTCGAAAAAAAGCATGGACTACCCCCTTATCACTAAAAACGCATTTTTTTACGAAAGTCTCTGGAACCCATTGAAACGTACATATATAGAAAGGTTTTGTCAAATGCAACCAGCACATCCAAAGCAAACCCTTTAATAAGGTCTAGTTTTCGAGATATTTGCATTCAAAGTTATTTTTTTGAGTTATGAAGGCTTGTATGACTTTGGATGCCTACAGTTCCGCAAATAAGGCTATGACGTCATTTTCGCTTGCAAAACGCTTAATTAGTTTTTCAAGAGCTATCCATAGCTGAAAACTAGAACATTCTAGGAGGTCTGGTTGCGGAGATATCTTAATTCAAAGTAAATCCATTAAATCGATTTTTTTGAGTTTTGAAAGTTTGCATGACTTTGGATGTCTACAGTTCCACAAATAAGGCTCGGAAGGCCTTGCGGTTTGCTAACTGCTTAATCAGTTTTTGGAGAGCTATCCATTGCTGAAAACTAGAGCATTGTGTGGGCTCTGGTTGCAGAGAAATTTAGATTCAAAGTTAATCTTTCTTGTTTCAACCCAAAAACTAAAAATCTTAATATGGCCATAACTTCCAAAATAAGGCTCGTAAGAGGTTGCGGTTAACGTTGTTGAACAGATAACGGTCAGGCCTTTGTATTGCCGTTCAAAACTAAACTTTTTTTTTTCCAATCGATTTTCGAAAAAAGCATGGAATACCTCCTTATCACTAAAAACGCATTTTTTTACGAAAGTCTCTGGAACCCATTGAAACGTACATATATAGAAAGGTTTTGTCAAATGCAACCAGCACATCCAAAGCAAACCCTTTAATAAGGTCTAGTTTTCGAGATATTTGCATTCAAAGTTATTTTTTGAGTTATGAAGGCTTGTATGACTTTGGATGCCTACAGTTCCGCAAATAAGGCTATGACGTCATTTTCGCTTGCAAAACGCTTAATAAGTTTTTCAAGAGCTATCCATAGCTGAAAACTAGAACATTCTAGGAGGTCTGGTTGCGGAGATATCTTAATTCAAAGTAAATCCATTAAAATCGATTTTTTTGAGTTTTGAAAGTTTGCATGACTTTGGATGTCTACAGTTCCACAAATAAGGCTCGGAAGGCCTTGCGGTTTGCTAACCGCTTAATCAGTTTTTAGAGAGCTATCCATTGCTGAAAACTAGAGCATTGTGTGGGCTCTGGTTGCAGAGAAATTATGATTCAAAGTTAATCTTTCTTGTTTCAACCCAAAAACTAAAAATCTTAATATGGCCATAACTTCCAAAATAAGGCTCGTAAGAGGTTGCGGTTAACGTTGTTGAACAGATAACGGTCAGGCCTTTGCATTGCCGTTCAAAACTAAACTTTTTTTTTTCCAATCGATTTTCGAAAAAAAGCATGGATCACTAAAAACGCATTTTTTTACGAAAGTCTCTGGAACCCATTGAAACGTACATATATAGAAAGGTTTTGTCAAATGCAACCAGCACATCCAAAGCAAACCCTTTAATAAGGTCTAGTTTTCGAGATATTTGCATTCAAAGTTATTTTTTTGAGTTATGAAGGCTTGTATGACTTTGGATGCCTACAGTTCCGCAAATAAGGCTATGACGTCATTTTCGCTTGCAAAACGCTTAATAAGTTTTTCAAGAGCTATCCATAGCTGAAAACTAGAACATACTAGGAGGTCTGGTTGCGGAGATATCTTAATTCAAAGTAAATCCATTAAAATCGATTTTTTTGAGTTTTGAAAGTTTGCATGACTTTGGATGTCTACAGTTCCACAAATAAGGCTCGGAAGGCCTTGCGGTTTGCTAACTGCTTAATCAGTTTTTGGAGAGCTATCCATTGCTGAAAACTAGAGCATTGTGTGGGCTCTGGTTGCAGAGAAATTTAGATTCAAAGTTAATCTTTCTTGTTTCAACCCAAAAACTAAAAATCTTAATATGGCCATAACTTCCAAAATAAGGCTCGTAAGAGGTTGCGGTTAACGTTGTTGAACAGATAACGGTCAGGCCTTTGTATTGCCGTTCAAAACTAAACTTTTTTTTTTCCAATCGATTTTCGAAAAAAAGCATGGAATACCTCCTTATCACTAAAAACGCATTTTTTTACGAAAGTCTCTGGAACCCATTGAAACGTACATATATAGAAAGGTTTTGTCAAATGCAACCAGCACATCCAAAGCAAACCCTTTAATAAGGTCTAGTTTTCGAGATATTTGCATTCAAAGTTATTTTTTTGAGTTATGAAGGCTTGTATGACTTTGGATGCCTACAGTTCCGCAAATAAGGCTATGACGTCATTTTCGCTTGCAAAACGCTTAATTAGTTTTTCAAGAGCTATCCATAGCTGAAAACTAGAACATTCTAGGAGGTCTGGTTGCGGAAATATCTTAATTCAAAGTAAATCCATTTAAATCGATTTTTTTGAGTTTTGAAAGTTTGCATGACTTTGGATGTCTACAGTTCCACAAATAAGGCTCGGAAGGCCTTGCGGTTTGCTAACCGCTTAATCAGTTTTTGGAGAGCTATCCATTGCTGAAAACTAGAGCATTGTGTGGGCTCTGGTTGCAGAGAAATTTAGATTCAAAGTTAATCTTTCTTGTTTCAACCCAAAAACTAAAAATCTTAATATGGCCATAACTTCCAAAATAAGGCTCGTAAGAGGTTGCGGTTAACGTTGTTGAACAGATAACGGTCAGGCCTTTGCATTGCCGTTCAAAACTAAACTTTTTTTTTTCCAATCGATTTTCGAAAAAAAGCATGGACTACCCCCTTATTACTAAAAACGCATTTTTTTACGAAAGTCTCTGGAACCCATTGAAACGTACATATATAGAAAGGTTTTGTCAAATGCAACCAGCACATCCAAAGCAAACCCTTTAATAAGGTCTAGTTTTCGAGATATTTGCATTCAAAGTTATTTTTTTGAGTTATGAAGGCTTGTATGACTTTGGATGCCTACAGTTCCGCAAATAAGGCTATGACGTCATTTTCGCTTGCAAAACGCTTAATTAGTTTTTCAAGAGCTATCCATAGCTGGAAACTAGAACATTCTAGGAGGTCTGGTTGCGGAGATATCTTAATTCAAAGTAAATCCATTAAAATCGATTTTTTTGAGTTTTGAAAGTTTGCATGACTTTGGATGTCTACAGTTCCACAAATAAGGCTCGGAAGGCCTTGCGGTTTGCTAACCCCTTAATCAGTTTTTAGAGAGCTATCCATTGCTGAAAACTAGAGCATTGTGTGGGCTCTGGTTGCAGAGAAATTTAGATTCAAAGTTAATCTTTCTTGTTTCAACCCAAAAACTAAAAATCTTAATATGGCCATAACTTCCAAAATAAGGCTCGTAAGAGGTTGCGGTTAACGTTGTTGAACAGATAACGGTCAGGCCTTTGCATTGCCGTTCAAAACTAAACTTTTTTTTTTCCAATCGATTTTCGAAAAAAAGCATGGACTACCCCCTTATCACTAAAAACGCATTTTTTTACGAAAGTCTCTGGAACCCATTGAAACGTACATATATAGAAAGGTTTTGTCAAATGCAACCAGCACATCCAAAGCAAACCCTTTAATAAGGTCTAGTTTTCGAGATATTTGCATTCAAAGTTATTTTTTTGAGTTATGAAGGCTTGTATGACTTTGGATGCCTACAGTTCCGCAAATAAGGCTATGACGTCATTTTCGCTTGCAAAACGCTTAATAAGTTTTTCAAGAGCTATCCATAGCTGAAAACTAGAACATTCTAGGAGGTCTGGTTGCGGAGATATCTTAATTCAAAGTAAATCCATTAAAATCGATTTTTTTGAGTTTTGAAAGTTTGCATGACTTTGGATGTCTACAGTTCCACAAATAAGGCTCGGAAGGCCTTGCGGTTTGCTAACCGCTTAATCAGTTTTTGGAGAGCTATCCATTGCTGAAAACTAGAGCATGTGTGGGCTCTGGTTGCAGAGAAATTTAGATTCAAAGTTAATCTTTCTTGTTTCAACCCAAAAACTAAAAATCTTAATATGGCCATAACTTCCAAAATAAGGCTCGTAAGAGGTTGCGGTTAACGTTGTTGAACAGATAACGGTCAGGCCTTTGTATTGCCGTTCAAAACTAAACTTTTTTTTTTCCAATCGATTTTCGAAAAAAAGCATGGAATACCTCCTTATCACTAAAAACGCATTTTTTTACGAAAGTCTCTGGAACCCATTGAAACGTACATATATAGAAAGGTTTTGTCAAATGCAACCAGCACATCCAAAGCAAACCCTTTAATAAGGTCTAGTTTTCGAGATATTTGCATTCAAAGTTATTTTTTTGAGTTATGAAGGCTTGTATGACTTTGGATGCCTACAGTTCCGCAAATAAGGCTATGACGTCATTTTCGCTTGCAAAACGCTTAATTAGTTTTTCAAGAGCTATCCACAGCTGAAAACTAGAACATTCTAGGAGGTCTGGTTGCGGAAATATCTTAATTCAAAGTAAATCCATTTAAATCGATTTTTTTGAGTTTTGAAAGTTTGCATGACTTTGGATGTCTACAGTTCCACAAATAAGGCTCGGAAGGCCTTGCGGTTTGCTAACCGCTTAATCAGTTTTTGGAGAGCTATCCATTGCTGAAAACTAGAGCATTGTGTGGGCTCTGGTTGCAGAGAAATTAGATTCAAAGTTAATCTTTCTTGTTTCAACCCAAAAACTAAAAATCTTAATATGGCCATAACTTCCAAAATAAGGCTCGTAAGAGGTTGCGGTTAACGTTGTTGAACAGATAACGGTCAGGCCTTTGCATTGCCGTTCAAAACTTAACTTTTTTTTTTCCAATCGATTTTCGAAAAAAAGCATGGACTACCCCCTTATTACTAAAAACGCATTTTTTACGAAAGTCTCTGGAACCCATTGAAACGTACATATATAGAAAGGTTTTGTCAAATGCAACCAGCACATCCAAAGCAAACCCTTTAATAAGGTCTAGTTTTCGAGATATTTGCATTCAAAGTTATTTTTTTGAGTTATGAAGGCTTGTATGACTTTGGATGCCTACAGTTCCGCAAATAAGGCTATGACGTCATTTTCGCTTGCAAAACGCTTAATTAGTTTTTCAAGAGCTATCCATAGCTGGAAACTAGAACATTCTAGGAGGTCTGGTTGCGGAGATATCTTAATTCAAAGTAAATCCATTAAAATCGATTTTTTTGAGTTTTGAAAGTTTGCATGACTTTGGATGTCTACAGTTCCACAAATAAGGCTCGGAAGGCCTTGCGGTTTGCTAACCCCTTAATCAGTTTTTAGAGAGCTATCCATTGCTGAAAACTAGAGCATTGTGTGGGCTCTGGTTGCAGAGAAATTTAGATTCAAGGTTAATCTTTCTTGTTTCAACCCAAAAACTAAAAATCTTAATATGGCCATAACTTCCAAAATAAGGCTCGTAAGAGGTTGCGGTTAGCGTTGTTGAACAGATAACGGTCAGGCCTTTGCATTGCCGTTCAAAACTAAACTTTTTTTTTTCCAATCGATTTTCGAAAAAAGCATGGACTACCCCCTTATCACTAAAAACGCATTTTTTTACGAAAGTCTCTGGAACCCATTGAAACGTACATATATAGAAAGGTTTTGTCAAATGCAACCAGCACATCCAAAGCAAACCCTTTAATAAGGTCTAGTTTTCGAGATATTTGCATTCAAAGTTATTTTTTTGAGTTATGAAGGCTTGTATGACTTTGGATGCCTACAGTTCCGCAAATAAGGCTATGACGTCATTTTCGCTTGCAAAACGCTTAATAAGTTTTTCAAGAGCTATCCATAGCTGAAAACTAGAACATTCTAGGAGGTCTGGTTGCGGAGATATCTTAATTCAAAGTAAATCCATTAAAATCGATTTTTTTGAGTTTGAAAGTTTGCATGACTTTGGATGTCTACAGTTCCACAAATAAGGCTCGGAAGGCCTTGCGGTTTGCTAACCGCTTAATCAGTTTTTGAGAGCTATCCATAGCTGGAAACTAGAACATTCTAGGAGGTCTGGTTGCGGAGATATCTTAATTCAAAGTAAATCCATTAAAATCGATTTTTTTGAGTTTTGAAAGTTTGCATGACTTTGGATGTCTACAGTTCCACAAATAAGGCTCGGAAGGCCTTGCGGTTTGCTAACCTCTTAATCAGTTTTTAGAGAGCTATCCATTGCTGAAAACTAGAGCATTGTGTGGGCTCTGGTTGCAGAGAAATTTAGATTCAAAGTTAATCTTTCTTGTTTCAACCCAAAAACTAAAAATCTTAATATGGCCATAACTTCCAAAATAAGGCTCGTAAGAGGTTGCGGTTAACGTTGTTGAACAGATAACGGTCAGGCCTTTGCATTGCCGTTCAAAACTAAACTTTTTTTTTTCCAATCGATTTTCGAAAAAAAGCATGGACTACCCCCTTATCACTAAAAACGCATTTTTTTACGAAAGTCTCTGGAACCCATTGAAACGTACATATATAGAAAGGTTTTGTCAAATGCAACCAGCACATCCAAAGCAAACCCTTTAATAAGGTCTAGTTTTCGAGATATTTGCATTCAAAGTTATTTTTTTGAGTTATGAAGGCTTGTATGACTTTGGATGCCTACAGTTCCGCAAATAAGGCTATGACGTCATTTTCGCTTGCAAAACGCTTAATTAGTTTTTCAAGAGCTATCCATAGCTGGAAACTAGAACATTCTAGGAGGTCTGGTTGCGGAGATATCTTAATTCAAAGTAAATCCATTAAAATCGATTTTTTTGAGTTTTGAAAGTTTGCATGACTTTGGATGTCTACAGTTCCACAAATAAGGCTCGGAAGGCCTTGCGGTTTGCTTACCTCTTAATCAGTTTTTGGAGAGCTATCCATTGCTGAAAACTAGAGCATTGTGTGGGCTCTGGTTGCAGAGAAATTTAGATTCAAAGTTAATCTTTCTTGTTTCAACCCAAAAACTAAAAATCTTAATATGGCCATAACTTCCAAAATAAGGCTCGTAAGAGGTTGCGGTTAACGTTGTTGAACAGATAACGGTCAGGCCTTTGCATTGCCGTTCAAAACTAAACTTTTTTTTTTCCAATCGATTTTCGAAAAAAAGCATGGACTACCCCCTTATCACTAAAAACGCATTTTTTTACGAAAGTCTCTGGAACCCATTGAAACGTACATATATAGAAAGGTTTTGTCAAATGCAACCAGCACATCCAAAGCAAACCCTTTAATAAGGTCTAGTTTTCGAGATATTTGCATTCAAAGTTATTTTTTTGAGTTATGAAGGCTTGTATGACTTTGGATGCCTACAGTTCCGCAAATAAGGCTATGACGTCATTTTCGCTTGCAAAACGCTTAATTAGTTTTTCAAGAGCTATCCATAGCTGGAAACTAGAACATTCTAGGAGGTCTGGTTGCAGAGATATCTTAATTCAAAGTAAATCCATTAAAATCGATTTTTTTGAGTTTTGAAAGTTTGCATGACTTTGGATGTCTACAGTTCCACAAATAAGGCTCGGAAGGCCTTGCGGTTTGCTAACCGCTTAATCAGTTTTTGGAGAGCTATCCATTGCTGAAAACTAGAGCATTGTGTGGGCTCTGGTTGCAGAGAAATTATGATTCAAAGTTAATCTTTCTTGTTTCAACCCAAAAACTAAAAATCTTAATATGGCCATAACTTCCAAAATAAGGCTCGTAAGAGGTTGCGGTTAACGTTGTTGAACAGATAACGGTCAGGCCTTTGCATTGCCGTTCAAAACTAAACTTTTTTTTTCCAATCGATTTTCGAAAAAAAGCATGGACTACCCCCTTATCACTAAAAACGCATTTTTTTACGAAAGTCTCTGGAACCCATTGAAACGTACATATATAGAAAGGTTTTGTCAAATGCAACCAGCACATCCAAAGCAAACCCTTTAATAAGGTCTAGTTTTCGAGATATTTGCATTCAAAGTTATTTTTTTGAGTTATGAAGGCTTGTATGACTTTGGATGCCTACAGTTCCGCAAATAAGGCTATGACGTCATTTTCGCTTGCAAAACGCTTAATTAGTTTTTCAAGAGCTATCCATAGCTGGAAACTAGAACATTCTAGGAGGTCTGGTTGCGGAGATATCTTAATTCAAAGTAAATCCATTAAAATCGATTTTTTTGAGTTTTGAAAGTTTGCATGACTTTGGATGTCTACAGTTCCACAAATAAGGCTCGGAAGGCCTTGCGGTTTGCTAACCGCTTAATCAGTTTTTGGAGAGCTATCCATTGCTGAAAACTAGAGCATTGTGTGGGCTCTGGTTGCAGAGAAATTATGATTCAAAGTTAATCTTTCTTGTTTCAACCCAAAAACTAAAAATCTTAATATGGCCATAACTTCCAAAATAATGCTCGTAAGAGGTTGCGGTTAACGTTGTTGAACAGATAACGGTCAGGCCTTTGCATTGCCGTTCAAAACTAAACTTTTTTTTTTCCAATCGATTTTCGAAAAAAAGCATGGACTACCCCCTTATCACTAAAAACGCATTTTTTTACGAAAGTCTCTGGAACCCATTGAAACGTACATATATAGAAAGGTTTTGTCAAATGCAACCAGCACATCCAAAGCAAACCCTTTAATAAGGTCTAGTTTTCGAGATATTTGCATTCAAAGTTATTTTTTTGAGTTATGAAGGCTTGTATGACTTTGGATGCCTACAGTTCCGCAAATAAGGCTATGACGTCATTTTCGCTTGCAAAACGCTTAATTAGTTTTTCAAGAGCTATCCATAGCTGGAAACTAGAACATTCTAGGAGGTCTGGTTGCGGAGATATCTTAATTCAAAGTAAATCCATTAAAATCGATTTTTTTGAGTTTTGAAAGTTTGCATGACTTTGGATGTCTACAGTTCCACAAATAAGGCTCGGAAGGCCTTGCGGTTTGCTAACCTCTTAATCAGATTTTAGAGAGCTATCCATTGCTGAAAACTAGAGCATTGTGTGGGCTCTGGTTGCAGAGAAATTTAGATTCAAAGTTAATCTTTCTTGTTTCAACCCAAAAACTAAAAATCTTAATATGGCCATAACTTCCAAAATAAGGCTCGTAAGAGGTTGCGGTTAACGTTGTTGAACAGATAACGGTCAGGCCTTTGCATTGCCGTTCAAAACTAAACTTTTTTTTTTCCAATCGATTTTCGAAAAAAAGCATGGACTACCCCCTTATCACTAAAAACGCATTTTTTTACGAAAGTCTCTGGAACCCATTGAAACGTACATATATAGAAAGGTTTTGTCAAATGCAACCAGCACATCCAAAGCAAACCCTTTAATAAGGTCTAGTTTTCGAGATATTTGCATTCAAAGTTATTTTTTTGAGTTATGAAGGCTTGTATGACTTTGGATGCCTACAGTTCCGCAAATAAGGCTATGACGTCATTTTCGCTTGCAAAACGCTTAATAAGTTTTTCAAGAGCTATCCATAGCTGAAAACTAGAACATTCTAGGAGGTCTGGTTGCGGAGATATCTTAATTCAAAGTAAATCCATTAAAATCGATTTTTTTGAGTTTTGAAAGTTTGCATGACTTTGGATGTCTACAGTTCCACAAATAAGGCTCGGAAGGCCTTGCGGTTTGCTAACCGCTTAATCAGTTTTTGGAGAGCTATCCATTGCTGAAAACTAGAGCATTGTGTGGGCTCTGGTTGCAGAGAAATTTAGATTCAAAGTTAATCTTTCTTGTTTCAACCCAAAAACTAAAAATCTTAATATGGCCATAACTTCCAAAATAAGGCTCGTAAGAGGTTGCGGTTAACGTTGTTGAACAGATAACGGTCAGGCCTTTGCATTGCCGTTCAAAACTAAACTTTTTTTTTTCCAATCGATTTTCGAAAAAAAGCATGGACTACCCCTTATCACTAAAAACGCATTTTCTTACGAAAGTCTCTGGAACCCATTGAAACGTACATATATAGAAAGGTTTTGTCAAATGCAACCAGCACATCCAAAACAAACCCTTTAATAAGGTCTAGTTTTCGAGATATTTGCATTCAAAGTTATTTTTTTGAGTTATGAAGGCTTGTATGACTTTGGATGCCTACAGTTCCGCAAATAAGGCTATGACGTCCTTTTCGCTTGCAAAACGCTTAATTAGTTTTTCAATAGCTATCCATAGCTGAAAACTAGAACATTCTAGGAGGTCTGGTTGCGGAGATATCTTAATTCAAAGTAAATCCATTAAAATCGATTTTTTTGAGTTTTGAAAGTTTGCATGACTTTGGATGTCTACAGTTCCACAAATAAGGCTCGGAAGGCCTTGCGGTTTGCTAACCGCTTAATCAGTTTTTGGAGAGCTATCCATTGCTGAAAACTAGAGCATTGTGTGGGCTCTGGTTGCAGAGAAATTATGATTCAAAGTTAATCTTTCTTGTTTCAACCCAAAAACTAAAAATCTTAATATGGCCATAACTTCCAAAATAAGGCTCGTAAGAGGTTGCGGTTAACGTTGTTGAACAGATAACGGTCAGGCCTTTGCATTGCCGTTCAAAACTAAACTTTTTTTTTTCCAATCGATTTTCGAAAAAAAGCATGGACTACCCCCTTATCACTAAAAACGCATTTTTTTACGAAAGTCTCTGGAACCCATTGAAACGTACATATATAGAAAGGTTTTGTCAAATGCAACCAGCACATCCAAAGCAAACCCTTTAATAAGGTCTAGTTTTCGAGATATTTGCATTCAAAGTTATTTTTTTGAGTTATGAAGGCTTGTATGACTTTGGATGCCTACAGTTCCGCAAATAAGGCTATGACGTCATTTTCGCTTGCAAAACGCTTAATAAGTTTTTCAAGAGCTATCCATAGCTGAAAACTAGAACATTCTAGGAGGTCTGGTTGCGGAGATATCTTAATTCAAAGTAAATCCATTAAAATCCATTTTTTTGAGTTTTGAAAGTTTGCATGACTTTGGATGTCTACAGTTCCACAAATAAGGCTCGGAAGCCTTGCGGTTTGCTAACCGCTTAATCAGTTTTTAGAGAGCTATCCATTGCTGAAAACTAGAGCATTGTGTGGGCTCTGGTTGCAGAGAAATTTAGATTCAAAGTTAATCTTTCTTGTTTCAACCCAAAAACTAAAAATCTTAATATGGCCATAACTTCCAAAATATAGCTCGTAAGAGGTTGCGGTTAACGTTGTTGAACAGATAACGGTCAGGCCTTTGCATTGCCGTTCAAAACTAAACTTTTTTTTTTCCAATCGATTTTCGAAAAAAAGCATGGACTACCCCCTTATCACTAAAAACGCATTTTTTTACGAAAGTCTCTGGAACCCATTGAAACGTACATATAAAGAAAGGTTTTGTCAAATGCAACCAGCACATCCAAAGCAAACCCTTTAATAAGGTCTAGTTTTCGAGATATTTGCATTCAAAGTTATTTTTTTTGAGTTATGAAGGCTTGTATGACTTTGGATGCCTACAGTTCCGCAAATAAGGCTATGACGTCATTTTCGCTTGCAAAACGCTTAATTAGTTTTTCAAGAGCTATCCATAGCTGAAAACTAGAACATTCTAGGAGGTCTGGTTGCGGAGATATCTTAATTCAAAGTAAATCCATTAAAATCCATTTTTTTGAGTTTTGAAAGTTTGCATGACTTTGGATGTCTACAGTTCCACAAATAAGGCTCGGAAGGCCTTGCGGTTTGCTAACCGCTTAATCAATTTTAGAGAGCTATCCATTGCTGAAAACTAGAGCATTGTGTGGGCTCTGGTTGCAGAGAAATTTAGATTCAAAGTTAATCTTTCTTGTTTCAACCCAAAAACTAAAAATCTTAATATGGCCATAACTTCCAAAATAAGGCTCGTAAGAGGTTGCGGTTAACGTTGTTGAACAGATAACGGTCAGGCCTTTGCATTGCCGTTCAAAACTAAACTTTTTTTTTTCCAATCGATTTTCGAAAAAAGCATGGACTACCCCCTTATCACTAAAAACGCATTTTTTACGAAAGTCTCTGGAACCCATTGAAACGTTATAAAGAAAGGTTTTGTCAAATGCAACCAGCACATCCAAAGCAAACCCTTTAATAAGGTCTAGTTTTCGAGATATTTGCATTCAAAGTTATTTTTTTGAGTTATGAAGGCTTGTATGACTTTGGATGCCTACAGTTCCGCAAATAAGGCTATGACGTCATTTTCGCTTGCAAAACGCTTAATTAGTTTTTCAAGAGCTATCCATACCTGAAAACTAGAACATTCTAGGAGGTCTGGTTGCGGAGATATCTTAATTCAAAGTAAATCCATTAAAATCGATTTTTTTGAGTTTTGAAAGTTTGCATGACTTTGGATGTCTACAGTTCCACAAATAAGGCTCGGAAGGCCTTGCGGTTTGCTAACCGCTTAATCAGTTTTTGGAGAGCTATCCATTGCTGAAAACTAGAGCATTGTGTGGGCTCTGGTTGCAGAGAAATTTAGATTCAAAGTTAATCTTTCTTGTTTCAACCCAAAAACTAAAAATCTTAATATGGCCATAACTTCCAAAATATAGCTCGTAAGAGGTTGCGGTTAACGTTGTTGAACAGATAACGGTCAGGCCTTTGCATTGCCGTTCAAAACTAAACTTTTTTTTTTCCAATCGATTTTCGAAAAAAAGCATGGACTACCCCCTTATCACTAAAAACGCATTTTTTTACGAAAGTCTCTGGAACCCATTGAAACGTACATATATAGAAAGGTTTTGTCAAATGCAACCAGCACATCCAAAGCAAACCCTTTAATAAGGTCTAGTTTTCGAGATATTTGCATTCAAAGTTATTTTTTTGAGTTATGAAGGCTTGTATGACTTTGGATGCCTACAGTTCCGCAAATAAGGCTATGACGTCATTTTCGCTTGCAAAACGCTTAATTAGTTTTTCAAGAGCTATCCATAGCTGAAAACTAGAACATTCTAGGAGGTCTGGTTGCGGAGATATCTTAATTCAAAGTAAATCCATTAAAATCGATTTTTTTGAGTTTTGAAAGTTTGCATGACTTTGGATGTCTACAGTTCCACAAATAAGGCTCGGAAGGCCTTGCGGTTTGCTAACCGCTTAATCAGTTTTTGGAGAGCTATCCATTGCTGAAAACTAGAGCATTGTGTGGGCTCTGGTTGCAGAGAAATTATGATTCAAAGTTAATCTTTCTTGTTTCAACCAAAAAACTAAAAATCTTAATATGGCCATAACTTCCAAAATAAGGCTCGTAAGAGGTTACGGTTAACGTTGTTGAACAGATAACGGTCAGGCCTTTGCATTGCCGTTCAAAACTAAACTTTTTTTTTTCCAATCGATTTTCGAAAAAAAGCATGGACTACCCCCTTATCACTAAAAACGCATTTTTTTACGAAAGTCTCTGGAACCCATTGAAACGTACATATATAGAAAGGTTTTGTCAAATGCAACCAGCACATCCAAAGCAAACCCTTTAATAAGGTCTAGTTTTCGAGATATTTGCATTCAAAGTTATTTTTTTGAGTTATGAAGGCTTGTATGACTTTGGATGCCTACAGTTCCGCAAATAAGGCTATGACGTCATTTTCGCTTGCAAAACGCTTAATAAGTTTTTCAAGAGCTATCCATAGCTGAAAACTAGAACATTCTAGGAGGTCTGGTTGCGGAGATATCTTAATTCAAAGTAAATCCATTAAAATCCATTTTTTTGAGTTTTGAAAGTTTGCATGACTTTGGATGTCTACAGTTCCACAAATAAGGCTCGGAAGGCCTTGCGGTTTGCTAACCGCTTAATCAGTTTTTAGAGAGCTATCCATTGCTGAAAACTAGAGCATTGTGTGGGCTCTGGTTGCAGAGAAATTTAGATTCAAAGTTAATCTTTCTTGTTTCAACCCAAAAACTAAAAATCTTAATATGGCCATAACTTCCAAAATAAGGCTCGTAAGAGGTTGCGGTTAACGTTGTTGAACAGATAACGGTCAGGCCTTTGCATTGCCGTTCAAAACTAAACTTTTTTTTTTCCAATCGATTTTCGAAAAAAAGCATGGACTACCCCCTTATCACTAAAAACGCATTTTTTACGAAAGTCTCTGGAACCCATTGAAACGTACATATAAAGAAAGGTTTTGTCAAATGCAACCAGCACATCCAAAGCAAACCCTTTAATAAGGTCTAGTTTTCGAGATATTTGCATTCAAAGTTATTTTTTTGAGTTATGAAGGCTTGTATGACTTTGGATGCCTACAGTTCCGCAAATAAGGCTATGACGTCATTTTCGCTTGCAAAACGCTTAATTAGTTTTTCAAGAGCTATCCATAGCTGAAAACTAGAACATTCTAGGAGGTCTGGTTGCGGAGATATCTTAATTCAAAGTAAATCCATTAAAATCGATTTTTTTGAGTTTTGAAAGTTTGCATGACTTTGGATGTCTACAGTTCCACAAATAAGGCTCGGAAGGCCTTGCGGTTTGCTAACCGCTTAATCAGTTTTTGGAGAGCTATCCATTGCTGAAAACTAGAGCATTGTGTGGGCTCTGGTTGCAGAGAAATTATGATTCAAAGTTAATCTTTCTGGTTTCAACCCAAAAACTAAAAATCTTAATATGGCCATAACTTCCAAAATAAGGCTCGTAAGAGGTTGCGGTTAACGTTGTTGAACAGATAACGGTCAGGCCTTTGCATTGCCGTTCAAAACTAAACTTTTTTTTTCCAATCGATTTTCGAAAAAAAGCATGGACTACCCCCTTATCACTAAAACGCATTTTTTTACGAAAGTCTCTGGAACCCATTGAAACGTACATATATAGAAAGGTTTTGTCAAATGCAACCAGCACATCCAAAGCAAACCCTTTAATAAGGTCTAGTTTTCGAGATATTTGCATTCAAAGTTATTTTTTTGAGTTATGAAGGCTTGTATGACTTTGGATGCCTACAGTTCCGCAAATAAGGCTATGACGTAATTTTCGCTTGCAAAACGCTTAATTAGTTTTTCAAGAGCTATCCATAGCTGAAAACTAGAACATTCTAGGAGGTCTGGTTGCGGAGATATCTTAATTCAAAGTAAATCCATTAAAATCGATTTTTTTGAGTTTTGAAAGTTTGCATGACTTTGGATGTCTACAGTTCCACAATTCAAAGTAAATCCATTAAAATCGATTTTTTGAGTTTTGAAAGTTTGCATGACTTTGGATGTCTACAGTTCCACAAATAAGGCTCGGAAGGCCTTGCGGTTTGCTAACCGCTTAATCAGTTTTTAGAGAGCTATCCATTGCTGAAAACTAGAGCATTGTGTGGGCTCTGGTTGCAGAGAAATTTAGATTCAAAGTTAATCTTTCTTGTTTCAACCCAAAAACTAAAAATCTTAATATGGCCATAACTTCCAAAATAAGGCTCGTAAGAGGTTGCGGTTAACGTTGTTGAACAGATAACGGTCAGGCCTTTGCATTGCCGTTCAAAACTAAACTTTTTTTTTTCCAATCGATTTTCGAAAAAAAGCATGGACTACCCCCTTATCACTAAAAACGCTTTTTTTTACGAAAGTCTCTGGAACCCATTGAAACGTACATATATAGAAAGGTTTTGTCAAATGCAACCAGCACATCCAAAGCAAACCCTTTAATAAGGTCTAGTTTTCGAGATATTTGCATTCAAAGTTATTTTTTTGAGTTATGAAGGCTTGTATGACTTTGGATGCCTACAGTTCCGCAAATAAGGCTATGACGTCATTTTCGCTTGCAAAACGCTTAATTAGTTTTTCAAGAGCTATCCATAGCTGAAAACTAGAACATTCTAGGAGGTCTGGTTGCGGAGATATCTTAATTCAAAGTAAATCCATTAAAATCGATTTTTTTGAGTTTTGAAAGTTTGCATGACTTTGGATGTCTACAGTTCCACAAATAAGGCTCGGAAGGCCTTGCGGTTTGCTAACCGCTTAATCAGTTTTTGGAGAGCTATCCATTGCTGAAAACTAGAGCATTGTGTGGGCTCTGGTTGCAGAGAAATTATGATTCAAAGTTAATCTTTCTGGTTTCAACCCAAAAACTAAAAATCTTAATATGGCCATAACTTCCAAAATAAGGCTCGTAAGAGGTTGCGGTTAACGTTGTTGAACAGATAACGGTCAGGCCTTTGCATTGCCGTTCAAAACTAAACTTTTTTTTTCCAATCGATTTTCGAAAAAAAGCATGGACTCTCTGGAACCCATTGAAACGTACATATATAGAAAGGTTTTATCAAATGCAACCAGCACATCCAAAGCAAACCCTTTAATAAGGTCTAGTTTTCGAGATATTTGCATTCAAAGTTATTTTTTTGAGTTATGAAGGCTTGTATGACTTTGGATGCCTACAGTTCCGCAAATAAGGCTATGACGTCATTTTCGCTTGCAAAACGCTTAATTAGTTTTTCAAGAGCTATCCATAGCTGAAAACTAGAACATTCTAGGAGGTCTGGTTGCGGAGATATATTAATTCAAAGTAAATCCATTAAAATCGATTTTTTTGAGTTTTGAAAGTTTGCATGACTTTGGATGTCTACAGTTCCACAAATAAGGATCGGAAGGCCTTGCGGTTTGCTAACCGCTTAATCAGTTTTTAGAGAGCTATCCATTGCTGAAAACTAGAGCATTGTGTGGGCTCTGGTTGCAGAGAAATTTAGATTCAAAGTTAATCTTTCTTGTTTCAACCCAAAAACTAAAAATCTTAATATGGCCATAACTTCCAAAATAAGGCTCGTAAGAGGTTGCGGTTAACGTTGTTGAACAGATAACGGTCAGGCCTTTGCATTGCCGTTCAAAACTAAACTTTTTTTTTTCCAATCGATTTTCGAAAAAAAGCATGGACTACCCCCTTATCACTAAAAACGCATTTTTTTACGAAAGTCTCTGGAACCCATTGAAACGTACATATATAGAAAGGTTTTGTCAAATGCAACCAGCACATCCAAAGCAAACCCTTTAATAAGGTCTAGTTTTCGAGATATTTGCATTCAAAGTTATTTTTTTGAGTTATGAAGGCTTGTATGACTTTGGATGCCTACAGTTCCGCAAATAAGGCTATGACGTCATTTTCGCTTGCAAAACGCTTAATAAGTTTTTCAAGAGCTATCCATAGCTGAAAACTAGAACATTCTAGGAGGTCTGGTTGCGGAGATATCTTAATTCAAAGTAAATCCATTAAAATCGATTTTTTTGAGTTTTGAAAGTTTGCATGACTTTGGATGTCTACAGTTCCACAAATAAGGCTCGGAAGGCCTTGCGGTTTGCTAACCGCTTAATCAGTTTTTGGAGAGCTATCCATTGCTGAAAACTAGAGCATTGTGTGGGCTCTGGTTGCAGAGAAATTATGATTCAAAGTTAATCTTTCTTGTTTCAACCAAAAAACTAAAAATCTTAATATGGCCATAACTTCCAAAATAAGGCTCGTAAGAGGTTACGGTTAACGTTGTTGAACAGATAACGGTCAGGCCTTTGCATTGCCGTTCAAAACTAAACTTTTTTTTTCCAATCGATTTTCGAAAAAAAGCATGGACTACCCCCTTGTCACTAAAAACGCATTTTTTTACGAAAGTCTCTGGAACCCATTGAAACGTACATATATAGAAAGGTTTTGTCACATGCAACCAGCACATCCAAAGCAAACCCTTTAATAAGGTCTAGTTTTCGAGATATTTGCATTCAAAGTTATTTTTTTGAGTTATGAAGGCTTGTATGACTTTGGATGCCTACAGTTCCGCAAATAAGGCTATGACGTAATTTTCGCTTGCAAAACGCTTAATTAGTTTTTCAAGAGCTATCCATAGCTGAAAACTAGAACATTCTAGGAGGTCTGGTTGCGGAGATATCTTAATTCAAAGTAAATCCATTAAAATCGATTTTTTTGAGTTTTGAAAGTTTGCATGACTTTGGATGTCTACAGTTCCACAAATAAGGCTCGGAAGGCCTTGCGGTTTGCTAACCGCTTAATCAGTTTTTGGAGAGCTATCCATTGCTGAAAACTAGAGCATTGTGTGGGCTTTGGTTGCAGAGAAATTTAGATTCAAAGTTAATCTTTCTTGTTTCAACCCAAAAACTAAAAATCTTAATATGGCCATAACTTCCAAAATATAGCTCGTAAGAGGTTGCGGTTAACGTTGTTGAACAGATAACGGTCAGGCCTTTGCATTGCCGTTCAAAACTAAACTTTTTTTTTTTCCAATCGATTTTCGAAAAAAAGCATGGACTACCCCCTTATCACTAAAAACGCATTTTTTTACGAAAGTCTCTGGAACCCATTGAAACGTACATATATAGAAAGGTTTTGTCAAATGCAACCAGCACATCCAAAGCAAACCCTTTAATAAGGTCTAGTTTTCGAGATATTTGCATTCAAAGTTATTTTTTTGAGTTATGAAGGCTTGTATGACTTTGGATGCCTACAGTTCCGCAAATAAGGCTATGACGTCATTTTCGCTTGCAAAACGCTTAATTAGTTTTTCAAGAGCTATCCATAGCTGAAAACTAGAACATTCTAGGAGGTCTGGTTGCGGAGATATCTTAATTCAAAGTAAATCCATTAAAATCGATTTTTTTGAGTTTTGAAAGTTTGCATGACTTTGGATGTCTACAGTTCCACAAATAAGGCTCGGAAGGCCTTGCGGTTTGCTAACCGCTTAATCAGTTTTTGGAGAGCTATCCATTGCTGAAAACTAGAGCATTGTGTGGGCTCTGGTTGCAGAGAAATTATGATTCAAAGTTAATCTTTCTTGTTTCAACCAAAAAACTAAAAATCTTAATATGGCCATAACTTCCAAAATAAGGCTCGTAAGAGGTTACGGTTAACGTTGTTGAACAGATAACGGTCAGGCCTTTGCATTGCCGTTCAAAACTTAACTTTTTTTTTCCAATCGATTTTCGAAAAAAAGCATGGACTACCCCCTTATCACTAAAAACGCATTTTTTTACGAAAGTCTCTGGAACCCATTGAAACGTACATATATAGAAAGGTTTTGTCACATGCAACCAGCACATCCAAAGCAAACCCTTTAATAAGGTCTAGTTTTCGAGATATTTGCATTCAAAGTTATTTTTTTGAGTTATGAAGGCTTGTATGACTTTGGATGCCTACAGTTCCGCAAATAAGGCTATGACGTCATTTTCGCTTGCAAAACGCTTAATTAGTTTTTCAAGAGCTATCCATAGCTGAAAACTAGAACATTCTAGGAGGTCTGGTTGCGGAGATATCTTAATTCAAAGTAAATCCATTAAAATCGATTTTTTTGAGTTTTGAAAGTTTGCATGACTTTGGATGTCTACAGTTCCACAATTCAAAGTAAATCCATTGAAATCGATTTTTTTGAGTTTTGAAAGTTTGCATGACTTTGGATGTCTACAGTTCCACAAATAAGGCTCGGAAGGCCTTGCGGTTTGCTAACCGCTTAATCAGTTTTTAGAGAGCTATCCATTGCTGAAAACTAGAGCATTGTGTGGGCTCTGGTTGCAGAGAAATTTAGATTCAAAGTTAATCTTTCTTGTTTCAACCCAAAAACTAAAAATCTTAATATGGCCATAACTTCCAAAATAAGGCTCGTAAGAGGTTGCGGTTAACGTTGTTGAACAGATAACGGTCAGGCCTTTGCATTGCCGTTCAAAACTAAACTTTTTTTTTCCAATCGATTTTCGAAAAAAAGCATGGACTACCCCCTTATCACTAAAAACGCATTTTTTTACGAAAGTCTCTGGAACCCATTGAAACGTACATATATAGAAAGGTTTTGTCAAATGCAACCAGCACATCCAAAGCAAACCCTTTAATAAGGTCTAGTTTTCGAGATATTTGCATTCAAAGTTATTTTTTTGAGTTATGAAGGCTTGTATGACTTTGGATGCCTACAGTTCCGCAAATAAGGCTATGACGTCATTTTCACTTGCAAAACGCTTAATTAGTTTTTCAAGAGCTATCCATAGCTGAAAACTAGAACATTCTAGGAGGTCTGGTTGCGGAGATATCTTAATTCAAAGTAAATCCATTAAAATCGATTTTTTTGAGTTTTGAAAGTTTGCATGACTTTGGATGTCTACAGTTCCACAAATAAGGCTCGGAAGGCCTTGCGGTTTGCTAACCGCTTAATCAGTTTTTGGAGAGCTATCCATTGCTGAAAACTAGAGCATTGTGTGGGCTCTGGTTGCAGAGAAATTATGATTCAAAGTTAATCTTTCTGGTTTCAACCCAAAAACTAAAAATCTTAATATGGCCATAACTTCCAAAAAAAGGCTCGTAAGAGGTTGCGGTTAACGTTGTTGAACAGATAACGGTCAGGCCTTTGCATTGCCGTTCAAAACTAAACTTTTTTTTTCCAATCGATTTTCGAAAAAAAGCATGGACTCTCTGGAACCCATTGAAACGTACATATATAGAAAGGTTTTATCAAATGCAACCAGCACATCCAAAGCAAACCCTTTAATAAGGTCTAGTTTTCGAGATATTTGCATTCAAAGTTATTTTTTTGAGTTATGAAGGCTTGTATGACTTTGGATGCCTACAGTTCCGCAAATAAGGCTATGACGTCATTTTCGCTTGCAAAACGCTTAATTAGTTTTTCAAGAGCTATCCATAGCTGAAAACTAGAACATTCTAGGAGGTCTGGTTGCGGAGATATATTAATTCAAAGTAAATCCATTAAAATCGATTTTTTTGAGTTTTGAAAGTTTGCATGACTTTGGATGTCTACAGTTCCACAAATAAGGATCGGAAGGCCTTGCGGTTTGCTAACCGCTTAATCAGTTTTTAGAGAGCTATCCATTGCTGAAAACTAGAGCATTGTGTGGGCTCTGGTTGCAGAGAAATTTAGATTCAAAGTTAATCTTTCTTGTTTCAACCCAAAAACTAAAAATCTTAATATGGCCATAACTTCCAAAATAAGGCTCGTAAGAGGTTGCGGTTAACGTTGTTGAACAGATAACGGTCAGGCCTTTGCATTGCCGTTCAAAACTAAACTTTTTTTTTTCCAATCGATTTTCGAAAAAAAGCATGGACTACCCCCTTATCACTAAAAACGCATTTTTTTACGAAAGTCTCTGGAACCCATTGAAACGTACATATATAGAAAGGTTTTGTCAAATGCAACCAGCACATCCAAAGCAAACCCTTTAATAAGGTCTAGTTTTCGAGATATTTGCATTCAAAGTTATTTTTTTGAGTTATGAAGGCTTGTATGACTTTGGATGCCTACAGTTCCGCAAATAAGGCTATGACGTCATTTTCGCTTGCAAAACGCTTAATTAGTTTTTCAAGAGCTATCCATAGCTGAAAACTAGAACATTCTAGGAGGTCTGGTTGCGGAGATATCTTAATTCAAAGTAAATCCATTAAAATCCATTTTTTTGAGTTTTGAAAGTTTGCATGACTTTGGATGTCTACAGTTCCACAAATAAGGCTCGGAAGGCCTTGCGGTTTGCTAACCGCTTAATCAGTTTTTGGAGAGCTATCCATTGCTGAAAACTAGAGCATTGTGTGGGCTCTGGTTGCAGAGAAATTATGATTCAAAGTTAATCTTTCTTGTTTCAACCAAAAAACTAAAAATCTTAATATGGCCATAACTTCCAAAATAAGGCTCGTAAGAGGTTACGGTTAACGTTGTTGAACAGATAACGGTCAGGCCTTTGCATTGCCGTTCAAAACTAAACTTTTTTTTTCCAATCGATTTTCGAAAAAAAGCATGGACTACCCCCTTGTCACTAAAAACGCATTTTTTTACGAAAGTCTCTGGAACCCATTGAAACGTACATATATAGAAAGGTTTTGTCACATGCAACCAGCACATCCAAAGCAAACCCTTTAATAAGGTCTAGTTTTCGAGATATTTGCATTCAAAGTTATTTTTTTGAGTTATGAAGGCTTGTATGACTTTGGATGCCTACAGTTCCGCAAATAAGGCTATGACGTCATTTTCGCTTGCAAAACGCTTGATTAGTTTTTCAAGAGCTATCCATAGCTGAAAACTAGAACATTCTAGGAGGTCTGGTTGCGGAGATATCTTAATTCAAAGTAAATCCATTAAAATCGATTTTTTTGAGTTTTGAAAGTTTGCATGACTTTGGATGTCTACAGTTCCACAAATAAGGCTCGGAAGGCCTTGCGGTTTGCTAACCGCTTAATCAGTTTTTGGAGAGCTATCCATTGCTGAAAACTAGAGCATTGTGTGGGCTCTGGTTGCAGAGAAATTTAGATTCAAAGTTAATCTTTCTTGTTTCAACCCAAAAACTAAAAATCTTAATATGGCCATAACTTCCAAAATATAGCTCGTAAGAGGTTGCGGTTAACGTTGTTGAACAGATAACGGTCAGGCCTTTGCATTGCCGTTCAAAACTAAACTTTTTTTTTTTCCAATCGATTTTCGAAAAAAAGCATGGACTACCCCCTTATCACTAAAAACGCATTTTTTTACGAAAGTCTCTGGAACCCATTGAAACGTACATATATAGAAAGGTTTTGTCAAATGCAACCAGCACATCCAAAGCAAACCCTTTAATAAGGTCTAGTTTTCGAGATATTTGCATTCAAAGTTATTTTTTTGAATTATGAAGGCTTGTATGACTTTGGATGCCTACAGTTCCGCAAATAAGGCTATGACGTCATTTTCGCTTGCAAAACGCTTAATTAGTTTTTCAAGAGCTATCCATAGCTGAAAACTAGAACATTCTAGGAGGTCTGGTTGCGGAGATATCTTAATTCAAAGTAAATCCATTAAAATCGATTTTTTTGAGTTTTGAAAGTTTGCATGACTTTGGATGTCTACAGTTCCACAAATAAGGCTCGGAAGGCCTTGCGGTTTGCTAACCGCTTAATCAGTTTTTGGAGAGCTATCCATTGCTGAAAACTAGAGCATTGTGTGGGCTCTGGTTGCAGAGAAATTATGATTCAAAGTTAATCTTTCTTGTTTCAACCAAAAAACTAAAAATCTTAATATGGCCATAACTTCCAAAATAAGGCTCGTAAGAGGTTACGGTTAACGTTGTTGAACAGATAACGGTCAGGCCTTTGCATTGCCGTTCAAAACTAAACTTTTTTTTTTCCAATCGATTTTCGAAAAAAAGCATGGACTACCCCCTTATCACTAAAAACGCATTTTTTACGAAAGTCTCTGGAACCCATTGAAACGTACATATATAGAAAGGTTTTGTCAAATGCAACCAGCACATCCAAAGCAAACCCTTTAATAAGGTCTAGTTTTCGAGATATTTGCATTCAAAGTTATTTTTTTGAGTTATGAAGGCTTGTATGACTTTGGATGCCTACAGTTCCGCAAATAAGGCTATGACGTCATTTTCGTTTGCAAAACGCTTAATTAGTTTTTCAAGAGCTATCCATAGCTGAAAACTAGAACATTCTAGGAGGTCTGATTGCGGAGATATCTTAATTCAAAGTAAATCCATTAAAATCGATTTTTTTGAGTTTTGAAAGTTTGCATGACTTTGGATGTCTACAGTTCCACAAATAAGGCTCGGAAGGCCTTGCGGTTTGCTAACCGCTTAATCAGTTTTTGGAGAGCTATCCATTGCTGAAAACTAAAGCATTGTGTGGGCTCTGGTTGCAGAGAAATTATGATTCAAAGTTAATCTTTCTTGTTTCAACCCAAAACCTAAAAATCTTAATATGGCCATAACTTCCAAAATAAGGCTCGTAAGAGGTTGCGGTTAACGTTGTTGAACAGATAACGGTCAGGCCTTTGCATTGCCGTTCAAAACTAAACTTTTTTTTCCAATCGATTTTCGAAAAAAAGCATGGACTACCCCCTTATCACTAAAAACGCATTTTTTTACGAAAGTCTCTGGAACCCATTGAAACGTACATATATAGAAAGGTTTTGTCAAATGCAACCAGCACATCCAAAGCAAACCCTTTAATAAGGTCTAGTTTTCGAGATATTTGCATTCAAAGTTATTTTTTTGAGTTATGAAGGCTTGTATGACTTTGGATGCCTACAGTTCCGCAAATAAGGCTATGACGTAATTTTCGCTTGCAAAACGCTTAATTAGTTTTTCAAGAGCTATCCATAGCTGAAAACTAGAACATTCTAGGAGGTCTGGTTGCGGAGATATCTTAATTCAAAGTAAATCCATTAAAATCGATTTTTTTGAGTTTTGAAAGTTTGCATGACTTTGGATGTCTACAGTTCCACAAATAAGGCTCGGAAGGCCTTGCGGTTTGCTAACCGCTTAATCAGTTTTTGGAGAGCTATCCATTGCTGAAAACTAGAGCATTGTGTGGGCTCTGGTTGCAGAGAAATTATGATTCAAAGTTAATCTTTCTTGTTTCAACCCAAAAACTAAAAATCTTAATATGGCCATAACTTCCAAAATAAGGCTCGTAAGAGGTTGCGGTTAACGTTGTTGAACAGATAACGGTCAGGCCTTTGCATTGCCGTTCAAAACTAAACTTTTTTTTCCAATCGATTTTCGAAAAAAAGCATGGACTACCCCCTTATCACTAAAAACGCATTTTTTTACGAAAGTCTCTGGAACCCATTGAAACGTACATATATAGAAAGGTTTTGTCAAATGCAACCAGCACATCCAAAGCAAACCCTTTAATAAGGTCTAGTTTTCGAGATATTTGCATTCAAAGTTATTTTTTTGAGTTATGAAGGCTTGTATGACTTTGGATGCCTACAGTTCCGCAAATAAGGCTATGACGTCATTTTCGCTTGCAAAACGCTTAATTAGTTTTTCAAGAGCTATCCATAGCTGAAAACTAGAACATTCTAGGAGGTCTGGTTGCGGAGATATCTTAATTCAAAGTAAATCCATTAAAATCGATTTTTTTGAGTTTTGAAAGTTTGCATGACTTTGGATGTCTACAGTTCCACAAATAAGGCTCGGAAGGCCTTGCCCCCTTATCACTAAAAACGCATTTTTTTACGAAAGTCTCTGGAACCCATTGAAACGTACATATATAGAAAGGTTTTGTCAAATGCAACCAGCACATCCAAAGCAAACCCTTTAATAAGGTCTAGTTTTCGAGATATTTGCATTCAAAGTTATTTTTTTGAGTTATGAAGGCTTGTATGACTTTGGATGCCTACAGTTCCGCAAATAAGGCTATGACGTCATTTTCGCTTGCAAAACGCTTAATTAGTTTTTCAAGAGCTATCCATAGCTGAAAACTAGAACATTCTAGGAGGTCTGGTTGCGGAGATATCTTAATTCAAAGTAAATCCATTAAAATCGATTTTTTTGAGTTTTGAAAGTTTGCATGACTTTGGATGTCTACAGTTCCACAAATAAGGCTCGGAAGGCCTTGCGGTTTGCTAACCGCTTAATCAGTTTTTGGAGAGCTATCCATTGCTGAAAACTAGAACATTGTGTGGGCTCTGGTTGCAGAGAAATTTAACTTCAAAGTTAATCTTTCTTGTTTCAACCCAAAAACTAAAAATCTTAATATGGCCATAACTTCCAAAATAAGGCTCGTTAGAGGTTGCGGTTAACGTTGTTGAACAGATAACGGTCAGGCCTTTGCATTGCCGTTCAAAACTAAACTTTTTTTTTTCCAATCGATTTTCGAAAAAAAGCATGGACTACCCCCTTATCACTAAAAACGCATTTTTTTACGAAAGTCTCTGGAACCCATTGAAACGTACATATATAGAAAGGTTTTGTCAAATGCAACCAGCACATCCAAAGCAAACCCTTTAATAAGGTCTAGTTTTCGAGATATTTGCATTCAAAGTTATTTTTTTTGAGTTATGAAGGCTTGTATGACTTTGGATGCCTACAGTTCCGCAACTAAGGCTATGACGTCATTTTCGCTTGCAAAACGCTTAATTAGTTTTTCAAGAGCTATCCATAGCTGAAAACTAGAACATTCTAGGAGGTCTGGTTGCGGAGATATCTTAATTCAAAGTAAATCCATTAAAATCGATTTTTTTGAGTTTTGAAAGTTTGCATGACTTTGGATGTCTACAGTTCCACAAATAAGGCTCGGAAGGCCTTGCCCCCTTATCACTAAAAACGCATTTTTTTACGAAAGTCTCTGGAACCCATTGAAACGTACATATATAGAAAGGTTTTGTCAAATGCAACCAGCACATCCAAAGCAAACCCTTTAATAAGGTCTAGTTTTCGAGATATTTGCATTCAAAGTTATTTTTTTTGAGTTATGAAGGCTTGTATGACTTTGGATGCCTACAGTTCCGCAACTAAGGCTATGACGTCATTTTCGCTTGCAAAACGCTTAATTAGTTTTTCAAGAGCTATCCATAGCTGAAAACTAGAACATTCTAGGAGGTCTGGTTGCGGAGATATCTTAATTCAAAGTAAATCCATTAAAATCGATTTTTTTGAGTTTTGAAAGTTTGCATGACTTTGGATGTCTACAGTTCCACAAATAAGGCTCGGAAGGCCTTGCCCCCTTATCACTAAAAACGCATTTTTTTACGAAAGTCTCTGGAACCCATTGAAACGTACATATATAGAAAGGTTTTGTCAAATGCAACCAGCACATCCAAAGCAAACCCTTTAATAAGGTCTAGTTTTCGAGATATTTGCATTCAAAGTTATTTTTTTTGAGTTATGAAGGCTTGTATGACTTTGGATGCCTACAGTTCCGCAACTAAGGCTATGACGTCATTTTCGCTTGCAAAACGCTTAATTAGTTTTTCAAGAGCTATCCATAGCTGAAAACTAGAACATTCTAGGAGGTCTGGTTGCGGAGATATCTTAATTCAAAGTAAATCCATTAAAATCGATTTTTTTGAGTTTTGAAAGTTTGCATGACTTTGGATGTCTACAGTTCCACAAATAAGGCTCGGAAGGCCTTGCGGTTTGCTAACCGCTTAATCAGTTTTTGGATAGCTATCCATAGCTGAAAACTAGAACATTCTAGGAGGTCTGGTTGCGGAGATATCTTAATTCAAAGTAAATCCATTAAAATCGATTTTTTTGAGTTTTGAAAGTTTTCATGACTTTGGATGTCTACAGTTCCACAAATAAGGCTCGGAAGGCCTTGCGGTTTGCTAACCGCTTAATCAATTTTTGGAGAGCTATCCATTGCTGAAAACTAGAGCATTGTGTGGGCTCTGGTTGCAGAGAAATTTAACTTCAAAGTTAATCTTTCTTGTTTCAACCCAAAAACTAAAAATCTTAATATGGCCATAACTTCCAAAATAAGGCTCGTAAGAGGTTGCGGTTAACGTTGTTGAACAGATAACGGTCAGGCCTTTGCATTGCCGTTCAAAACTAAACTTTTTTTTTTTCCAATCGATTTTCGAAAAAAAGCATGGACTACCCCCTTATCACTAAAAACGCATTTTTTTACGAAAGTCTCTGGAACCCATTGAAACGTACATATATAGAAAGGTTTTGTCAAATGCAACCAGCACATCCAAAGCAAACCCTTTAATAAGGTCTAGTTTTCGAGATATTTGCATTCAAAGTTATTTTTTTGAGTTATGAAGGCTTGTATGACTTTGGATGCCTACAGTTCCGCAAATAAGGCTATGACGTCATTTTCGCTTGCAAAACGCTTAATTAGTTTTTCAAGAGCTATCCATAGCTGAAAACTAGAACATTCTAGGAGGTCTGGTTGCGGAGATATCTTAATTCAAAGTAAATCCATTAAAATCGATTTTTTTGAGTTTTGAAAGTTTGCATGACTTTGGATGTCTACAGTTCCACAAATAAGGCTCGGAAGGCCTTGCGGTTTGCTAACCGCTTAATCAGTTTTTGGAGAGCTATCCATTGCTGAAAACTAGAACATTGTGTGGGCTCTGGTTGCAGAGAAATTTAACTTCAAAGTTAATCTTTCTTGTTTCAACCCAAAAACTAAAAATCTTAATATGGCCATAACTTCCAAAATAAGGCTCGTTAGAGGTTGCGGTTAACGTTGTTGAACAGATAACGGTCAGGCCTTTGCATTGCCGTTCAAAACTAAACTTTTTTTTTTCCAATCGATTTTCGAAAAAAAGCATGGACTACCCCCTTATCACTAAAAACGCATTTTTTTACGAAAGTCTCTGGAACCCATTGAAACGTACATATATAGAAAGGTTTTGTCAAATGCAACCAGCACATCCAAAGCAAACCCTTTAATAAGGTCTAGTTTTCGAGATATTTGCATTCAAAGTTATTTTTTTTGAGTTATGAAGGCTTGTATGACTTTGGATGCCTACAGTTCCGCAACTAAGGCTATGACGTCATTTTCGCTTGCAAAACGCTTAATTAGTTTTTCAAGAGCTATCCATAGCTGAAAACTAGAACATTCTAGGAGGTCTGGTTGCGGAGATATCTTAATTCAAAGTAAATCCATTAAAATCGATTTTTTGGAGTTTTGAAAGTTTGCATGACTTTGGATGTCTACAGTTCCACAAATAAGGCTCGGAAGGCCTTGCCCCCTTATCACTAAAAACGCATTTTTTTACGAAAGTCTCTGGAACCCATTGAAACGTACATATATAGAAAGGTTTTGTCAAATGCAACCAGCACATCCAAAGCAAACCCTTTAATAAGGTCTAGTTTTCGAGATATTTGCATTCAAAGTTATTTTTTTGAGTTATGAAGGCTTGTATGACTTTGGATGCCTACAGTTCCGCAAATAAGGCTATGACGTCATTTTCGCTTGCAAAACGCTTGATTAGTTTTTCAAGAGCTATCCATAGCTGAAAACTAGAACATTCTAGGAGGTCTGGTTGCGGAGATATCTTAATTCAAAGTAAATCCATTAAAATCGATTTTTTTGAGTTTTGAAAGTTTTCATGACTTTGGATGTCTACAGTTCCACAAATAAGGCTCGGAAGGCCTTGCGGTTTGCTAACCGCTTAATCAATTTTTGGAGAGCTATCCATTGCTGAAAACTAGAGCATTGTGTGGGCTCTGGTTGCAGAGAAATTTAACTTCAAAGTTAATCTTTCTTGTTTCAACCCAAAAACTAAAAATCTTAATATGGCCATAACTTCCAAAATAAGGCTCGTAAGAGGTTGCGGTTAACGTTGTTGAACAGATAACGGTCAGGCCTTTGCATTGCCGTTCAAAACTAAACTTTTTTTTTTTCCAATCGATTTTCGAAAAAAAGCATGGACTACCCCCTTATCACTAAAAACGCATTTTTTTACGAAAGTCTCTGGAACCCATTGAAACGTACATATATAGAAAGGTTTTGTCAAATGCAACCAGCACATCCAAAGCAAACCCTTTAATAAGGTCTAGTTTTCGAGATATTTGCATTCAAAGTTATTTTTTTGAGTTATGAAGGCTTGTATGACTTTGGATGCCTACAGTTCCGCAAATAAGGCTATGACGTCATTTTCGCTTGCAAAACGCTTAATTAGTTTTTCAAGAGCTATCCATAGCTGAAAACTAGAACATTCTAGGAGGTCTGGTTGCGGAGATATCTTAATTCAAAGTAAATCCATTAAAATCGATTTTTTTGAGTTTTGAAAGTTTGCATGACTTTGGATGTCTACAGTTCCACAAATAAGGCTCGGAAGGCCTTGCGGTTTGCTAACCGCTTAATCAGTTTTTGGAGAGCTATCCATTGCTGAAAACTAGAACATTGTGTGGGCTCTGGTTGCAGAGAAATTTAACTTCAAAGTTAATCTTTCTTGTTTCAACCCAAAAACTAAAAATCTTAATATGGCCATAACTTCCAAAATAAGGCTCGTTAGAGGTTGCGGTTAACGTTGTTGAACAGATAACGGTCAGGCCTTTGCATTGCCGTTCAAAACTAAACTTTTTTTTTTCCAATCGATTTTCGAAAAAAGCATGGACTACCCCCTTATCACTAAAAACGCATTTTTTTACGAAAGTCTCTGGAACCCATTGAAACGTACATATATAGAAAGGTTTTGTCAAATGCAACCAGCACATCCAAAGCAAACCCTTTAATAAGGTCTAGTTTTCGAGATATTTGCATTCAAAGTTATTTTTTTTGAGTTATGAAGGCTTGTATGACTTTGGATGCCTACAGTTCCGCAACTAAGGCTATGACGTCATTTTCGCTTGCAAAACGCTTAATTAGTTTTTCAAGAGCTATCCATAGCTGAAAACTAGAACATTCTAGGAGGTCTGGTTGCGGAGATATCTTAATTCAAAGTAAATCCATTAAAATCGATTTTTTTGAGTTTTGAAAGTTTGCATGACTTTGGATGTCTACAGTTCCACAAATAAGGCTCGGAAGGCCTTGCCCCCTTATCACTAAAAACGCATTTTTTTACGAAAGTCTCTGGAACCCATTGAAACGTACATATATAGAAAGGTTTTGTCAAATGCAACCAGCACATCCAAAGCAAACCCTTTAATAAGGTCTAGTTTTCGAGATATTTGCATTCAAAGTTATTTTTTTGAGTTATGAAGGCTTGTATGACTTTGGATGCCTACAGTTCCGCAAATAAGGCTATGACGTCATTTTCGCTTGCAAAACGCTTGATTAGTTTTTCAAGAGCTATCCATAGCTGAAAACTAGAACATTCTAGGAGGTCTGGTTGCGGAGATATCTTAATTCAAAGTAAATCCATTAAAATCGATTTTTTTGAGTTTTGAAAGTTTTCATGACTTTGGATGTCTACAGTTCCACAAATAAGGCTCGGAAGGCCTTGCGGTTTGCTAACCGCTTAATCAATTTTTGGAGAGCTATCCATTGCTGAAAACTAGAGCATTGTGTGGGCTCTGGTTGCAGAGAAATTTAACTTCAAAGTTAATCTTTCTTGTTTCAACCCAAAAACTAAAAATCTTAATATGGCCATAACTTCCAAAATAAGGCTCGTAAGAGGTTGCGGTTAACGTTGTTGAACAGATAACGGTCAGGCCTTTGCATTGCCGTTCAAAACTAAACTTTTTTTTTTTCCAATCGATTTTCGAAAAAAAGCATGGACTACCCCCTTATCACTAAAAACGCATTTTTTTACGAAAGTCTCTGGAACCCATTGAAACGTACATATATAGAAAGGTTTTGTCAAATGCAACCAGCACATCCAAAGCAAACCCTTTAATAAGGTCTAGTTTTCGAGATATTTGCATTCAAAGTTATTTTTTTGAGTTATGAAGGCTTGTATGACTTTGGATGCCTACAGTTCCGCAAATAAGGCTATGACGTCATTTTCGCTTGCAAAACGCTTAATTAGTTTTTCAAGAGCTATCCATAGCTGAAAACTAGAACATTCTAGGAGGTCTGGTTGCGGAGATATCTTAATTCAAAGTAAATCCATTAAAATCGATTTTTTTGAGTTTTGAAAGTTTGCATGACTTTGGATGTCTACAGTTCCACAAATAAGGCTCGGAAGGCCTTGCCCCCTTATCACTAAAAACGCATTTTTTTACGAAAGTCTCTGGAACCCATTGAAACGTACATATATAGAAAGGTTTTGTCAAATGCAACCAGCACATCCAAAGCAAACCCTTTAATAAGGTCTAGTTTTCGAGATATTTGCATTCAAAGTTATTTTTTTGAGTTATGAAGGCTTGTATGACTTTGGATGCCTACAGTTCCGCAAATAAGGCTATGACGTCATTTTCGCTTGCAAAACGCTTAATTAGTTTTTCAAGAGCTATCCATAGCTGAAAACTAGAACATTCTAGGAGGTCTGGTTGCGGAGATATCTTAATTCAAAGTAAATCCATTAAAATCGATTTTTTTGAGTTTTGAAAGTTTGCATGACTTTGGATGTCTACAGTTCCACAAATAAGGCTCGGAAGGCCTTGCGGTTTGCTAACTGCTTAATCAGTTTTTGGAGAGCTATCCATTGCTGAAAACTAGAGCATTGTGTGGGCTCTGGTTGCAGAGAAATTATGATTCAAAGTTAATCTTTCTTGTTTCAACCCAAAAACTAAAAATCTTAATATGGCCATAACTTCCAAAATAAGGCTCGTAAGAGGTTGCGGTTAACGTTGTTGAACAGATAACGGTCAGGCCTTTGCATTGCCGTTCAAAACTAAACTTTTTTTTTCCAATCGATTTCGAAAAAAAGCATGGACTACCCCCTTATCACTAAAAACGCATTTTTTTACGAAAGTCTCTGGAACCCATTGAAACGTACATATATAGAAAGGTTTTGTCAAATGCAACCAGCACATCCAAAGCAAACCCTTTAATAAGGTCTAGTTTTCGAGATATTTGCATTCAAAGTTATTTTTTTGAGTTATGAAGGCTTGTATGACTTTGGATGCCTACAGTTCCGCAAATAAGGCTATGACGTCATTTTCGCTTGCAAAACGCTTAATTAGTTTTTCAAGAGCTATCCATAGCTGAAAACTAGAACATTCTAGGAGGTCTGGTTGCGGAGATATCTTAATTCAAAGTAAATCCATTAAAATCGATTTTTTTGAGTTTTGAAAGTTTGCATGACTTTGGATGTCTACAGTTCCACAAATAAGGCTCGGAAGGCCTTGCGGTTTGCTAACCGCTTAATCAGTTTTTGGAGAGCTATCCATTGCTGAAAACTAGAGCATTGTGTGGGCTCTGGTTGCAGAGAAATTATGATTCAAAGTTAATCTTTCTTGTTTCAACCCAAAAACTAAAAATCTTAATATGGCCATAACTTCCAAAATAAGGCTCGTAAGAGGTTGCGGTTAACGTTGTTGAACAGATAACGGTCAGGCCTTTGCATTGCCGTTCAAAACTAAACTTTTTTTTTTTCCAATCGATTTTCGAAAAAAAGCATGGACTACCCCCTTATCACTAAAAACGCATTTTTTTACGAAAGTCTCTGGAACCCATTGAAACGTACATATATAGAAAGGTTTTGTCAAATGCAACCAGCACATCCAAAGCAAACCCTTTAATAAGGTCTAGTTTTCGAGATATTTGCATTCAAAGTTATTTTTTTGAGTTATGAAGGCTTGTATGACTTTGGATGCCTACAGTTCCGCAAATAAGGCTATGACGTCATTTTCGCTTGCAAAACGCTTAATTAGTTTTTCAAGAGCTATCCATAGCTGAAAACTAGAACATTCTAGGAGGTCTGGTTGCGGAGATATCTTAATTCAAAGTAAATCCATTAAAATCGATTTTTTTGAGTTTTGAAAGTTTGCATGACTTTGGATGTCTACAGTTCCACAAATAAGGCTCGGAAGGCCTTGCCCCCTTATCACTAAAAACGCATTTTTTTACGAAAGTCTCTGGAACCCATTGAAACGTACATATATAGAAAGGTTTTGTCAAATGCAACCAGCACATCCAAAGCAAACCCTTTAATAAGGTCTAGTTTTCGAGATATTTGCATTCAAAGTTATTTTTTTGAGTTATGAAGGCTTGTATGACTTTGGATGCCTACAGTTCCGCAAATAAGGCTATGACGTCATTTTCGCTTGCAAAACGCTTAATTAGTTTTTCAAGAGCTATCCATAGCTGAAAACTAGAACATTCTAGGAGGTCTGGTTGCGGAGATATCTTAATTCAAAGTAAATCCATTAAAATCGATTTTTTTGAGTTTTGAAAGTTTGCATGACTTTGGATGTCTACAGTTCCACAAATAAGGCTCGGAAGGCCTTGCGGTTTGCTAACTGCTTAATCAGTTTTTGGAGAGCTATCCATTGCTGAAAACTAGAGCATTGTGTGGGCTCTGGTTGCAGAGAAATTATGATTCAAAGTTAATCTTTCTTGTTTCAACCCAAAAACTAAAAATCTTAATATGGCCATAACTTCCAAAATAAGGCTCGTAAGAGGTTGCGGTTAACGTTGTTGAACAGATAACGGTCAGGCCTTTGCATTGCCGTTCAAAACTAAACTTTTTTTTTCCAATCGATTTTCGAAAAAAAGCATGGACTACCCCCTTATCACTAAAAACGCATTTTTTTACGAAAGTCTCTGGAACCCATTGAAACGTACATATATAGAAAGGTTTTGTCAAATGCAACCAGCACATCCAAAGCAAACCCTTTAATAAGGTCTAGTTTTCGAGATATTTGCATTCAAAGTTATTTTTTTGAGTTATGAAGGCTTGTATGACTTTGGATGCCTACAGTTCCGCAAATAAGGCTATGACGTCATTTTCGCTTGCAAAACGCTTAATTAGTTTTTCAAGAGCTATCCATAGCTGAAAACTAGAACATTCTAGGAGGTCTGGTTGCGGAGATATCTTAATTCAAAGTAAATCCATTAAAATCGATTTTTTTGAGTTTTGAAAGTTTGCATGACTTTGGATGTCTACAGTTCCACAAAAAAGGCTCGGAAGGCCTTGCGGTTTGCTAACCGCTTAATCAGTTTTTGGAGAGCTATCCATTGCTGAAAACTAGAGCATTGTGTGGGCTCTGGTTGCAGAGAAATTATGATTCAAAGTTAATCTTTCTTGTTTCAACCCAAAAACTAAAAATCTTAATATGGCCATAACTTCCAAAATAAGGCTCGTAAGAGGTTGCGGTTAACGTTGTTGAACAGATAACGGTCAGGCCTTTGCATTGCCGTTCAAAACTAAACTTTTTTTTTTCCAATCGATTTTCGAAAAAAAGCATGGACTACCCCCTTATCACTAAAAACGCATTTTTTTACGAAAGTCTCTGGAACCCATTGAAACGTACATATATAGAAAGGTTTTGTCAAATGCAACCAGCACATCCAAAGCAAACCCTTTAATAAGGTCTAGTTTTCGAGATATTTGCATTCAAAGTTATTTTTTTGAGTTATGAAGGCTTGTATGACTTTGGATGCCTACAGTTCCGCAAATAAGGCTATGACGTCATTTTCGCTTGCAAAACGCTTAATTAGTTTTTCAAGAGCTATCCATAGCTGAAAACTAGAACATTCTAGGAGGTCTGGTTGCGGAGATATCTTAATTCAAAGTAAATCCATTAAAATCGATTTTTTTGAGTTTTGAAAGTTTGCATGACTTTGGATGTCTACAGTTCCACAAATAAGGCTCGGAAGGCCTTGCCCCCTTATCACTAAAAACGCATTTTTTTACGAAAGTCTCTGGAACCCATTGAAACGTACATATATAGAAAGGTTTTGTCAAATGCAACCAGCACATCCAAAGCAAACCCTTTAATAAGGTCTAGTTTTCGAGATATTTGCATTCAAAGTTATTTTTTTGAGTTATGAAGGCTTGTATGACTTTGGATGCCTACAGTTCCGCAAATAAGGCTATGACGTCATTTTCGCTTGCAAAACGCTTAATTAGTTTTTCAAGAGCTATCCATAGCTGAAAACTAGAACATTCTAGGAGGTCTGGTTGCGGAGATATCTTAATTCAAAGTAAATCCATTAAAATCGATTTTTTTGAGTTTTGAAAGTTTGCATGACTTTGGATGTCTACAGTTCCACAAATAAGGCTCGGAAGGCCTTGCGGTTTGCTAACTGCTTAATCAGTTTTTGGAGAGCTATCCATTGCTGAAAACTAGAGCATTGTGTGGGCTCTGGTTGCAGAGAAATTATGATTCAAAGTTAATCTTTCTTGTTTCAACCCAAAAACTAAAAATCTTAATATGGCCATAACTTCCAAAATAAGGCTCGTAAGAGGTTGCGGTTAACGTTGTTGAACAGATAACGGTCAGGCCTTTGCATTGCCGTTCAAAACTAAACTTTTTTTTTCCAATCGATTTTCGAAAAAAAGCATGGACTACCCCCTTATCACTAAAAACGCATTTTTTTACGAAAGTCTCTGGAACCCATTGAAACGTACATATATAGAAAGGTTTTGTCAAATGCAACCAGCACATCCAAAGCAAACCCTTTAATAAGGTCTAGTTTTCGAGATATTTGCATTCAAAGTTATTTTTTTGAGTTATGAAGGCTTGTATGACTTTGGATGCCTACAGTTCCGCAAATAAGGCTATGACGTCATTTTCGCTTGCAAAACGCTTAATTAGTTTTTCAAGAGCTATCCATAGCTGAAAACTAGAACATTCTAGGAGGTCTGGTTGCGGAGATATCTTAATTCAAAGTAAATCCATTAAAATCGATTTTTTTGAGTTTTGAAAGTTTGCATGACTTTGGATGTCTACAGTTCCACAAATAAGGCTCGGAAGGCCTTGCCCCCTTATCACTAAAAACGCATTTTTTTACGAAAGTCTCTGGAACCCATTGAAACGTACATATATAGAAAGGTTTTGTCAAATGCAACCAGCACATCCAAAGCAAACCCTTTAATAAGGTCTAGTTTTCGAGATATTTGCATTCAAAGTTATTTTTTTGAGTTATGAAGGCTTGTATGACTTTGGATGCCTACAGTTCCGCAAATAAGGCTATGACGTCATTTTCGCTTGCAAAACGCTTAATTAGTTTTTCAAGAGCTATCCATAGCTGAAAACTAGAACATTCTAGGAGGTCTGGTTGCGGAGATATCTTAATTCAAAGTAAATCCATTAAAATCGATTTTTTTGAGTTTTGAAAGTTTGCATGACTTTGGATGTCTACAGTTCCACAAATAAGGCTCGGAAGGCCTTGCGGTTTGCTAACTGCTTAATCAGTTTTTGGAGAGCTATCCATTGCTGAAAACTAGAGCATTGTGTGGGCTCTGGTTGCAGAGAAATTATGATTCAAAGTTAATCTTTCTTGTTTCAACCCAAAAACTAAAAATCTTAATATGGCCATAACTTCCAAAATAAGGCTCGTAAGAGGTTGCGGTTAACGTTGTTGAACAGATAACGGTCAGGCCTTTGCATTGCCGTTCAAAACTAAACTTTTTTTTTTCCAATCGATTTTCGAAAAAAAGCATGGACTACCCCCTTATCACTAAAAACGCATTTTTTTACGAAAGTCTCTGGAACCCATTGAAACGTACATATATAGAAAGGTTTTGTCAAATGCAACCAGCACATCCAAAGCAAACCCTTTAATAAGGTCTAGTTTTCGAGATATTTGCATTCAAAGTTATTTTTTTGAGTTATGAAGGCTTGTATGACTTTGGATGCCTACAGTTCCGCAAATAAGGCTATGACGTCATTTTCGCTTGCAAAACGCTTAATTAGTTTTTCAAGAGCTATCCATAGCTGAAAACTAGAACATTCTAGGAGGTCTGGTTGCGGAGATATCTTAATTCAAAGTAAATCCATTAAAATCGATTTTTTTGAGTTTTGAAAGTTTTCATGACTTTGGATGTCTACAGTTCCACAAATAAGGCTCGGAAGGCCTTGCGGTTTGCTAACCGCTTAATCAATTTTTGGAGAGCTATCCATTGCTGAAAACTAGAGCATTGTGTGGGCTCTGGTTGCAGAGAAATTTAACTTCAAAGTTAATCTTTCTTGTTTCAACCCAAAAACTAAAAATCTTAATATGGCCATAACTTCCAAAATAAGGCTCGTAAGAGGTTGCGGTTAACGTTGTTGAACAGATAACGGTCAGGCCTTTGCATTGCCGTTCAAAACTAAACTTTTTTTTTTCCAATCGATTTTCGAAAAAAAGCATGGACTACCCCCTTATCACTAAAAACGCATTTTTTTACGAAAGTCTCTGGAACCCATTGAAACGTACATATATAGAAAGGTTTTGTCAAATGCAACCAGCACATCCAAAGCAAACCCTTTAATAAGGTCTAGTTTTCGAGATATTTGCATTCAAAGTTATTTTTTTGAGTTATGAAGGCTTGTATGACTTTGGATGCCTACAGTTCCGCAAATAAGGCTATGACGTCATTTTCGCTTGCAAAACGCTTAATTAGTTTTTCAAGAGCTATCCATAGCTGAAAACTAGAACATTCTAGGAGGTCTGGTTGCGGAGATATCTTAATTCAAAGTAAATCCATTAAAATCGATTTTTTTGAGTTTTGAAAGTTTGCATGACTTTGGATGTCTACAGTTCCACAAATAAGGCTCGGAAGGCCTTGCGGTTTGCTAACCGCTTAATCAGTTTTTGGAGAGCTATCCATTGCTGAAAACTAGAGCATTGTGTGGGCTCTGGTTGCAGAGAAATTATGATTCAAAGTTAATCTTTCTTGTTTCAACCCAAAAACTAAAAATCTTAATATGGCCATAACTTCCAAAATAAGGCTCGTAAGAGGTTGCGGTTAACGTTGTTGAACAGATAACGGTCAGGCCTTTGCACTGCCGTTCAAAACTAAACTTTTTTTTTTCCAATCGATTTTCGAAAAAAAGCATGGACTACCCCCTTATCACTAAAAACGCATTTTTTTACGAAAGTCTCTGGAACCCATTGAACCGTACATATATAGAAAGGTTTTGTCAAATGCAACCAGCACATCCAAAGCAAACCCTTTAATAAGGTCTAGTTTTCGAGATATTTGCATTCAAAGTTATTTTTTTGAGTTATGAAGGCTTGTATGACTTTGGATGCCTACAGTTCCGCAAATAAGGCTATGACGTCATTTTCGCTTGCAAAACGCTTAATTAGTTTTTCAAGAGCTATCCATAGCTGAAAACTAGAACATTCTAGGAGGTCTGGTTGCGGAGATATCTTAATTCAAAGTAAATCCATTAAAATCGATTTTTTTGAGTTTTGAAAGTTTGCATGACTTTGGATGTCTACAGTTCCACAAATAAGGCTCGGAAGGCCTTGCCCCCTTATCACTAAAAACGCATTTTTTTACGAAAGTCTCTGGAACCCATTGAAACGTACATATATAGAAAGGTTTTGTCAAATGCAACCAGCACATCCAAAGCAAACCCTTTAATAAGGTCTAGTTTTCGAGATATTTGCATTCAAAGTTATTTTTTTGAGTTATGAAGGCTTGTATGACTTTGGATGCCTACAGTTCCGCAAATAAGGCTATGACGTCATTTTCGCTTGCAAAACGCTTAATTAGTTTTTCAAGAGCTATCCATAGCTGAAAACTAGAACATTCTAGGAGGTCTGGTTGCGGAGATATCTTAATTCAAAGTAAATCCATTAAAATCGATTTTTTTGAGTTTTGAAAGTTTTCATGACTTTGGATGTCTACAGTTCCACAAATAAGGCTCGGAAGGCCTTGCGGTTTGCTAACCGCTTAATCAGTTTTTGGAGAGCTATCCATTGCTGAAAACTAGAGCATTGTGTGGGCTCTGGTTGCAGAGAAATTATGATTCAAAGTTAATCTTTCTTGTTTCAACCCAAAAACTAAAAATCTTAATATGGCCATAACTTCCAAAATAAGGCTCGTAAGAGGTTGCGGTTAACGTTGTTGAACAGATAACGGTCAGGCCTTTGCATTGCCGTTCAAAACTAAACTTTTTTTTTCCAATCGATTTTCGAAAAAAAGCATGGACTACCCCCTTATCACTAAAAACGCATTTTTTTACGAAAGTCTCTGGAACCCATTGAACCGTACATATATAGAAAGGTTTTGTCAAATGCAACCAGCACATCCAAAGCAAACCCTTTAATAAGGTCTAGTTTTCGAGATATTTGCATTCAAAGTTATTTTTTTGAGTTATGAAGGCTTGTATGACTTTGGATGCCTACAGTTCCGCAAATAAGGCTATGACGTCATTTTCGCTTGCAAAACGCTTAATTAGTTTTTCAAGAGCTATCCATAGCTGAAAACTAGAACATTCTAGGAGGTCTGGTTGCGGAGATATATCTTAATTCAAAGTAAATCCATTAAAATCGATTTTTTTGAGTTTTGAAAGTTTGCATGACTTTGGATGTCTACAGTTCCACAAATAAGGCTCGGAAGGCCTTGCCCCCTTATCACTAAAAACGCATTTTTTTACGAAAGTCTCTGGAACCCATTGAAACGTACATATATAGAAAGGTTTTGTCAAATGCAACCAGCACATCCAAAGCAAACCCTTTAATAAGGTCTAGTTTTCGAGATATTTGCATTCAAAGTTATTTTTTTGAGTTATGAAGGCTTGTATGACTTTGGATGCCTACAGTTCCGCAAATAAGGCTATGACGTCATTTTCGCTTGCAAAACGCTTAATTAGTTTTTCAAGAGCTATCCATAGCTGAAAACTAGAACATTCTAGGAGGTCTGGTTGCGGAGATATCTTAATTCAAAGTAAATCCATTAAAATCGATTTTTTTGAGTTTTGAAAGTTTTCATGACTTTGGATGTCTACAGTTCCACAAATAAGGCTCGGAAGGCCTTGCGGTTTGCTAACCGCTTAATCAGTTTTTGGAGAGCTATCCATTGCTGAAAACTAGAGCATTGTGTGGGCTCTGGTTGCAGAGAAATTATGATTCAAAGTTAATCTTTCTTGTTTCAACCCAAAAACTAAAAATCTTAATATGGCCATAACTTCCAAAATAAGGCTCGTAAGAGGTTGCGGTTAACGTTGTTGAACAGATAACGGTCAGGCCTTTGCATTGCCGTTCAAAACTAAACTTTTTTTTTCCAATCGATTTTCGAAAAAAAGCATGGACTACCCCCTTATCACTAAAAACGCATTTTTTTACGAAAGTCTCTGGAACCCATTGAACCGTACATATATAGAAAGGTTTTGTCAAATGCAACCAGCACATCCAAAGCAAACCCTTTAATAAGGTCTAGTTTTCGAGATATTTGCATTCAAAGTTATTTTTTTGAGTTATGAAGGCTTGTATGACTTTGGATGCCTACAGTTCCGCAAATAAGGCTATGACGTCATTTTCGCTTGCAAAACGCTTAATTAGTTTTTCAAGAGCTATCCATAGCTGAAAACTAGAACATTCTAGGAGGTCTGGTTGCGGAGATATCTTAATTCAAAGTAAATCCATTAAAATCGATTTTTTTGAGTTTTGAAAGTTTGCATGACTTTGGATGTCTACAGTTCCACAAATAAGGCTCGGAAGGCCTTGCCCCCTTATCACTAAAAACGCATTTTTTTACGAAAGTCTCTGGAACCCATTGAAACGTACATATATAGAAAGGTTTTGTCAAATGCAACCAGCACATCCAAAGCAAACCCTTTAATAAGGTCTAGTTTTCGAGATATTTGCATTCAAAGTTATTTTTTTGAGTTATGAAGGCTTGTATGACTTTGGATGCCTACAGTTCCGCAAATAAGGCTATGACGTCATTTTCGCTTGCAAAACGCTTAATTAGTTTTTCAAGAGCTATCCATAGCTGAAAACTAGAACATTCTAGGAGGTCTGGTTGCGGAGATATCTTAATTCAAAGTAAATCCATTAAAATCGATTTTTTTGAGATTTGAAAGTTTGCATGACTTTGGATGTCTACAGTTCCACAAATAAGGCTCGGAAGGCCTTGCGGTTTGCTAACCGCTTAATCAGTTTTTGGAGAGCTATCCATTGCTGAAAACTAGAGCATTGTGTGGGCTCTGGTTGCAGAGAAATTATGATTCAAAGTTAATCTTTCTTGTTTCAACCCAAAAACTAAAAATCTTAATATGGCCATAACTTCCAAAATAAGGCTCGTAAGAGGTTGCGGTTAACGTTGTTGAACAGATAACGGTCAGGCCTTTGCATTGCCGTTCAAAACTAAACTTTTTTTTTCCAATCGATTTTCGAAAAAAAGCATGGACTACCCCCTTATCACTAAAAACGCATTTTTTTACGAAAGTCTCTGGAACCCATTGAACCGTACATATATAGAAAGGTTTTGTCAAATGCAACCAGCACATCCAAAGCAAACCCTTTAATAAGGTCTAGTTTTCGAGATATTTGCATTCAAAGTTATTTTTTTGAGTTATGAAGGCTTGTATGACTTTGGATGCCTACAGTTCCGCAAATAAGGCTATGACGTCATTTTCGCTTGCAAAACGCTTAATTAGTTTTTCAAGAGCTATCCATAGCTGAAAACTAGAACATTCTAGGAGGTCTGGTTGCGGAGATATCTTAATTCAAAGTAAATCCATTAAAATCGATTTTTTTGAGTTTTGAAAGTTTGCATGACTTTGGATGTCTACAGTTCCACAAATAAGGCTCGGAAGGCCTTGCCCCCTTATCACTAAAAACGCATTTTTTTACGAAAGTCTCTGGAACCCATTGAAACGTACATATATAGAAAGGTTTTGTCAAATGCAACCAGCACATCCAAAGCAAACCCTTTAATAAGGTCTAGTTTTCGAGATATTTGCATTCAAAGTTATTTTTTTGAGTTATGAAGGCTTGTATGACTTTGGATGCCTACAGTTCCGCAAATAAGGCTATGACGTCATTTTCGCTTGCAAAACGCTTAATTAGTTTTTCAAGAGCTATCCATAGCTGAAAACTAGAACATTCTAGGAGGTCTGGTTGCGGAGATATCTTAATTCAAAGTAAATCCATTAAAATCGATTTTTTTGAGATTTGAAAGTTTGCATGACTTTGGATGTCTACAGTTCCACAAATAAGGCTCGGAAGGCCTTGCGGTTTGCTAACCGCTTAATCAGTTTTTGGAGAGCTATCCATTGCTGAAAACTAGAGCATTGTGTGGGCTCTGGTTGCAGAGAAATTATGATTCAAAGTTAATCTTTCTTGTTTCAACCCAAAAACTAAAAATCTTAATATGGCCATAACTTCCAAAATAAGGCTCGTAAGAGGTTGCGGTTAACGTTGTTGAACAGATAACGGTCAGGCCTTTGCATTGCCGTTCAAAACTAAACTTTTTTTTTCCAATCGATTTTCGAAAAAAAGCATGGACTACCCCCTTATCACTAAAAACGCATTTTTTTACGAAAGTCTCTGGAACCCATTGAACCGTACATATATAGAAAGGTTTTGTCAAATGCAACCAGCACATCCAAAGCAAACCCTTTAATAAGGTCTAGTTTTCGAGATATTTGCATTCAAAGTTATTTTTTTGAGTTATGAAGGCTTGTATGACTTTGGATGCCTACAGTTCCGCAAATAAGGCTATGACGTCATTTTCGCTTGCAAAACGCTTAATTAGTTTTTCAAGAGCTATCCATAGCTGAAAACTAGAACATTCTAGGAGGTCTGGTTGCGGAGATATCTTAATTCAAAGTAAATCCATTAAAATCGATTTTTTTGAGTTTTGAAAGTTTGCATGACTTTGGATGTCTACAGTTCCACAAATAAGGCTCGGAAGGCCTTGCCCCCTTATCACTAAAAACGCATTTTTTTACGAAAGTCTCTGGAACCCATTGAAACGTACATATATAGAAAGGTTTTGTCAAATGCAACCAGCACATCCAAAGCAAACCCTTTAATAAGGTCTAGTTTTCGAGATATTTGCATTCAAAGTTATTTTTTTGAGTTATGAAGGCTTGTATGACTTTGGATGCCTACAGTTCCGCAAATAAGGCTATGACGTCATTTTCGCTTGCAAAACGCTTAATTAGTTTTTCAAGAGCTATCCATAGCTGAAAACTAGAACATTCTAGGAGGTCTGGTTGCGGAGATATCTTAATTCAAAGTAAATCCATTAAAATCGATTTTTTTGAGATTTGAAAGTTTGCATGACTTTGGATGTCTACAGTTCCACAAATAAGGCTCGGAAGGCCTTGCGGTTTGCTAACCGCTTAATCAGTTTTTGGAGAGCTATCCATTGCTGAAAACTAGAGCATTGTGTGGGCTCTGGTTGCAGAGAAATTATGATTCAAAGTTAATCTTTCTTGTTTCAACCCAAAAACTAAAAATCTTAATATGGCCATAACTTCCAAAATAAGGCTCGTAAGAGGTTGCGGTTAACGTTGTTGAACAGATAACGGTCAGGCCTTTGCATTGCCGTTCAAAACTAAACTTTTTTTTTCCAATCGATTTTCGAAAAAAAGCATTTTTTTACGAAAGTCTCTGGAACCCATTGAAACGTACATATATAGAAAGGTTTTGTCAAATGCAACCAGCACATCCAAAGCAAACCCTTTAATAAGGTCTAGTTTTCGAGATATTTGCATTCAAAGTTATTTTTTTGAGTTATGAAGGCTTGTATGACTTTGGATGCCTACAGTTCCGCAAATAAGGCTATGACGTCATTTTCGCTTGCAAAACGCTTAATTAGTTTTTCAAGAGCTATCCATAGCTGAAAACTAGAACATTCTAGGAGGTCTGGTTGCGGAGATATCTTAATTCAAAGTAAATCCATTAAAATCGATTTTTTTGAGTTTTGAAAGTTTGCATGACTTTGGATGTCTACAGTTCCACAAATAAGGCTCGGAAGGCCTTGCGGTTTGCTAACCGCTTAATCAGTTTTTGGAGAGCTATCCATTGCTGAAAACTAGAGCATTGTGTGGGCTCTGGTTGCAGAGAAATTTAGATTCAAAGTTAATCTTTCTTGTTTCAACCCAAAAACTATAAATCTTAATATGGCCATAACTTCCAAAATAAGGCTCGTAAGAGGTTGCGGTTAACGTTGTTGAACAGATAACGGTCAGGCCTTTGCATTGCCGTTCAAAACTAAACTTTTTTTTTTCCAATCGATTTTCGAAAAAAAGCATGGACTACCCCCTTATCACTAAAAACGCATTTTTTTACGAAAGTCTCTGGAACCCATTGAAACGTACATATATAGAAAGGTTTTGTCAAATGCAACCAGCACATCCAAAGCAAACCCTTTTATAAGGTCTAGTTTTCGAGATATTTGCATTCAAAGTTATTTTTTTGAGTTATGAAGGCTTGTATGACTTTGGATGCCTACAGTTCCGCAAATAAGGCTATGACGTCATTTTCGCTTGCAAAACGCTTAATAAGTTTTTCAAGAGCTATCCATAGCTGAAAACTAGAATATTCTAGGAGGTCTAGTTGCGGAGATGGACTACCCCCTTATCACTAAAAACGCATTTTTTTACGAAAGTCTCTGGAATCCATTGAAACGTACATACATAGAAAGGTTTTGTCAAATGCAACCAGCACATCCAAAGCAAACCCTTTTATAAGGTCTAGTTTTCGAGATATTTGCATTCAAAGTTATTTTTTTGAGTTATGAAGGCTTGTATGACTTTGGATGCCTACAGTTCCGCAAATAAGGCTATGACGTCATTTTCGCTTGCAAAACGCTTAATTAGTTTTTCAAGAGCTATCCATAGCTGAAAACTAGAACATTCTAGGAGGTCTGGTTGCGGAGATATCTTAATTCAAAGTAAATCCAATAAAATCGATTTTTTTGAGTTTTGAAAGTTTGCATGACTTTGGATGTCTACAGTTCCACAAATAAGGCTCGGAAGGCCTTGCGGTTTGCTAACCGCTTAAACAGTTTTTGGAGAGCTATCCATTGCTGAAAACTAGAGCATTGTGTGGGCTCTGGTTGCAGAGAAATTTTGATTCAAAGTTAATCTTTCTTGTTTCAACCCAAAAACTCAAAATCTTAATATGGCCATAACTTCCAAAATAAGGCTCGTAAGAGGTTGCGGTTAGCGTTGTTGAACAGACAACGGTCAGGCCTTTGCATTGCCGAAAGTTTTTACGAAAGTCTCTGGAACCCTTTGAAACGTACATATATAGAAAGGTTTTGTCAAACGCAACCAGCACATCCAAAGCAAACCCTTTTATAAGGCCTAGTTTTCGAGATATTTGCATTCAAAGTTATTTTTTTGAGTTATGAAGGCTTGTATGGCTTTGGATGCCTACAGTTCCGCAAATAAGGCTATGACGTCATTTAAAAAACGAAAACTTTTTCCCTCTGTCAACGAAACAAAAGTACATTGCATAGTAACGATGTGGTGTTGTGGTGGTAGTTAGTACCTAGTTTAGTTAGTATCCAACGACGAAGCAGATGACGACGACACGATGGCGGGCGTCCTCGTCGGCGGTGGCGTGGACAAAATGTACAGAAGGAAGATGGATGCTCTATTCATTTTTGTTTACGCCCGGGCGTTAATTTTTTTTGACGCCCGGGCGTCATTTTATTTTTGATGCCCGGGCGTCATTTTTTTTGATGCCCGCGCGTCATTTTTTTTGACGCCCGGGCGTCAATTTTTTTTTTGACGCCCGGGCGTCAATTTTTTTTTGACGCCCGCGCGTCATTTTTTTGACGCCCGGGCGTCAATTTATTTTTGACGCCCGGGCGTCAATTTTTTTTGACGCCCGCGCGTCATTTTTTTGACGCCCGGGCGTCATTTTTTTTTGACGCCCGGGCGTCAATTTTTTTTGACGCCCGCGCGTCATTTTTTTTGACGCCCGCACGTCATTTTTTTTGACGCCCGGGCGTCAATTTATTTTTGACGCCCGCGCGTCATTTTTTTTGACGCCCGGGCGTCAATTTATTTTTTTTGACGCCCGGGCGTCATTTTTTTTGACGCCCGCGCGTCATTTTTTTTTTGACGCCCAAGCTTCATTTTTTTTGACGCCCGGGCGTCAATTTTTTTTTGACGCCCGCGCGTCATTTTTTTGACGCCCGGGCGTCATTTTATTTTTGACACCCGGGCGTCATTTTTTTTGACGCCCGCGCGTCATTTTTTTTGACGCCCGGGCGTCATTTTGTTTGACGCCCGGGCGTCATTTTTTTTGACGCCCGCGCGTCATTTTTTTTGACGCCCGGGCGTCATTTTATTTTTGACGCCCGGGCGTCAATTTATTTTTGACGCCCGGGCGTCAATTTTTTTTGACGCCCGGGCGTCATTTTATTTTTGCCACCCGGGCGTCAAAAAAAAATTACGCCCGCGCGTCATATTTTTGACGCCCGGGCGTCATTTTTTTTTGACGCCCGCGCGTCATTTTTTTTTGACGCCCGGGCGTCATTTTTTTTTGACGCCCGGGCGTCATTTTATTTTTGACGCCCGGGCGTCAATTAATTTTTGACGCCCGGGCGTGAATTTTTTTTGACGCCCGCGCGTCATTTTTTTGACGCCCGGGCGTCATTTTTTTTTTGACGCCCGGGCGTCATTTTATTTTTGACGCCCGGGCGTCAATTTTTTTTGACGCCCGGGCGTCATTTTTTTTTGACGCCCGCGCGTCATTTTTTTTTGACGCCCGGGCGTCAATTTTTTTTGACGCCCGGGCGTCATTTTTTTTGACGCCCGGGCGTCATTTTTTTTTTGGCGCCCGGGCGTCATTTTATTTTTGACGCCCGGGCATTCAAAGTTATTTTTTTGAGTTATGAAGTCTTGTATAACTTTGGATGCCTACAGTTCCGCAAATAAGGCTATGACGTCATTTTCGCTTGCAAAACGCTTAATTAGTTTTTCAAGAGCTATCCATAGCTGAAAACTAGAACATTCTAGGAGGTCTGGTTGCGGAGATATCTTAATTCAAAGTAAATCCATTAAAATCGATTTTTTTGAGTTTTGAAAGTTTGCATGACTTTGGATGTCTACAGTTCCACAAATAAGGCTCGGAAGGCCTTGCGGTTTGCTAACCGCTTAATCAGTTTTTGGAGAGCTATCCATTGCTGAAAACTAGAGCATTGTGTGGGCTCTGGTTGCAGAGAAATTTTGATTCAAAGTTAATCTTTCTTGTTTCAACCCAAAAACTAAAAATCTTAATATGGCCATAACTTCCAAAATAAGGCTCGTAAGAGGTTGCGGTTAACGTTGTTGAACAGATAACGGTCAGGCCTTTGCATTGCCGTTCAAAACTAAACTTTTTTTTTTCCAATCGATTTTCGAAAAAAAGCATGGACTACCCCCTTATCACTAAAAACGCATTTTTTTACGAAAGTCTCTGGAACCCATTGAAACGTACATATATAGAAAGGTTTTGTCAAATGCAACCAGCACATCCAAAGCAAACCCTTTAGTAAGGTCTAGTTTTCGAGATATTTGCATTCAAAGTTATTTTTTTGAGTTATGAAGGCTTGTATGACTTTGGATGCCTACAGTTCCGCAAATAAGGCTATGACGTCATTTTCGCTTGCAAAAAGCTTAACTAGTTTTTCAAGAGCTATCCATAGCTGAAAACTTTTTCCAATCAATTTTCAAAAAAAAGCATAGCGTTAATACCTATTATTATTATCTAACAACACTTAACATGTTGTGTAAATATGACTTCAATTGGTCACGTTGTTCCGAAGTTACACGATAAATAAAAGATGCATTAACGATTACATTAAAATCCATAACACCTTCCCTGCACGCGATACAAACTTTTGCCCATATAATGAAAGATAGTACTCATCGAGACCTTTAAAATTATATAGGTCACAATGTGTTACATCCATAGGACGCACTCCATACAAAAGACCAAGGTACTTGGTACTTGTAATTTTTTTTTTTTTTTTTTTTTTATATATTAAGCGCGTGCAAAAGGGATTAGGTAGATTGGAGGGGATTTAAAAGGAGATACCGATGCACATTGATTTTGAACGTCTGTAGATCACAATGGGAGGGGAAAATTGAGCTGGGTAGAGCATTCCACATTCGAGTAGTGCGACTAAAGAAAGAATCTCTGTACTTAACAGTACGTCCGAAATTGGGCTCAAGGGTAAACTGATGGGCATTCCTAGAAGCGCGAGTATTACGGTTGAATTGTTTAAGGGGAGGAATGCAACTGGCTATTTCACTAGAGCATTGTTTATGGAAATAACGGTAAGACATGAAACATTTCGACGGTGCTCAAGAGATGAGAATGTTTCCGTTATAGTTCTTTCACCTATCATTTTAAGAGCTCTTTTTTCAATTCTATCCAATAAACTGAAGTGGGCTATTGGAGCACCTGCCCAAATGTGAGAGTTATACTCAAGTTTTGGACGAATAAAGGCTTTGTAGATCACAGCCAGATCAGAAGGGGAGACAAATTTCTTGCATCGACGGAGAAAACCTAAACACTTAGCAGCATTTTTGGCGATGTCGAATTTGTGGTCGTTCCATAAAAGGTGGTCTGTGACACACATACCGAGGACTGAAAGCTTTTCGGTTTCCTCAATGCAAGTGCCACTCATGGATAGTGGCATGGGGGGTGGGTTTTGTTTTAACGACAGTAGGCAGCATTGAGTTTTTGAAGCATTAAATTCTACACGGTTTTTGATTCCCCATTGGACAATGCTGTCGAGATCAGAATTTAGTATGCTTATCATACGCTGCCGTTCAAGTTCCACATCCGAAGGACATGGATGAGAATCTGTAAACGAATATGAGAAGCTGAGGGTACTGTCATCAGCGAAACAATTTAATGGATTAGAAGTTTCAGATAAAAGATCGTTTATGAACATAAGGAAGAGAGTCGGAGACAGAACGGAGCCCTGGGGCACACCAGCATTTATTTTGTGAATTTCAGACTTGAAACCATCCAATACAACTTGTATCGAACGGTCCGAAAGGTAATTTCTGATCCAACGAAGAAGAGATTCATCGATACCAAATGCACGCATTTTCGATAAGAGAGCTTGATGCCAAACTCTATCAAATGCTTTGGAAATATCAAGCGCAATAATCTTACTTTCTCCAAATCGATGTAAAGATTTGTGCCACTGTTCGGTGAGATATACCATCAGATCACCAGTGGACCTATTGCTACGAAAGCCGTACTGCCGGTCATTAAGAAGCTTTCGTTCTTCGAGATATTTCTTGAGCTGAAAATTAATCAGCGTTTCCATGACCTTGGAAAGAAGGGACGTAAGCGCAATTGGCCGATAGTTGGAGGGGGAAGAAGACACGCCTTTTTTAGGGACAGGCTGGACAAATGCTGTTTTCCATCCACTCGGAAAGAGACCAGTAGAGTAGGACAGATGGAAAAGCTTACGCAGTGGTTTTGCCAGCGTTGAAGAACACCTCTTCAGAACAATGGTAGGAATACTATCCGGGCCAGCGGATTTGTGTATAACGAGATCTTTCAGAACTCTGGCAACTGCACGAGTGCGGAAGAAGATTTGTCCCATAGAATCATTTGCGCTCTCAAGTACAGGAGGAGTCATATCACGTTCAGGCAGCGACGAATTAACAGCAAACTGTGCTGCAAGCAAATTGGCTTTATCGATTGAGCTGACAAAAGGAGTATCGTTGAAGACGAGCGTTGGAACCGAGGACGAGGTGGTGTTTCGTATGTTTTTTACAAATGACCAAAAATTTTTACTACCTTTGGGACATTGTAGAATTTTTTGCCGTAATTTTTGATCATGTAAAAATTTGGTTCGTCGAATATGAACGTTACAGGTCTTTCTAGCTTGTTGAAACTTTTTCCGGTTTTCCTCTGTAGGGTTGGCTTTATAACTTCGAAAGCTTACTTCACTAACCCTAATAACCTCTTTACAGCTCGAATCAAACCATGAGTTTTCTTTGGGTTTGATAGGTTTCACCCTATTCGGGATAAAATTTCTCATTCCACAAAGAATTAAGTTTGTAATCATATCTGCACTGGAATCTACGTCACTATCGAGGAAGCATAGTGACCAGTTAAAGTTCCTGAAGAAAACATTGAGACCGTCCCAGTTGGCTTTCTCATACTGCCAAACGGTTCTCTTGGGAGTTTTCTCTTTAACTGTGTTTTGGTGGCACGAGAAATTCGCAGATATGACACAATGGTCTGATGTGCCTAGAGGCGATAATACACTTATAGTGTATTTATCAGGGTCAGAGGTAAGAAACAAATCTAGAGTGTTGGCGGATTGACCTGCAACGTCAGGAATCCGAGTAGGCTCGTCGACCAGCTGAGTTAGGTTGTTTATCTCAGCAAAAATCTCGACATACCTTCCTTCGGGTGTTGTCTGACCCGAATAGCGTAGCCACGAAGAATTATGTACATTGAAATCGCCCGTAACAACGATTTCACTGCGCGGAAAATGGGAAATAATTCTCTGGATGGAGTCGGATAGTGCATCGAATTCGTTGGAAGTCGAATTACTATCCAAACTAGGACTACGATAAATAAAACAAGTATGGATGATGCGCTTATGGATGGTGAATTTAAACCACATGAAATTAAAGTTCGTATTCAAACATGAACCATATTGTGGTTGAAGCTGATAAGCTACATCACTGCGAACATACACGGCGAGACCATGATGTGGAAAAAATAGAGGCACTAAGCTATAACCATGTAGGCTGAATTCCGAGTGATCGGTATTTTCCCCTACCTGGGTTTCACTTAGTGCCAAAACAGCTGGCCTGTTTTTCACAGTATGGACATATGCAGCACAAAAATTATGCCTCAGTCCCCGAATGTTGCTGTAGTCAACCCTAAATTCACCCACCATTACAATAAACAGACATAAAAAACCAAATTAGACAGTTATCTATGCTGATATCAAGTTTGGGCCCCAAATGACTTCACAGTACAATACTACTAGTGTTATGCCTAAAAAAGCAGTGTACTGATCCGCCCCTGGATACACAAAATCAATAACAGCAATTTATCTGATATGCTTCGGCTTAGTCCATCATAAGAATTGCATGTAATGATACATACATATACTACATATAATAACTAAGCCAAAGCACTGTGAGTGAAGTGGAAAGGAGAGATTGGGAATTACCGCTGTGCTATGCCTGTTTGTGGTTTGATCATCATAAACGTCGCTACACGGGTGCACTTTTGTTGTTGTTTTTATGCACTGCCACTTGCACTTTTTTTTTTTTATTATTTGTAACTTGTTTAAGTATGTATGTAGTCTATTGATTCTATTGATTTGCGCGGCGCGATTTGTGTTGGTTTTGTATTTCTAATTTTTTTTATTTATTATATTTTAGAGGGAATGGATATTTTATTTTTTTATAATAAGCGGCAATAGGAGGAAAAAAAAAAACAGAATATTGCAATTGATAGGGTTATTGACTAGGAAGTTCACAACGTAATTCACACTCCTACACACGTCCACTCACGGTGGGTTGCAGATCGGAACTGTATGACTTTGGATGCCTACAGTTCCGCAAATAAGGCTATGACGTCATTTTCGCTTGCAAAACGCTTAATTAGTTTTTCAAGAGCTATCCATAGCTGAAAACTAGAACATTCTAGGAGGTCTGGTTGCGGAGATATCTTAATTCAAAGTAAATCCATTAAAATCGATTCTTTTGAGTTTTGAAAGTTTGCATGACTTTGGATGTCTACAGTTCCACAAATAAGGCTCGGAAGGCCTTGCGGTTTGCTAACCGCTTAATCAGTTTTTGGAGAGCTATCCATTGCTGAAAACTAGAGCATTGTGTGGGCTCTGGTTGCAGAGAAATTATGATTCAAAGTTAATCTTTCTAGTTTCAACCCAAAAACTAAAAATCTTAATATGGCCATAACTTCCAAAATAAGGCTCGTAAGAGGTTGCGGTTAACGTTGTTGAACAGATAACGGTCAGGCCTTTGAATTGCCGTTCAAAACTAAACTTTTTTTTTTCCAATCGATTTTCGAAAAAAAGCATGGACTACCCCCTTATCACTAAAAACGCATTTTCTTACGAAGGTCTCTGGAACCCATTGAAACGTACATATATAGAAAGGTTTTGTCAAATGCAACCAGCACATCCAAAGCAAACCCTTTAATAAGGTCTAGTTTTCGAGATATTTGCATTCAAAGTTATTTTTTTGAGTTATGAAGGCTTGTATGACTTTGGATGCCTACAGTTCCGCAAATAAGGCTATGACGTCATTTTCGCTTGCAAAACGCTCAATTAGTTTTTCAAGAGCTATCCATAGCTGAAAACTAGAACATTCTAGGAGGTCTGGTTGCGGAGATATCTTAATTCAAAGTAAATCCATTAAAATCGATTCTTTTGAGTTTTGAAAGTTTGCATGACTTTGGATGTCTACAGTTCCACAAATAAGGCTCGGAAGGCCTTGCGGTTTGCTAACCGCTTAATCAGTTTTTGGAGAGCTATCCATTGCTGAAAACTAGAGCATTGTGTGGGCTCTGGTTGCAGAGAAATTATGATTCAAAGTTAATCTTTCTTGTTTCAACCCAAAAACTAAAAATCTTAATATGGCCATAACTTCCAAAATAAGGCTCGTAAGAGGTTGCGGTTAACGTTGTTGAACAGATAACGGTCAGGCCTTTGCATTGCCGTTCAAAACTAAACTTTTTTTTTTTCCAATCGATTTTCGAAAAAAAGCATGGACTACCCCCTTATCACTAAAAACGCATTTTCTTACGAAGGTCTCTGGAACCCATTGAAACGTACATATATAGAAAGGTTTTGTCAAATGCAACCAGCACATCCAAAGCAAACCCTTTAATAAGGTCTAGTTTTCGAGATATTTGCATTCAAAGTTATTTTTTTGAGTTATGAAGGCTTGTATGACTTTGGATGCCTACAGTTCCGCAAATAAGGCTATGACGTCATTTTCGCTTGCAAAACGCTCAATTAGTTTTTCAAGAGCTATCCATAGCTGAAAACTAGAACATTCTAGGAGGTCTGGTTGCGGAGATATCTTAATTCAAAGTAAATCCATTAAAATCGATTTTTTTGAGTTTTGAAAGTTTGCATGACTTTGGATGTCTACAGTTCCATATCCATAGCTGAAAACTAGAACATTCTAGGAGGTCTGGTTGCGGAGATATCTTATTTCAAAGTAAATCCATTAAAATCGATTTTTTTGAGTTTTGAAAGTTTGCATGACTTTGGATGTCTACAGTTCCACAAATAAGGCTCGGAAGGCCTTGCGGTTTGCTAACCGCTTAATCAGTTTTTGGAGAGCTATCCATTGCTGAAAACTAGAGCATTGTGTGGGCTCTGGTTGCAGAGAAATTTAGATTCAAAGTTAATCTTTCTTGTTTCAACCCAAAAACTAAAAATCTTAATATGGCCATAACTTCCAAAATAAGGCTCGTAAGAGGTTGCGGTTAACGTTTTTGAACAGATAACGGTCAGGCCTTTGCATTGCCGTTCAAAACTAAACTTTTTTTTTTCCAATCGATTTTCGAAAAAAAGCATGGACTACCCCCTTATCACTAAAAACGCATTTTTTTACGAAAGTCTCTGGAACCCATTGAAACGTACATATATAGAAAGGTTTTGTCAAATGCAACCAGCACATCCAAAGCAAACCCTTTAGTAAGGTCTAGTTTTCGAGATATTTGCATTCAAAGTTATTTTTTTGAGTTATGAAGGCTTGTATGACTTTGGATGCCTACAGTTCCGCAAATAAGGCTATGACGTCATTTTCGCTTGCAAAACGCTTAATTAGTTTTTCAAGAGCTATCCATAGCTGAAAACTAGAACATTCTAGGAGGTCTGGTTGCGGAGATATCTTAATTCAAAGTAAATCCATTAAAATCGATTTTTTTGAGTTTTGAAAGTTTGCATGACTTTGGATGTCTACAGTTCCACAAATAAGGCTCGGAAGGCCTTGCGGTTTGCTAACCGCTTAATCAGTTTTTGGAGAGCTATCCATTGCTGAAAACTAGAGCATTGTGTGGGCTCTGGTTGCAGAGAAATTATGATTCAAAGTTAATCTTTCTTGTTTCAACCCAAAAACTAAAAATCTTAATATGGCCATAACTTCCAAAATAAGGCTCGTAAGAGGTTGCGGTTAACGTTGTTGAACAGATAACGGTCAGGCCTTTGCATTGCCGTTCAAAACTAAACTTTTTTTTTTTCCAATCGATTTTCGAAAAAAAGCATGGACTACCCCCTTATCACTAAAAACGCATTTTCTTACGAAGGTCTCTGGAACCCATTGAAACGTACATATATAGAAAGGTTTTGTCAAATGCAACCAGCACATCCAAAGCAAACCCTTTAATAAGGTCTAGTTTTCGAGATATTTGCATTCAAAGTTATTTTTTTGAGTTATGAAGGCTTGTATGACTTTGGATGCCTACAGTTCCGCAAATAAGGCTATGACGTCATTTTCGCTTGCAAAACGCTCAATTAGTTTTTCAAGAGCTATCCATAGCTGAAAACTAGAACATTCTAGGAGGTCTGGTTGCGGAGATATCTTAATTCAAAGTAAATCCATTAAAATCGATTCTTTTGAGTTTTGAAAGTTTGCATGACTTTGGATGTCTACAGTTCCACAAATAAGGCTCGGAAGGCCTTGCGGTTTGCTAACCGCTTAATCAGTTTTTGGAGAGCTATCCATTGCTGAAAACTAAAGCATTGTGTGGGCTCTGGTTGCAGAGAAATTTAGATTCAAAGTTAATCTTTCTTGTTTCAACCCAAAAACTAAAAATCTTAATATGGCCATAACTTCCAAAATAAGGCTCGTAAGAGGTTGCGGTTAACGTTGTTGAACAGATAACGGTCAGGCCTTTGCATTGCCGTTCAAAACTAAACTTTTTTTTTCCAATCGATTTTCGAAAAAAAGCATGGACTACCCCCTTATCACTAAAAACGCATTTTTTTACGAAAGTCTCTGGAACCCATATATAGAAAGGTTTTGTCAAATGCAACCAGCACATCCAAAGCAAACCCTTTAATAAGGTCTAGTTTTCGAGATATTTGCATTCAAAGTTATTTTTTTGAGTTATGAAGGCTTGTATGACTTTGGATGCCTACAGTTCCGCAAATAAGGCTATGACGTCATTTTCGCTTGCAAAACGCTTAATTAGTTTTTCAAGAGCTATCCATAGCTGAAAACTAGAACATTCTAGGAGGTCTGGTTGCGGAGATATCTTAATTCAAAGTAAATCCATTAAAATCGATTTTTTTGAGTTTTGAAAGTTTGCATGACTTTGGATGTCTACAGTTCCATATCCATAGCTGAAAACTAGAACATTCTAGGAGGTCTGGTTGCGGAGATATCTTAATTCAAAGTAAATCCATTAAAATCGATTTTTTTGAGTTTTGAAAGTTTGCATGACTTTGGATGTCTACAGTTCCACTTCCACAAATAAGGCTCGGAAGGCCTTGCGGTTTGCTAACCGCTTAATCAGTTTTTGGAGAGCTATCCATTGCTGAAAACTAGAGCATTGTGTGGGCTCTGGTTGCAGAGAAATTTAGATTCAAAGTTAATCTTTCTTGTTTCAACCCAAAAACTAAAAATCTTAATATGGCCATAACTTCCAAAATAAGGCTCGTAAGAGGTTGCGGTTAACGTTGTTGAACAGATAACGGTCAGGCCTTTGCATTGCCGTTCAAAACTAAACTTTTTTTTTTCCAATCGATTTTCGAAAAAAAGCATGGACTACCCCCTTATCACTAAAAACGCATTTTTTTACGAAGGTCTCTGGAACCCATTGAAACGTACATATATAGAAAGGTTTTGTCAAATGCAACCAGCACATCCAAAGCAAACCCTTTAATAAGGTCTAGTTTTCGAGATATTTGCATTCAAAGTTATTTTTTTGAGTTATGAAGGCTTGTATGACTTTGGATGCCTACAGTTCCGCAAATAAGGCTATGACGTCATTTTCGCTTGCAAAACGCTTAATTAGTTTTTCAAGAGCTATCCATAGCTGAAAACTAGAACATTCTAGGAGGTCTGGTTGCGGAGATATCTTAATTCAAAGTAAATCCATTAAAATCAATTTTTTTGAGTTTTGAAAGTTTGCATGACTTTGGATGTCTACAGTTCCACAAATAAGGCTCGGAAGGCCTTGCGGTTTGCTAACCGCTTAATCAGTTTTTGGAGAGCTATCCATTGCTGAAAACTAGAGCATTGTGTGGGCTCTGGTTGCAGAGAAATTATGATTCAAAGTTAATCTTTCTTGTTTCAACCCAAAAACTAAAAATCTTAATATGGCCATAACTTCCAAAATAAGGCTCGTAAGAGGTTGCGGTTAACGTTGTTGAACAGATAACGGTCAGGCCTTTGCATTGCCGTTCAAAACTAAACTTTTTTTTTTCCAATCGATTTTCGAAAAAAAGCATGGACTACCCCCTTATCACTAAAAACGCATTTTCTTACGAAAGTCTCTGGAACCCATTGAAACGTACATATATAGAAAGGTTTTGTCAAATGCAACCAGCACATCCAAAGCAAACCCTTTAATAAGGTCTAGTTTTCGAGATATTTGCATTCAAAGTTATTTTTTTGAGTTATGAAGGCTTGTATGACTTTGGATGCCTACAGTTCCGCAAATAAGGCTATGACGTCATTTTCGCTTGCAAAACGCTTAATTAGTTTTTCAAGAGCTATCCATAGCTGAAAACTAGAACATTCTAGGAGGTCTGGTTGCGGAGATATCTTAATTCAAAGTAAATCCATTAAAATCGATTTTTTTGAGTTTTGAAAGTTTGCATGACTTTGGATGTCTACAGTTCCACAAATAAGGCTCGGAAGGCCTTGCGGTTTGCTAACCGCTTAATCAGTTTTTGGAGAGCTATCCATTGCTGAAAACTAGAGCATTGTGTGGGCTCTGGTTGCAGAGAAATTTAGATTCAAAGTTAATCTTTCTTGTTTCAACCCAAAAACTAAAAATCTTAATATGGCCATAACTTCCAAAATAAGGCTCGTAAGAGGTTGCGGTTAACGTTGTTGAACAGATAACGGTCAGGCCTTTGCATTGCCGTTCAAAACTAAACTTTTTTTTTCCAATCGATTTTCGAAAAAAAGCATGGACTACCCCCTTATCACTAAAAACGCATTTTTTTACGAAAGTCTCTGGAACCCATATATAGAAAGGTTTTGTCAAATGCAACCAGCACATCCAAAGCAAACCCTTTAATAAGGTCTAGTTTTCGAGATATTTGCATTCAAAGTTATTTTTTTGAGTTATGAAGGCTTGTATGACTTTGGATGCCTACAGTTCCGCAAATAAGGCTATGACGTCATTTTCGCTTGCAAAACGCTTAATTAGTTTTTCAAGAGCTATCCATAGCTGAAAACTAGAACATTCTAGGAGGTCTGGTTGCGGAGATATCTTAATTCAAAGTAAATCCATTAAAATCAATTTTTTTGAGTTTTGAAAGTTTGCATGACTTTGGATGTCTACAGTTCCACAAATAAGGCTCGGAAGGCCTTGCGGTTTGCTAACCGCTTAATCAGTTTTTGGAGAGCTATCCATTGCTGAAAACTAGAGCATTGTGTGGGCTCTGGTTGCAGAGAAATTATGATTCAAAGTTAATCTTTCTTGTTTCAACCCAAAAACTAAAAATCTTAATATGGCCATAACTTCCAAAATAAGGCTCGTAAGAGGTTGCGGTTAACGTTGTTGAACAGATAACGGTCAGGCCTTTGCATTGCCGTTCAAAACTAAACTTTTTTTTTTCCAATCGATTTTCGAAAAAAAGCATGGACTACCCCCTTATCACTAAAAACGCATTTTCTTACGAAGGTCTCTGGAACCCATTGAAACGTACATATATAGAAAGGTTTTGTCAAATGCAACCAGCACATCCAAAGCAAACCCTTTAATAAGGTCTAGTTTTCGAGATATTTGCATCAAAGTTATTTTTTTGAGTTATGAAGGCTTGTATGACTTTGGATGCCTACAGTTCCGCAAATAAGGCTATGACGTCATTTTCGCTTGCAAAACGCTTAATTAGTTTTTCAAGAGCTATCCATAGCTGAAAACTAGAACATTCTAGGAGGTCTGGTTGCGGAGATATCTTAATTCAAAGTAAATCCATTAAAATCGATTTTTTGAGTTTTGAAAGTTTGCATGACTTTGGATGTCTACAGTTCCACAAATAAGGCTCGGAAGGCCTTGCGGTTTGCTAACCGCTTAATCAGTTCTTGGAGAGCTATCCATTGCTGAAAACTAGAGCATTGTGTGGGCTCTGGTTGCAGAGAAATTTAGATTCAAAGTTAATCTTTCTTGTTTCAACCCAAAAACTAAACATCTTAATATGGCCATAACTTCCAAAATAAGGCTCGTAAGAGGTTGCGGTTAACGTTGTTGAACAGATAACGGTCAGGCCTTTGCATTGCCGTTCAAAACTAAACTTTTTTTTTTCCAATCGATTTTCGAAAAAAAGCATGGACTACCCCCTTATCACTAAAAACGCATTTTTTTACGAAGGTCTCTGGAACCCATTGAAACGTACATATATAGAAAGGTTTTGTCAAATGCAACCAGCACATCCAAAGCAAACCCTTTAATAAGGTCTAGTTTTCGAGATATTTGCATTCAAAGTTATTTTTTTGAGTTATGAAGGCTTGTATGACTTTGGATGCCTACAGTTCCGCAAATAAGGCTATGACGTCATTTTCGCTTGCAAAACGCTTAATTAGTTTTTCAAGAGCTATCCATAGCTGAAAACTAGAACATTCTAGGAGGTCTGGTTGCGGAGATATCTTAATTCAAAGTAAATCCATTAAAATCGATTTTTTTGAGTTTTGAAAGTTTGCATGACTTTGGATGTCTACAGTTCCACAAATAAGGCTCGGAAGGCCTTGCGGTTTGCTAACCGCTTAATCAGTTTTTGGAGAGCTATCCATTGCTGAAAACTAGAGCATTGTGTGGGCTCTGGTTGCAGAGAAATTTAGATTCAAAGTTAATCTTTCTTGTTTCAACCCAAAAACTAAAAATCTTAATATGGCCATAACTTCCAAAATAAGGCTCGTAAGAGGTTGTGGTTAACGTTGTTGAACAGATAACGGCCAGGCCTTTGCATTGCCGTTCAAAACTAAACTTTTTTTTCCAATCGATTTTCGAAAAAAAAGCATGGACTACCCCCTTATCACTAAAAACGCATTTTTTTACGAAAGTCTCTGGAACCCATATATAGAAAGGTTTTGTCAAATGCAACCAGCACATCCAAAGCAAACCCTTTAATAAGGTCTAGTTTTCGAGATATTTGCATTCAAAGTTATTTTTTTGAGTTATGAAGGCTTGTATGACTTTGGATGCCTACAGTTCCGCAAATAAGGCTATGACGTCATTTTCGCTTGCAAAACGCTTAATTAGTTTTTCAAGAGCTATCCATAGCTGAAAACTAGAACATTCTAGGAGGTCTGGTTGCGGAGATATCTTAATTCAAAGTAAATCCATTAAAATCAATTTTTTTGAGTTTTGAAAGTTTGCATGACTTTGGATGTCTACAGTTCCACAAATAAGGCTCGGAAGGCCTTGCGGTTTGCTAACCGCTTAATCAATTTTTGGAGAGCTATCCATTGCTGAAAACTAGAGCATTGTGTGGGCTCTGGTTGCAGAGAAATTATGATTCAAAGTTAATCTTTCTTGTTTCAACCCAAAAACTAAAAACCTTAATATGGCCATAACTTCCAAAATAAGGCTCGTAAGAGGTTGCGGTTAACGTTGTTGAACAGATAACGGTCAGGCCTTTGCATTGCCGTTCAAAACTAAACTTTTTTTTTTCCAATCGATTTTCGAAAAAAAGCATGGACTACCCCCTTATCACTAAAAACGCATTTTCTTACGAAGGTCTCTGGAACCCATTGAAACGTACATATATAGAAAGGTTTTGTCAAATGCAACCAGCACATCCAAAGCAAACCCTTTAATAAGGTCTAGTTTTCGAGATATTTGCATTCAAAGTTATTTTTTTGAGTTATGAAGGCTTGTATGACTTTGGATGCCTACAGTTCCGCAAATAAGGCTATGACGTCATTTTCGCTTGCAAAACGCTTAATTAGTTTTTCAAGAGCTATCCATAGCTGAAAACTAGAACATTCTAGGAGGTCTGGTTGCGGAGATATCTTAATTCAAAGTAAATCCATTAAAATCGATTCTTTTGAGTTTTGAAAGTTTGCATGACTTTGGATGTCTACAGTTCCACAAATAAGGCTCGGAAGGCCTTGCGGTTTGCTAACCGCTTAATCAGTTTTTGGAGAGCTATTCATTGCTGAAAACTAGAGCATTGTGTGGGCTCTGGTTGCAGAGAAATTATGATTCAAAGTTAATCTTTCTTGTTTCAACCCAAAAACTAAAAATCTTAATATGGCCATAACTTCCAAAATAAGGCTCGTAAGAGGTTGCGGTTAACGTTGTTGAACAGATAACGGTCAGGCCTTTGCATTGCCGTTCAAAACTAAACTTTTTTTTTTCCAATCGATTTTCGAAAAAAAGCATGGACTACCCCCTTATCACTAAAAACGCATTTTCTTACGAAGGTCTCTGGAACCCATTGAAACGTACATATATAGAAAGGTTTTGTCAAATGCAACCAGCACATCCAAAGCAAACCCTTTAATAAGGTCTAGTTTTCGAGATATTTGCATTCAAAGTTATTTTTTTGAGTTATGAAGGCTTGTATGACTTTGGATGCCTACAGTTCCGCAAATAAGGCTATGACGTCATTTTCGCTTGCAAAACGCTTAATTAGTTTTTCAAGAGCTATCCATAGCTGAAAACTAGAACATTCTAGGAGGTCTGGTTGCGGAGATATCTTAATTCAAAGTAAATCCATTAAAATCGATTTTTTTGAGTTTTGAAAGTTTGCATGACTTTGGATGTCTACAGTTCCACAAATAAGGCTCAGAAGGCCTTGCGGTTTGCTAACCGCTTAATCAGTTTTTGGAGAGCTATCCATTGCTGAAAACTAGAGCATTGTGTGGGCTCTGGTCGCAGAGAAATTATGATTCAAAGTTAATCTTTCTTGTTTCAACCCAAAAACTAAAAATCTTAATATGGCCATAACTTCCAAAATAAGGCTCGTAAGAGGTTGCGGTTAACGTTGTTGAACAGATAACGGTCAGGCCTTTGCATTGCCGTTCAAAACTAAACTTTTTTTTTCCAATCGATTTTCGAAAAAAAGCATGGACTACCCCCTTATCACTAAAAACGCATTTTTTTACGAAAGTCTCTGGAACCCATTGAAACGTACATATATAGAAAGGTTTTGTCAAATGCAACCAGCACATCCAAAGCAAACCCTTTAATAAGGTCTAGTTTTCGAGATATTTGCATTCAAAGTTATTTTTTTGAGTTATGAAGGCTTGTATGACTTTGGATGCCTACAGTTCCGCAAATAAGGCTATGACGTCATTTTCGCTTGCAAAACGCTTAATTAGTTTTTCAAGAGCTATCCATAGCTGAAAACTAGAACATTCTAGGAGGTCTGGTTGCGGAGATATCTTAATTCAAAGTAAATCCATTAAAATCAATTTTTTTGAGTTTTGAAAGTTTTCATGACTTTGGATGTCTACAGTTCCACAAATAAGGCTCGGAAGGCCTTGCGGTTTGCTAACCGCTTAATCAGTTTTTGGAGAGCTATCCATTGCTGAAAACTAGAGCATTGTGTGGGCTCTGGTTGCAGAGAAATTATGATTCAAAGTTAATCTTTCTTGTTTCAACCCAAAAACTAAAAATCTTAATATGGCCATAACTTCCAAAATAAGGCTCGTAAGAGGTTGCGGTTAACGTTGTTGAACAGATAACGGTCAGGCCTTTGCATTGCCGTTCAAAACTAAACTTTTTTTTTTCCAATCGATTTTCGAAAAAAAGCATGGACTACCCCCTTATCACTAAAAACGCATTTTTTTACGAAAGTCTCTAGAACCCATTGAAACGTACATATATAGAAAGGTTTTGTCAAATGCAACCAGCACATCCAAAGCAAACCCTTTAATAAGGTCTAGTTTTCGAGATATTTGCATTCAAAGTTATTTTTTTGAGTTATGAAGGCTTGTATGATTTTGGATGCCTACAGTTCCGCAAATAAGGCTATGACGTCATTTTCGCTTGCAAAACGCTTAATTAGTTTTTCAAGAGCTATCCATAGCTGAAAACTAGAACATTCTAGGAGGTCTGGTTGCGGAGATATCTTAATTCAAAGTAAATCCATTAAAATCAATTTTTTTGAGTTTTGAAAGTTTGCATGACTTTGGATGTCGACAGTTCCACAAATAAGGCTCGGAAGGCCTTGCGGTTTGCTAACCGCTTAATCAGTTTTTGGAGAGCTATCCATTGCTGAAAATTAGATCATTGTGTGGGCTCTGGTTGCAGAGAAATTATGATTCAAAGTTAATCTTTCTTGTTTCAACCCAAAAACTAAAAATCTTAATATGGCCATAACTTCCAAAATAAGGCTCGTAAGAGGTTGCGGTTAACGTTGTTGAACAGATAACAGTCAGGCCTTTGCATTGCCGTTCAAAACTAAACTTTTTTTTTTCCAATCGATTTTCGAAAAAAAGCATGGACTACCCCCTTATCACTAAAAACGCATTTTTTTACGAAAGTCTCTGGAACCCATTGAAACGTACATATATAGAAAGGTTTTGTCAAATGCAACCAGCACATCCAAAGCAAACCCTTTAATAAGGTCTAGTTTTCGAGATATTTGCATTCAAAGTTATTTTTTTGAGTTATGAAGGCTTGTATGATTTTGGATGCCTACAGTTCCGCAAATAAGGCTATGACGTCATTTTCGCTTGCAAAACGCTTAATTAGTTTTTCAAGAGCTATCCATAGCTGAAAACTAGAACATTCTAGGAGGTCTGGTTGCGGAGATATCTTAATTCAAAGTAAATCCATTAAAATCGATTTTTTTGAGTTTTGAAAGTTTGCATGACTTTGGATGTCTACAGTTCCACAAATAAGGCTCGGAAGGCCTTGCGGTTTGCTAACCGCTTAATCAGTTTTTGGAGAGCTATCCATTGCTGAAAACTAGAGCATTGTGTGGGCTCTGGTTGCAGAGAAATTTAGATTCAAAGTTAATCTTTCTTGTTTCAACCCAAAAACTAAAAATCTTAATATGGCCATAACTTCCAAAATAAGGCTCGTAAGAGGTTGCGGTTAACGTTGTTGAACAGATAACGGTCAGGCCTTTGCATTGCCGTTCAAAACTAAACTTTTTTTTTTTCCAATCGATTTTCGAAAAAAAGCATGGACTACCCCCTTATCACTAAAAACGCATTTTTTTACGAAGGTCTCTGGAACCCATTGAATCGTACATATATAGAAAGGTTTTGTCAAATGCAACCAGCACATCCAAAGCAAACCCTTTAATAAGGTCTAGTTTTCGAGATATTTGCATTCAAAGTTATTTTTTTGAGTTATGAAGGCTTGTATGACTTTGGATGCCTACAGTTCCGCAAATAAGGCTATGACGTCATTTTCGCTTGCAAAACGCTTAATGAGTTTTTTAAGAGCTATCCATAGCTGAAAACTAGAACATTCTAGGAGGTCTGGTTGCGGAGATATCTTAATTCAAAGTAAATCCATTAAAATCGATTTTTTTGAGTTTTGAAAGTTTGCATGACTTTGGATGTCTACAGTTCCACAAATATGGCTCGGAAGGCCTTGCGGTTTGCTAACCGCTTAATCAGTTTTTGGAGAGCTATCCATTGCTGAAAACTAGAGCATTGTGTGGGCTCTGGTTGCAGAGAAATTTAGATTCAAAGTTAATCTTTCTTGTTTCAACCCAAAAACTAAAAATCTTAATATGGCCATAACTTCCAAAATAAGGCTCGTAAGAGGTTGCGGTTAACGTTGTTGAACAGATAACGGTCAGGCCTTTGCATTGCCGTTCAAAACTAAACTTTTTTTTTTCCAATCGATTTTCGAAAAAAAGCATGGACTACCCCCTTATCACTAAAAACGCATTTTTTTACGAAAGTCTCTGGAACCCATTGAAACGTACATATATAGAAAGGTTTTGTCAAATGCAACCAGCACATCTAAAGCAAACCCCTTAATAAGGTCTAGTTTTCGAGATATTTGCATTCAAAGTTATTTTTTTTGAGTTATGAAGGCTTGTATGACTTTGGATGCCTACAGTTCCGCAAATAAGGCTATGACGTCATTTTCGCTTGTAAAACGCTTAATTAGTTTTTCAAGAGCTATCCATAGCTGAAAACTAGAACATTCTAGGAGGTCTGGTTGCGGAGATATCTTAATTCAAAGTAAATCCATTAAAATCGATTTTTTTGAGTTTTGAAAGTTTGCATGACTTTGGATGTCTACAGTTCCACAAATAAGGCTCGGAAGGCCTTGCGGTTTGCTAACCGCTTAATCAGTTTTTGGAGAGCTATCCATTGCTGAAAACTAGAGCATTGTGTGGGCTCTGGTTGCAGAGAAATTTAGATTCAAAGTTAATCTTTCTTGTTTCAACCCAAAAACTAAAAATCTTAATATGGCCATAACTTCCAAAATAAGGCTCGTAAGAGGTTGCGGTTAACGTTGTTGAACAGATAACGGTCAGGCCTTTGCATTGCCGTTCAAAACTAAACTTTTTTTTTTCCAATCGATTTTCGAAAAAAAGCATGGACTACCCCCTTATCACTAAAAACGCATTTTTTTACGAAAGTCTCTGGAACCCATTGAAACGTACATATATAGAAAGGTTTTGTCAAATGCAACCAGCACAACCCATTGAAACGTAAATATATAGAAAGGTTTTGTCAAATGCAACCAGCAGTGGCGGATCCAGGGGGTGGCTTTAGGGGCTAAAGCCCCCCCCCCACAGCCGATTGCTAAAATAATTTGAAATAAAGAAAGCAATACATTACAACGTGTTAAAGTGTATATTCGTCTAAAATATTGTTAAGATGAGAATTTTGATGGACAAAATAACGTGGTTGGGGCTGAACAATTTACATGTTCTGCAAGTTCTTTTCTAAGCCCTAAGGTTGGGGCTAAAGCCTATGAAGTGAATTGGAAAAAAAAAACAATTGGGGGCTATGAAAAATGGACATGTTTCATTCAACGACAATTTCCCCTTAAAACAAACCCCAGAAAATTGAAAAACAAATAAGATCTGAGAATATTGGGCAAAAAACGTAGTCAGGGTTAAACAACTAACTCCCTAAAAACTAACCTTATTCCAGAGAGCTTTTGGGGCATAGGTCTAAGGATTTTCAAATTCCGAAGTTGGAACTAAAGCTTGAAGATATAATTTTAAAAAAACGTGGTCGGGGCTTAACATTTACATGTCAAAAGCAACAACTGTTTACCTACACTAAAAACTTAGCTAATTTAACGAAAGAAACGCA